>CM070516.1:14913799-15225951 GCA_036346375.1 Guadua angustifolia | reverse complement strand
GGCCTCGTCAGTTGCCTGTGGCCACGAGGGGTTTCATTACCGTACTTTTGCTTCCGCTATTGAACTTGTGCTACTCTTGCTATTTATCGCCCTGCGTAGCGAATTAATGTAAGGTGACCATAAGGTCGTGTAACTCGGTTATATTCATGTTTGAAGTACTTATTTATTAATTCCACTTGTGTATGATTATGGTACTTCAACTTTTTTATCTGTGTGTACTAGTGTGATCTGGACTAGTCTGAGAATACCTGAAGGTCGGATTGCTGATTCGGGCCCGACACCTTCTCAGCGCCTCGTCCTTGGCCCTTCGGCCTCGGCGCCTTGTTAGCGCTCAAGCTTCCCTTCAAGCTCCAAGATCTTGGCCTCGAGCTCGGGGGACGCTTTACGTCGAGGAAGCGCTTTGCTCGCGGCCCTTCTCGAGTGCCTCGACCTTGGCCCGCTCGGCCTCGAGCGCCTTGACCGACCGCGCACGCTCTTGCTCCACGGCCTTGTAGCCATGCTCGCGCTCGGAGACCCTGGCCTGCTCAAGCTCGGCCACGTAGGCTACCTCCTGCGCCCTCATCGTCTGGCGAAGGTCGTCAAGCTCCCTGGTCTTCTGCTCGAGCTCCTCCTGCTCGACTTCAAAGGTCTCGATGAACTTGGAGCGCTCAGCCTCTCGCGCCTCCACCACGTTCAGGAGGCCCCTTAGCACGTCGGCGTGCTCTTGAAGGCCTTGCAGCCCTTGGGAGACATTGCCGATCGCCTTCATGACAGGAAGGGTGGCCCAAAATAAGAAAAGAAACAAGGGAACTCAGGCTAACCTGCTGCGAGGAGCGCAAGGGGGTCCTTACCACACGAAGACAGTTCTCGAGGCATGCGCGGGTGAACTCTTCGTGCTCGTCGATGCGCGCACGGGAGATCTCTTCCTATTCGTCGCCCGGCGCTCCTGAGGTGAGGCCGACCTTGACCACCACCAGTGCGCTTGGGCCAAGACCTTGAGTCTCCATGTGCGGTCTTGACACAGGTTCTGCCGCCTTCCACGGTGGGTTCAACTCACCGAAGGGCGACGCAGCAGTAACTGCGTCGGTCCCGACCTGCGGTCGGGGGCTCTGCTTCGCCTCCGACCTTGAGGGCAGCAATTTGGATCCACCGTGCTTCCTCCTTGTGTGTCAACCTCCATGGCACAGGGTGTCATGGCCTCGGCGCCAGAGCCTTGACCTCGGTCGAGCGAGACTGAGATGCTTCCTTGAGGGGCCATCTTCGGTGGCCGGTGGCGCCCGACCTCAATGTTCGGGCGGCCGTGGTCGAGGCGAGCTGGGTTGTCTCATGGCTGCGACCAAGGCACTCTGGGAACCCTCCTCCACGTAGACCTCGGAAGGGTCAACGACAACGCCAGTGCCCGTCTCGCTTGATCTTAGTAGTCCTCGGCCGATCGCGGGCTTTATCTCCTCGATTGAGTCGTCGAGCCCTTGGTCGAACTTGCCGACCGGGGCCCAGCTCGGGGGCTTAGAAGAATCTGCGCCCGGCTTAGGAGGGATGGCGCGGCAAGCGACTGAGAATCCTCCTCCTTCTCGGACTCGGACTCGCCCTGGACAACAGCCATCGTCAAAACGGGCAAGTTTCGAGCGCGGGCGCTCGAGGTCTGCGATCAAGAATAGACACTAAGCCAGAAAAGCACGAAGGGGGCGGAGCGAACCGAAATGCCAAAGACATACATGGGTCATCGGCCTCCGCCTTGTCGAGGGCCGGCGTAGGTCTTGTTGCCCGGATGTTGTAGGGGCACTCCGCTTTCGCGCCCCACCAGCCTGGGGCCTCGGAGCTCACGCCGGATCCACGTCATCTGCGGCGGCCCAGGGGGCGAGCTTGGGTGCCACTGGGCGGCGCAGGCTCGAGGTCACAGTGGCGGCCGCCGCGCTCTGCTGCTGCGAAGGGGAGAGCATATCAAGCAACAAGGGCGCGAGCATGGGCTCGGGGCTCGGCCATGGGAATCCTTACCATGGCGTGGTCACCCACTCGGCGTGGGGTTTCTTCACCTCTGGCGGCTGCTCGGCGGAGACCACTTTTCCCTTCTTCTTGCTCTTGCCCCGCAGTGGTGGAACATCCTCCAGCTATCTCGGCGGCTCTGATGGTCCCTCGAGCATGCGAGGTTCAAGAAGAGCCTCATGGACACTCGAGTTGAGAGCTTGGTCGGGGTGGCTTACCTCGGCCTTCTGGCGAGACGTTTTTCGGGGCGGGGTCGTCAATGACATAGTCGTCGCCCGGCTTCGAACATCTCGTTCATCTGGCGGCGATCCGGGACTCCTTGGCGCTCGCAAAGGAAACGACCATCAAAAGAAGATCGAAGGGCGGACTCGAGCAAAACCTCGAGGCAAGAAGGCTTACAGGGCGTGCCCTCGCGGGTTGGGTCGATCGCCCTCGGATCTCGTGAGAATCGGATGCATCCTCCTTCGCAGAGGACACGGTTCCGCAGAAGTCGTTAGCGATCGCTGCCGGTGAGGCGCGCATGGCGCGAGATGTGTATGGCGGCGATGGCCTCCTCGTCGACCTCGAGGTCGTCGCCTCCGGGGTCTCCTTCTTCCGATGTGAGGCCCCTCGTACACCGATGCCGACTTCCCCTTTTCAAGTAAAACCACCGCTCGGACCATGGGCCGAGGGAGTCTCGAGTTGAAACTTGGGAAGGTCCGCAAAGCCCTACCCGCACCCAAGTAGAGGCATCCGACCACGGGTCCTTCCCAGAGCGGAAGAGGTTGAAATCTGGGAAGAAGAGCGAGGGGGTGGGAAGGACTCCTAGGAACCCCTCGCACAGGTGGGAGATGATGGTGAGAAGGAGAACGGAGTTTGGCATCAGATTGATGAGTTCGATCTCGCAGCTGGAGAGGACTACCACGATGAACTCGCTCTCCGGTCCGCAGACCAAGAGAGCGTAATGCTCGGTCTGACGATCTCGTCATCCACAGACGCGACTTCGGTCTCGCCGCCCGACAACCGCCATATTCAAGGTCAATCGGCCCCGTGGTCTCGAGTTCCTTCATCCTCACGGCGACAATGTGCTCCTCCTCGCTTAGCCATGGCGATCGCGTGAATTTGGTCGAGGAGAAGAGGAGTCTTGCTCTGGCGGCGGCTTGGAAGACGGCGCAGGATCGCGAGTTTTCCTCGGCGATTCTTTGTGGACTAGGGTTAAATGGGCAGCGTCGCCAATAAATCCGATCCACGGTGCCTCAAAAGCGCGCCCCGTGATTTGATTCGGGCGCAATTAAGGCTGAGGCTGCGGACTCGGCGCCTCGGTGTCCGCCACTGCTCAGATCCGTACCATCATCGCGAAGATCAAAGGTCGCCAGGTGTCGAGGCCAAAGGTTTCACTTTGTGGTCTCCGCCCGACCTCGGCCAAGGGTTTGAGACCTACGGAAGCTTGCTCCCTATGCCCGCAATGTGAGGCTCGAGGTCGTTTCAGGTGCCCTCTTCGACCCAGAGCCTCGGGGGCTAGCTGACGAGGGCTAGGCAACCCTTGGCCGGTCAGCGCACGGTCAACGAGCTCCCAAGCTCGGGGGGGGGGCCGACCACGATTTGGGCGTACACCGAGGCGCGCGACCTAGAGAGCGTATGCCCCGAAAGACGGCATCCATGGCGACCTCGAGCTCAGTCGACTCTCGTTCGTGCTTGGTGTCCCTTGGATTCGGAACGCAGCATTTGCCGGCGATTACCAAGGCGTGGGATCATGGGGGCAAAGCGGCACGCAACAAGTCGGGAAGCGATTCTTTCGCCCGACCCACAATGCGATGAAGACCACCTTGTAAACATCCCTAATTTCGGGTTTACGCTAAAAGCTAATTTAAAATTAATTAATTTCAAATTTTGGTTTTTCTTCGGTGTTCTAATTAACCTGGCATCCTTATCCATCTGAAATTAGAGTTCAATCTTTCATCGTCCGCAAAGTCAAAATTCCTAATTCCGGTCCTTATTCGAAATTTCACCCGAGTTCCAAAATGCTCTAAAAATCTCAAAACCTATTGCGTTAGGTTCCTAATATTCTAAAATTATTTTGGGAATTGTTTCAAGATTTTTAGAATCTCTCTGGTATTTTATCTCTCACGGTCTTTCATCAAAATAAGTATATTCGTGCCAGAATAATCTAAATTCCAAAATTCATCAAAATTCAGTGAAACCAATTTTATTGGGTTCCAAATAATCTCTAGTATTTTTAGGAATTTCTCCAGGATTTTTAGATCATTTTAACTATTATATTCCTCGCGCTTTTGTCTCTTCATTTCTTCCAACCAACGAGAAAGCGACACTTGGCGGGGTACTGTTCATCTTCTCCAACGTATCAGTCTGTACAGAATTGATTCCAAAGCTAGCTTCAACTTCAACCCTTCATATCTCTCTCCATAAATGTACAAATCATGCATGGCTGGATCCGTTGCGAAGAGGAAGACGAGGAGAACCTATTCCCCATGACCATTCATCTTTTAACCCACCAGATTTTGATTAATTGACTAGAAACCGTTTTGCACTAAAATCTCAATAACTCGGCCGTTTCTCAACGAAACGACGAGCTTCCACTTCTCAAACGTGCGTAT
Organism: Guadua angustifolia; assembly: GCA_036346375.1. Lineage (NCBI taxonomy): Eukaryota > Viridiplantae > Streptophyta > Magnoliopsida > Poales > Poaceae > Guadua > Guadua angustifolia. The sequence continues at coordinate 15,221,395 of CM070516.1, read as the reverse complement.
CGACGTCCTCTACCCCGTGCTCACCTTGCCCCATTGTTCCTGTGCTGTTCCCTTCTCCAAAACTCGTGAAAACCGACGTCCGGCGTCCTCCAAAGACACCGGCGAGCCATCTCTTGCTCCGGTGAGTTTCTTGACAAACCAACCATGTCACTTTGTGCCTTTTGCCTCCGTGATCACAACCATTCAATCGGATTTGATTTTCGTTGCAGATTGACTCCGAATTTTGAGTTTGTTTGTCGAATTGTTCGTCGCTTCCGGCGTCGATTGCGGGCTCTTTGGTCGTCTTCTGTAAATTCCAGTACCACCGTTGGATTCGCGTCGTCGAGACCTTTCCGGTGCTCACCTTTCCCAACCCCGCCACCTCCCACCACGGTAATTTCTCATGTCAAACTCTAGGTTTCGTTCCGAACGCGTGGGTACTGTAACTTCATCGAGTTCTGTAGCTACAGTACTATTTTCTTATTTGCGGATTTTTCTTCCAATCAAACTTCGAAACGCTTGTTCTTCTCCATCCGAACTCTGAATCGAGTGATTCAAATTTCTAAATTCATATAAATTCATCCTCTATCTGCCAGTATTTTTATTATAATTTTTTGTTTCTGTTTAATTTATTTTATTCTTTTTGTGCACCGTTTTGCGCATAGTCGACGAAGTTGCCGTAGTTGCCGACGAAGAAGAAGAGCTTCAGAACAGCGCATCGCACCTCGTCGACGAAGGCAAGTCTTCCTTGACGCATTTTGTACCCAGTTTTGTAAATGCTTTTGAAACTGTTTCTTTAAACATGCATTGCTATTTACATAAAAGAATGATGTTAATGTTAGACTGTTAGCTATACCTGTTGTTTATACCTCCTTGATATTGTATCCATGAACCTTTGTCGCCTTAGAACAAGTATTCCACCATAGTAATTATTCTTGATTAAATAATCTTTGATTAGAATGGAAATTGGAGATAGAACCCAGTTTTTATTGGAGATTACATGGATATTAGTGTTGATGGGGATTAATAATTATTATAGTGATCAAGGAATGTTGATGATTGAAATATTGTGAAGTTGGATCGTTAATATTTGTGGGAAGTTATTATTGAGGAGCTGATTGAGAAAATAAATACTAATTGAAATATGGAAGGTGATAATAATATGTGAATTGGTTGGTTAATATGGAATATGCGTGATTGGTTAAGATTAATTGGTTATGATCATAGGAACTACCATTGTCAATGGATTAAAGTAGATGATTTTGAGAGTAATATTTGGGTGGTTTAGTAATTAATATTATGAAGTATTCTCGGTGCACTTAATAGATAATAGTGAGAATCATACTTATGGATTAAATAGATAATGTTGAGAATCATACTCAGTGAATTTAACAAACATTCTTGGTGATTTAGTAGATGATTATGTGAAGTATTCTCGGTGAATTAATGTAGATAATGTTGAGAATCATACTTGGTGGATTTAGTAGATGATTATGTGAAGTATTCTCGGTGAATTAATGTAGATGATGTTGTGAATCATACTTGGTGGATTTAGTGAATGATTGTCGACGATCGGGATCGCCAACCGCAAGAAGTGAGGGGGGGTCAGTGTGTTGAGGGACCCGAGCTGCGTTTCGCTCGAACGGAGGAAGAAAACAGACGTGATGATGGTCGGAGCAAGATGACAACGAGCACGAGACAAGGGTTTATACTGGTTCGAGCCCCTGTGAAGGTAATAGCTCTACTCCAGTCGCCTTGCGGCGGTGATTCTTGTTATATCGGTATACAGGAAGGTGTTTACAACTCAAGACAGTAATGGTGATTCCTAGCTCGAGCTGCTATGTGTACTGTGTTGTCTTCGTTGTCCTCGGAGCTTGCGCGTCCTTGGCCTTTATACTCCCTCTGCACGCAACGGTCGGGAGATATCCCCGGGAAGGGGCCTTCATGCACATCGAGGGTCGGCGGCAATCGCCGGACTTGCCGCCTCTCGAGTCATCCCCACGACCCGCTCTCCGTAATCACGGTCAAATGCTAGATCCGAAATCCCGGGGCGGACTAAGGCTTGACGAGATCCCTTGAGCTTGAGGTCGAGCGGGTCGAAGCTCGGTCCACAGCCGCTCTAGGTCGAAGCGCCAAGATGCACCTGTGTCGTGGTCGAGGCCTTCCGAGCTTGGGGGATCCGTTGATCATACCGCGGGTCAAGGAGCACCCACCCTCGCCAATGATATTGTGAAGTATTTTTCGTGGATTAAGTGGATGATAAAATTGATCAATACAAGAATGATGGATAAATCAATAATGCAATTTATAGTTCTAGGAAGATATTTCATATTCAGTGACAATTATAGTTTAATATGATTTTGGAGTCATGATTACTCTTGATATAGACTTCACTTGTTGGAATATCATATTGGATTGGATTATGCCAGTGCCATTATAATAATGTGAGATCTTGGTGACTTCATGATTTTAGGAGACTACATAATTGATTATAATAATTTTTATCAACACTGAGAATTGAAGTTTATTAAATAAACTATTGGTGGAATAGAGTAGTTTGGTAGAAATGCTTATGCTTGCAAACGGTCAGTATACACCTATGGGTGGGGATTCCTTATAAACCCTTGCAAACTTGTGTTGGAAAATATAGGCAAAAGGTATTGCCGCTTGTTTGTAAAATAAAAATAAAAAGGAAAATGGTTTAGATTGAGGCGGAATGGTTTGTCGGTGGTGCAGAAGAGCACCGGTCTTGGTTTGTGGAAGCCGCCTAGTCAAATTAAGGACCGACTCTTATGATTGTCCATTCTTAGCACAACAAGACAACCACATGTTAAATGGGCTCGACTGGTGAATAATTTGTAGAAACCTAACTTAGACTCACCAGATGGTGGAATGTGGGTGCGATAGAGGCAAGTCGTATTTCCCACAGGCGCAAGAGGGCTTCTATATCAAGGGCGAGATAGAACCCTAATAGCGGTGAAACCTCGGTGGTGAGTCGGGTTAGGCGTATACATTGTAAAGGCCTTGTCATGATATCTCTGCCAAGCACACCTAAGGAAGTGTGTTAATAGCTTGGCATCAAGAGAATATCATGTCTTGTGGGTAAAGTGTACAAACTCTGCAGATTAAATAAACTATTCGAATAGCCGTGCCTCACAACATGGGCGGGCAAAGAATGCTTTGCATATTGGTAGTCTTTTGGTTTTGTTTTCAAAATGAACTTTGGGATTCGGAGAGTTTAGAACTCTCAGATGTGCCTCTGGCGGCTAGAGCCACAGTAGATGGAACTGTTTTGATCATGACAGATAGAGTCATGAGTTGGTTTACCTTAATCTTTTTAAATGTGACGATAGAGCACTGTGATACTAGTGATTGGTGGCTAGAACCTTCACTAGAGATATAATTATTTCAATAGATACAAATATTTGATAAATCTGCTTTAAAAAAATTTATTACAAGTAAAGTTTGTTGAAAATGTGGCTTTATGCAAAAGAACCATATTAAGCCTTCTTTGATATAGCCTTCATCATGCATTTTTACCAAGACTTGCGGAGTACTTTATGTACTCACATGCTACACTCAAATCTTCTCTCAAAAGGTTGAAGCTATCGAAGGAGATCACCTGGACTAGGACGCGCTCCCCACTCGATTGCCTGTGGGCATATGGTTGGAGTCATTACTTGGAGTTTTCGTCTTCATTGCGCTTATTCAAGTTGTTCAAATTTAAATGCGGTTTTAGTAAATCTCGACCATAAGGTTATTGTTCTTATTTGATGTTATTTATTACTTCAATATTTAATCTGATATGGTCATTGATTTACCATTATTTCAGCTGTGTGTACTAGCTCTTGATCCAGGACTAGTACGAAATGCACAGATGTTCGGATGGTAAATCTGGGTCTCACAACCACCGGGAATATCTCCGTCTGCTACTGAACAGGAGGATATAAGGCTAAGGATGCGCACTCGGGGAGAGACATCGAGTTCGAGCGCTAGACATCGCCATTGTTAAGCTTGAGCCAGAACACACCTCTGCATCGAGAATAGCAAAGATCACCGCCAGAAGGCGATCGAGTAGAGCTATTACCTTCACGAGGCTCGAACCAGTATAAACCCTCGTCTCACGCTCGTTGTCGCCTAGCTCCGACCTTCAGCACGTCGAATCCTTTCCTTCGTTGAGCCAAGCTCTGCTCGGGTCCCAAGTTCCACTAACCCCCGTTTCATTTCTGCGGTTGGCGATTCCGATCGTCGACAAGTACTAAGAAATATAACATATTGTTCAATGGGATATATTATCAATTCTACTAGTATGACTGGTATTGACTGGTATCGAAGTCAGTATGGCTGGCTTTAGGCCGCTATGTCCGGTATTGGGCTGGTATCAAGGCCAGTATGGTACATAGGGCTACTTCATACCTGTTTAGAAGCCAAGATGGTACATACTAGCCATACTGACCGATACGTACCGATATTGATAACTATGCCACCAACTCCTCCTTAAGGTTCAATTAGGACAAGTACTGTTCAACATGAGAATAAACTCATACACAGCTAGGGATGGCAATGGAAATGTTCCCCGACGGGGAGTGGTGTCCAGCCCCCGTTCTCGAAAGGAGGAAAATTCCCCATTCCCCATCCCCGATCCCTGTATTAGGGGCTATGTCACCCCATTCCCTGACCCCATCGGGGTGTCAGGTCCCCGTGGAGAGGCATACCCCACTACTTACTTAACTGCACAGTAGTGACTTTTGAATTTGTTATTATGCGTATATTAACATAAAAAACAACCATTGAACTTATGATGTACCATGTACCATATCTTATATAAAAAAACTAGTACACAAAATACAGTAAGAACAAAATGAGGTGCATCAACTGACCTTAGCGACTTTAGGAGGTTGTCAAAAGTGAGTTAGTAGTCAAAGTCTCAAAGATGCCATTGAAAGCAGGGCATGGCAACCATCTATAAACTCACTGCAAAAGGAGTCAATCATAATTTCCATTAGCATTTCTCAACTTTTCCTCAGATTCAAGAAATGTTGCAATCATGGTTCCTAAAGAATCTTTCCCATCCTCCATTTTGAATTGATGCTACAATGAAATCAAGAGGTTGGATCCAAAGAATAACAACAGATAATATGTGTATAAGATGTTTAATATGTGAATCTCCATTATCTAAGAATAGAGGGAATGTTCTAAGATCAGCTAAAAGAGATCATATAAACAATTGTTAACATATTTTGCTAGTTGAGATAGTATTAAGCGGCTTTTTATGAATATCAAATTTGTAGATTATGGGAGATTAAATAAACAATGAATGTTTGAATGGTCTGGAATTGAAGATAATTTTTTTCTTCCATTTCTTGAAAGATGGCAAATCGGAGGTAGACCGTAAGGCGGCAAGCCGATGGGCGGTGGCACGGTGGACTGGCACGATGGCGCCTTTGTTGGGTTGGGAGTTCAAGGCCGATGAAGGAGACCAAATTCGAGGCCAAGGAAGGAGAGTAGGAGATCAAGGGAGCCACAGAGGGGATGCAGCAGCGAATCTGGAAGGAGACCGCAGTGGACCAGCAACGGATCTGGAGGGACAGTGCGAAGTGGTGGGGAAGGGACGGTGTGCCTGCGCGGGACACCGGGAGATCCAAAGCAACTTAGGCAAGCTCCCCCTAGCTTCATGAGATCCCAACCCCATGATGTAGACTCTAGTGAACCCCTCTGTCGACTTGCCACTGGCGGTGGCATTGACCCTACGACCCCCTTTGCCGACCTCCCTACAACCCGAGTCTTCGACCGTCTTCTTCACCTGGGATGGTTGCAGATTTGGAGGGACCAAGGGAGACTATGGCGGCCGGCGATTCATTAGCGGATCTTGATCCTCGAGGGATGGTGTGAGGCGGCAGGGGAAGGACAAGGGATTGGAGAATTCGGGATAGGGTTGTGTGAATGGTGATTCAGGAATCGGGATGTGTGTTGTATGCGGCCTGATGAACTGAACTAGTGATGGGCCTATGGCCTGAGGTGGGAGACTAACCGGGGTCGGGGGTTAGGCATCAGGGATAGGGAGTAGTGGAATGCCCCTGAACCTAATTCCCAGATGGGAACAGTTTTCCCCCCTTTTTATCCCTGTGGGTGTCGGTGTTTCGTATACCGGCAAGTAAATTTGTAAGTTAAGGGGCTGCGCGTTCCCTCTCCTTGAATGGTTGACTCAGGGAGTCCAAGATGTATACTGGTTCGGGCCTAAAGTCCCTACTTCCAGTTTGTGGTGGTTCTGTATTGATTTGGGCGCAGAGGACTGCGTGGTGTTACAAGCGAGGGCTAAGGCCTGGCCTTGGCCGCTCGTCCGAGTGGAAGAGCTCGGGAGCTCGAAAAAGCTACGGGCTCAGAGCTGTAGGAGCGTTCGAGCCGTGTGTGCCAAAGTCCGTCCGTCTATGCTCGTGTCCTTTTGTCGAGGGTCCCGCCTCCTTTATATAGGCAGAGGGGCAGTTACACGGAGTCTGGAGAAAAAGGATGGGGTGTCCTCGCCTTGGAGTCTTGGTCTTGATCTGATGGTAGACGAGGTTCTGTCTACCCCACGCTGGGTTGGTAGACACAATGAGCGGCGTTCCGTCGGGAAGGCGCGACTTGCCCCTGGCGCTTTGTTAGATCTTGTGCGCCAATTCTGTTGTGCTCTGGCGCCGCCTCGGGAGGGAGCGCGTCTCTCCACTGTGCATGACAGGGTGAAGGGACTGACGCTTGACTTTGGCGGCCTTCTGGCCGCCTTGGGAAGGAGCCACCTGCCCCAGCGTGGCCGTCGTGTCCGCGGGCAGGTGGCCAACTTGAGGTCGACCGGTGACGATCTTTGACCCTATGGCGAAGGTCGCCGGGTCGGAGCTCGTTGGGCGTCGACTGAGGCGGTCGAGCTGCAAGGCGTCCGACTGAGGCCGGTCGAACTGCGAGACACCCGACCTGAGACCAGGTCGGACCGCTTCCTAGTGGGCTTGATCAGGGTCGAGGACCTTTCGCGATCCAACGAGGCTTTCGGCCATAGCTAGGCCTAAGACGGCCCATTTGGTGCTCCGGCCCGCTGGGGGTATCCCTGGTATGAGTATTCGTCAGTGGGGGAGGAAACTCCCGCCATCCCCACTCTCTAATGGGGGAATTCCCCATTAGTGAACGGAGAATGAGGCCCATTGCCGTTCCTACACACAGCCTTGCATCACACATTCTTCCGGTTCTAGTCAGGCCAACCACCAAATTAAGCTCGAACCTCCGGAGGTAGTAGCTAGGTGCTTGCTTCCAGTAATCTAGTTCTTCACGTATCGCTGCGATCAATGGCAGTTTTGGGCCATGCCCCACCCCTCACTAGCTGAATTAACGTTTAGTTTAACTTGAGCAGGTAATGCCCATGAGACAGAGAAAATTGATTATATGCCACTCCAAAGATGAGCCCTTGCTCAAATGCCACTCTGATTGTAAATCACTTTAAAATGCCACTCCAAACGAGGCCTTCTCGCCCACAATGCCATTTTGGCTATTTTGCTGCAGATGAAATCAGTTATGACCATTTTGCCCCCCAGTCAATATTAATCATTAATCATGAGTAAGGCACAAATCGTTATCAGGATTTGAAAAGTCTGACCTAGAAATGACCATAACACTTTCGAGCCTAAGTCTTTCCTCGTACGCCTGTGTCGTGCTCCCTGTGAGTTTCTTCTCGATCTTGCAGGTCGTGGTCTCTGCAGGTTTCTCAACTTGCGCCCAAGGCCGGCGTTGCTCGACCTTACTCCCAACGAGGGCCGGACGAGGATATACTACAAGCAAAAAGGCTAAGTGCATGATTAAAGAAAAATAATCTTGATCAAAAAATTCTTAAACAAACATAGACACGAGTTCTTTCTGTCAAAACAACTTTGTTCCATCGATCTTTTATCTTACAAAAGTCTCGTTTACAAGCAAGAGGTGCTAACCCTATCTACAGGTCGGCCATGTCACGAGCAAGTTTCTCCTGCTCAAGCTCAGCGACCTTGGTCCTCAAGGTTGTTTAGCTCTCCTTGGAGTCGAAGGGCTTCGGCAACGGACTCGGAGGCACGACATCGCTCATCTTGAAGTTGGGCCAGAGCACCCTTCGCTGCCTTGGTCGCCCGCCCCAGTTTCTTCTCGAGCTCCTTGACCTAGGCCTCGAGCTCGATGGAGGCCTTTGCCGGGGTGGCTGCATGGTCTGTGGCTGCCATCATCAGCCCCTCCGTCCTGGCTCGCTTGGCTTCGAGCGCCTTGGCCGACCGCGTGCATTCCTCTTCCACGGCTTTGAACGCATGGTCGCGCTCGGTGTTGATGGCCTGAGCGAGCTTGGACTTGTGCGTGGCCTCAAGTGCCTTCATTGCCTGGCGGAGATCGGCGAGCTCGGTGGAATGGGCCACTGCCCTGTGCACGGCCTTCGCTTGTTCGTACTCCAGGGTCTCCACGAGCCTGAGTCGATGCACCTCCCGCTGCTCTACCAGGTCGAAGAAGATCTTCAGCGCATCGGAGTGCGTCTGAAGACCTTGCAACCCTTGGGCGACGAAGCCGATGGCCTGCGGGATTTGAAACAGGAACATAATCTTGTCAGAAGAGGGAAGAAAGACTTGAGTTAAAATTCGACAAAGGCAGGAGGAAGCTCTGTACCTGGCTGAGCCGGCTCTTGAAGTGTGCGCGGGGGTGCTCAGCGGGCCTGCTGCCCGATGACCCTGGTGTGGTATTGTCTTTGCTGCCACTGGGTCGCTTGGGCAAGGTCCTTCGGGTGCTCCGTCGAGGGCAACTTCGCTTCGGGCCGCCTCCCCCGGGGGGCTCAACCTACCCCCGGGCTTGGTCCCGGCAGCTGGGTTGGCCTCGTCCTCCGCGATCGGAGCGTTTCTTGCTCCTTCTTCCGCGAAGGCCTTGACTGGGACTTCATCAGGGTCATCCGCGCTGGTCTTAGCCAGGTCGCGGTCGACCTCTCAGGATCGGGGCGCCCGACCTCCGTGGTCGGGCGCCCACTGCAGCGCCGCTGGGCGGCCACCGCCGTGGCTGGGACATCTTGTGTGTCATCTTTTGAGGTAGACTTGGCCAGGGAAAAGTCGACTCTGGCACCTCCAGCATCGTCGGCGTCGTCTTCGTCGACCGCAGGCGAAGTCTCATCCGTGGCCGGGTCGTCGACCCCCTGGTCGAACTCGCTAACCGCGGCCCAGCTTTGAGGGCCCGAAGGGGTGCGTCCCTGGCTCGAGGGCCGATGGGGCGCCAGCACGAAGGAGTCTTCTCCCTCCTCCTCGGATTCAGTCTCACCCTGGACAATAGTCATCGTCAAGACGGGCAAACGTTGAGCTCGAGCGCTCGAAGTCTGCGATAAAGAAAAATGACTAAGCTAAAGGCGATGGAGCACCATGCGACCGAAGGAGAGATGGTGTACCTGAGTCACAAGCTTCCGCCTCGCAGGGGGCTGGCGAGGTCCTCGGCGTCCCGAAGGCGAAGCGGCATCCCTCCGGTGGGCGCCACGAGCTGGTGGCCTTGGCGCCTACAATGGATCCAGGTCGTCCGTTGCGGAGGGCCTGGGATCCTGTGGTCGGGGCCTGTGAGTAGTATGGCCATGTATTTTTGGAATCCGACCACTCGAGAGGTCTAGAGATATCGCTCCCGTTGAATAGAGAGGCAAATCCTATCTTGATCGACCATACTTCGCACATGCTTCATGACAAACCCGAAAAGCACCTTTAAAACTACCAAGTTATGGAGTAACATTTGGCCAACCCCTAAGTAATTCATTACACATCTAGAGTACGTGCGCCAACCTCAAGTCTAAAGATATAGCATACACATTGTATATGAGACCAACTGATGACAAGAAGATTACAACATTTTCGCAGTGTCTCAAGGTGAGTCGATCCACTCCATGTTCTCTAACATATGTCCATATTATTGCTTTGATATCTCCATATTTATGATCCGCGAAACATGGTTATCAACCAATACATATGCTACTCCATTTATATTTGTTCTCATATGTTTATCGACTAGAGATCACTTTAGAATAATCATCACAGAGTCATATATAGAGTTTCACAAATAAGTCACATACCTGCTAATAAATAATAATGATAATATTTAAAGAATAAAATAATTAATCTTGAATATAAGAAAATATAATTATTTTTATGATTGCCTCTGAGGCATATCTCCAACATTATTTGATCTGGTTGTGTATTTTTCTAGGCGTCGTCCCTCCTTGGCCTATGTGCATGATGGGCTTGGATTTATGAAACTGAGGGAGTTTTAAAAAATTGACTACAAAGTATCTATTTGAGCAAAGAAGTATATGACTACATTTAACTGTCAGTATTTTTGTGTACGGTTGTGCATGTCTTGACTGCTTTTCTACTCACGCAAATAGCTTGGAAAACTAATGGTGGGGAAAGAAATTTAGATATATCTGTACTAAAAGAGAAGTGTATTTACATGCATAAGTTACGGACGCGTAATCACGCCGGCCAAGATTGCCATATCATTTAAAGAGATATGAGTAGATGAATGAAACAAGGGCCACAATGCACAGTTTCATTTCACGGTTTCATATGCTAACCATCGCATTTAATTGCAAAGCACAAGATTGGGCGAAGTTGGATGAAATGAAACTCTATAGCCTCTAGTGCTAGTTTCAACAGGTTTCATAGTCTTGGAAACAGTGTACACCCAGTTTCATCTTGATGAAACTCATTCCTTCTCTCTTCATAATTATCATGCCATGTTATCTAAATTACTGATGTGTCATATCATTTAATGGGAATGAAACCCTCATAAAACTTCCACTGGAAATGGCCTAAGAGAACCTGTCCAAATTCCAATTAGTGCAGCACAGTAGTTCAGGTAGGCTTCAAAAATCATAAGAATCCTTGATTTTGTTTAATCTTCTATTGGGAGCAGAATTCAGCCTTTATTAAGATCTTTTGAATTTTCTTAGGATTATTAAAACTTACGTCATTCCCCACAATAAATTTTTTCGGAAAATGTGACTAACAAAAATTAAAACAATTATAGCCGTCCAATGGCACGGGACACCTACTAGTTATACAATAACAATGCTGTTGTAAAACATCGTCATTTACCTACTCGAATCAACAGCACGCATGTATAAACACGTGAATCAAGAATCGAGAACACACATAATATAGGGTGAAAATATGACTCGCTTTATTAGATTGATCGTTTACAATGGGGAGCACCTGATATATATAGCAGTATGAGAGAGGAGTTTGGATTCGACCACACCATGAAGAGATAGAGTCTAAACTAAATAAGGCTTAGAGTTCTTATCTCATAACACTCCCCTTTGGTCAAATACTGCGTAATGCATATGTCTCGTTAAAAACTCCACTAAAAAACCCAGTGGGAAAAAGGAGATGGAGAAAAGAGTACATTGCACTCGCACTTTATGTTGCACTAGTTTTCTCATTAAAAACTTTCATGTGAGAAAGCTTCAGGAAAACTCACAAAGGGAAAAGAGTACAACTTATGACCTTCAGGGTTTTGTTAGGATCTTCAGGATCGCAATAAGGGTTATGGTTCAAGAGTTTTCTCCCCCTGAACTATGCATCTCTCTAAGTTTTCTCATTCCAATGCCTATAACATATATTTGAAATGTTGATTTAGGCAAAGACTTAGTGAATAAATCTGCGAGATTTTCACATGACTTAGTTTGCAAGATTTTTATCTCACCGCTATTCTGGAGTTCGTGAGGATAGAATAACTTATGAGCAATATGCTTCGTGATGTTGCTCTTTACATAGCCCAATTGTATTTGTGCAACACAAGCAAAATTATCTTCATAGATAATGGTGGGGGTATCGACGGTGTTAAGGCCACATGACTTCTGGATATGGCTAATCACACGTCGCAGCCAAACACATTCACGTGAGGCTTCATACAGGGCTATAATCACTGAGTGATTGGTAGAAGTTGCTACAGAGTCTGTTTACAAGACCGCCAGGAAACAGCTGTACCACCGCAGAGAAACACAAAACTAGTCTGAGATTTGGCAATGTGGGAATCAGACAGATAGCCAGCATCCGTATATCCCACCATGGTCGAGTCTTGGTTCTTCTGAAAAAACAACCCAAGATCTTGAGTACCTTGGAGATATCTGAATAAAGTCTTTATACCAGCCTAATGTCTTTTGGTTAGGGCTGAACTATGTCTTGCTAGCAAATTCACTGCGAATGCAATATCAAGCCTTGTGCAATTCGCAAGATACATGAGTGCTCCAATGGCACTTAAATATCGAACTTCGGGTCCTAAGACTTCCTCATTTTCCATCCTCGGTCTGAATGGGTCTTTATCCACTTCGAGGGATCTGACAACCATGGGGGTTTTCAAGGGATGTGATTTATCCATATTAAACCTCTCCAATACCTTCTGGGTATAGGAAGACTGGTGAACAAGAATTCCTTCTGGGAGATGCTCTAGCTGCAAGCCTAAGCAAAATTTGGTTTTACCCAAATTTTTCATCTCAAACTCCGTCGTGAGGTAAGCACTTGCTTCCTTTATCTCCTCTGTGGTTCCAATGATATTCAGATCATCAACATATACTGAGATGATACAGAATCCGTTCTGGGATTTCTTTATGAACACATAGGGACAATCATCGTTATTGGAGTATCCCTTCTTCAAGAGGAACTCGCTAAGCCAGTTATACCACATTTTTCCCGACTGTTTTAGTCCGTATAGTGATCTCTGCAGTATGACGCTATACATGTTGCGATTATTAGGATTCGGGACCATTACTCCTTCAGGGACTTTCATATAAATGTCCGAATCAAGTGACCCATATAAATATGCAGTCACCACATCCATCAACTGCATTTCTAAATTTAAGCCAGCTGCCATTGATATTAGGTATCAGAACGTTATTCCACTCATCACAGGAGAATATGTTTCATCGTAATCGATGCCTGGTTTCTGCGTGAATCCTTGTGCTACAAGCCTCGCTTTATATCTTACCACCTCGTTGTTTTCATTTCTCTTCCGGGTGAAAACCCATTTTGATCCTACAGGGAACACTTTAGGAGGTGTCCAGTCAACAGGACTGAATACTTTCCTTTTATTAAGCGAGTGCAATTCTGGTTCGATTGCTTCTTTCCATTTGACCCAATCTGAGCGCTTCTGGCACTCTGCCATGGAATTTGGTTCTGGATCCAGTTCAAGAGTTTTAGCAATTTTGGAGGCAAAATAAATGTCGACAATTGTAGTCTTTCTTTTATATAATTCTCCTGAATCCACATAATTGGTGGATATTTCTTCATTCATTTCTTCCAGCTCCTCGTGATTTCCCACAACGATGGAGTCTGGGTGTTCCAACTTCCCAGCGTTAGGTTGTGCGTGTAAATGTTCACTGGGATTTTCGTCTTCAGGATGACTCACTTTAGGGAGATTACCATCTTTAGGATAGCTCACTTCAGGGATTTTCTCAACAACAGGTTGATCTTCTTCAACTGTCTCAGGTAGTGATCTCTTTTGCTCGGTTCTCCGTTTCTGCGGGCGTCTCCGCGGAACTGAGTCCCGTGCACCTGGAGGCCTCCCCCTCTTTTTGCTATGAGGGGCAAGAGTGGGTTCAATATTTTTCTGGGGTATTTCCACTCTTTCAGGTGCATTTACTACAGGTATATGAAATTTTGTCACTCCCTTATAATCAGTGAAGGCATCAGGCAGGTTATCGGCTATTTGTTGTAGACTTATTATCCTTCGAACTTCAAGTTTGGCTATTGCAGACTTATTATCCTCCGAACGTCAAGTTTGGCTTCTTTAGTGCATGCGTCTAAGGACTGAATGCCAGTGGCATTCCAATCTATATCTCTGCATTCTTCAATGTGGTACTTATCTCCCCCTAATGCCAGGAAATTGTCCTCATAAAAAATAGAATCAGCATACCTAGCCGTGTACAGATCCCCTGTCATAGGCTATAGGTATTTAATTATTGATGGAGATTCATAACCTACATAGATCCCCAACTTCCGGTGAGGTCCCATGGTGGTATGTTGTGGTGGAGAGATTGGCACGTGTACAGCACAACCAAATTTTTGCAGATGGAAAATGCTTGGTTCTTTTCCACGCACTAGCTGCAAGGGGGAAAATTCATGGTATGCAGTTGGTCTGAGTTGAATTAATGATGCAGCGTGTAATACTGCATGGCCCCAACAACTAGTGGGTAACCTATAATTCTACAAAAGTGGCTTAGCAATAAGCTTTATTCTCTTAATTAATGACTCTGCAAAGCCATTTTGGGTGTGGACATGGGGTACAGAATGCTCTACATTAATGCCTAGAGCCATACAATAATCATTGAATGCTTTTGAGGTAAACTCGCTAGCATTGTCCATTCGAATGGACTTTATCCTTTCTTCTGGAAAAGAGGCTCTTAATTTAATAATTTGGGTGATTAATTTAGCAAAGGCATAGTTCCTAGTAGATAAGAGACATACATGGGACCATCTGGTAGAAACATCTATTAGCACCATGAAATATCTGAAAGGGCCCGACAGGGGCTGAATTGGTCCACAGATCTCACTTTAAATTTTCTTCAGAAAATTCAGTGATTCTTCCCTAACCTTTTAGGTAAGAAGATCTAAGAATGAGCTTTCCTTTGGCGTAACTAGGGCATAAGAAAACTTCAGGTCTAGGAAAGTCTTTATGTTGTGGCCAGCAAAATTATATTATTTTTCTCATAATTTTCAACTCAAAATATCCCAGTCGATCTGCTAGATCTTAAATATTTATGGGTTTTCTTCGCAACACAAAACTTCAAATTTTATATGCGCATAGTATAACCCAAAGGAGAATGAATGAAGTTTTTCAACCACACATTTATTACACCCATTAAACTTAATAATAAGTAGGTATCATGTACCATCCTTATTCTTTGTCTTCGTAAGAAAACGATTCAGACCAATGTCTTTAAAACTTAAGAGAGTGCGACTGGACTCAGAGTATAATATGGCATTCTTCCAGTGCCAACTATGAGAGTATCGCTTCTGGCGACAGTTATAATAATTTCAATTTACTTAGTGTGGTTCAACTGTCTTTTAGACAGGTTTTCTCCATTGCTATCGGATTACACGTTGTTCTATATTAGAAGTATGATTTATCATTCAAACAATTGTTGTATCAGAAACAAATTGTAGAATATAGAACAAACATAGCACATTTAAACAAATAGTTAGAAAATATCAATTTATTCAATTTTGAATTCATAACCGCTCAACAGGAGCGTAGACCAAATGTTCATTCAGGAACTACGCTAAACTGATAAGGCGACTTATAAGGAATATGTGACATCGACTAGCAAAGTAAAGGAATACTTAAGAGACTAATCCATGTCTCCATATGAGCCGTATATGTCCTTCTGGAACCCCTCAACTTTATAATTTCAATAACCATATTATTACATTTTTCAGCACTCGTGTCAACAACAAGTTGAACGGTGAAGTATGATTCAACATTGTTTACATCGGGTCTTATTGCTTTTTCCAATGGATTTTGGGTAAAGGTCTACCACATGCTTCGGGATGCAATAGTTACATGACCAATAGTCAATGCATTTATACATAAAACAGGGTTATTTAGGGTTTGTAGCCTTACTTCTGGAAGTCCCTAGCCCTTTACCTTTACGTTTCCACTGTGAATTGCCCTTCCCCTAATTTCCTTTATTTCATTTGGCCCTTCTGTGGCCACTGCCATTGCTAGCCTGCTAAGTATTTGCATGTACTTCGGGCATTGCAAGACTTTCCATTAGGAAATATGTGATGATTCTTCACCCGGAGTTCATCATGTTTTTTTGCTTCTAGCAAATGCATATAAGCTCGAAGTACTTCCCAGCGTACTCATTTATGTCGTCCTCCTGGGACTTATTTTTATTCTTTTGGAATTATTTTAGTTCATCCTCAATAAGATCATCCACTTCCATGGGGGTATCACCATAACCAAGGAGGCCCTTTTTGAATTCTTCTGTGGGGTCGGAGGCTTGATCATCCTCCAACTTTATTTTATTGTCAACAACAAGTTGAGAAGTGAAGTGCGCCTCCGCCTTATTCCCTTGATTCTTCTGAATCTCCCAGTGGATTTCATGTACAACTCCACCAAATGCTTTGGGGTGCGACATGTGCGTGACCAATGACCAATACATCCACACCTATAGCATGGTTGCTTAGGATCAACAGCATTATTGGTTGGTCCTTTCTTCTGGAAGCGACACGATCCATTTTATTTTGTTTTCTACTGGGATTTACCTCTTCCTTTATGATTTTTGTCATTCTTCCATTTATCCCCTTTCTGTTTTTGGCCCTTTCTGCGGCCTCGGCTATTGCTAGCCTGCTGAGCGCTTGCATGTGCTTCAGGCAATGCATGACTCCCACTAGGTATGACTTGATGATTCTTCATTAGAAGTTCATCATGCTTTTCTGCTTCTAGCAGAACGTATATCATCTCAGAGTACTTCTTGTACTTTGCATGACGATACTGTTGTTGCAGTATCCTCATGTTAGGGTGGAATGTGCACAGAGTCTTGTCAATCTTTTCAGTTTCTGTGATATTCTGGTCACAAAATGCTAGTTTTGCAACAATCTTGTGCATGGCAGAGTTGAACGGTGTCACTGACTTAAAATCTTGGAAGTGTAGAAGGGTCCATTCACGTTGTGCTTCTGGCAATAGAACGGATCTTTATTGGTTATATCGTTCCTTCAGGAAATTCCATAGTGCCAGCGGGTCCTGCTCTATCAAATATTCAGCCTTTAGGTCTGTATGGAGATGGTGCCTCAGGAAGTGCAAGGCTGCGCACTTAGCAGCTTCAGAGAGAGCAGGAGCGCCATCTTCAGACTGGAAAATTGCGGCTCCAAGAGATTGGGCTGTCAAATTGATCTTGGTATCCATTGCCCAAGTGAGGTAGTTGCTGCATTCAAGGCAAGCTCAGCAAATTCTTTCTTTGCGATGTCTGACATCTCCTATATGCAAACAAAACAGGGATTTTACTTCAGGTAAAATATTGTTTTGCATGATTGCTATTGAATCAGTAAAGTATGGTCTATATCTTTTCGGCAGATAATTATCACAAAATTTTCCAGATTTTCCTAGTATTTTTCATAATTTTTTGCTTATTATCAAGTAATTTTCAGAATTACTGAATAACAGGGAATAATCTTTCCAGCACATATAAACATGAAAAACATGCCAAGAAAATTAATCTAGCAATGCAACACAGAGCAATGAGAACATGTGCAAAGACATGGGTAAGCAACACCTTTGCTAATTACATTTTATGTAACTCTTGTTGGTTGGGTATGAAATCATGTAATGAATGCCTCCGTTAACATTGACTCTTGGCCAGGTCAACCTGCCCCAAGGGCTCACATGAGGGAGGGAGCACTTTCCGATTCCGGGTGCCAATTAAGAAACCTAGTCTCATGTGTGTTTTCCTTAGACACCAATTGTCATGTATCCGTTCCTTCAAAACTGAAATCAAAACCCAACCTCTTGTGCCAAGCTGAGGCGGCTGCGGGCCGACGGACAGCGGTGCGTGGCTTCAGACCGACTAGCAACGGGATGACAGGACCAATTTTTTTTCTTAATTGTTGATGAACAATAACTCAAAATCACTGTACCGCTATGAACAGACGATATACGATTGAACGATCTGCAGGGTCGAAGGTTAGCGAAGAACGCGATTCAATAGGTCTTGCCAATTTAATACCTTGATTTGACCTGCAGGAGAAATTCTGTAGACTATCGCGTAGGATAGAGTCGCGTAGGGCTTTTTTGGCAATCCGAGTGGGTACCGGCTTGATGGCGAGTTGATTGCAGATCGGATCGGGCGATCAATCGCCGGTAGTATATCATTCGTTGCAATTGACAATCCTCCTTCCTGTGGTAGAGACTCGTGCTGATAATGTGTTGTAAAATATCGTCGTTTACCTACTCGAATCAACAGCACACATGCATAAACACGCGAATCAAGAATCGAGAACACATAGAATATAGGGTGGAAATCTCACTCGCTTTATTAGATTGATCGTTTACAATGGGGAGCACCTGATATATATAGCAGTATGAGAGAGAAGTTCGGATTCGACCACACCATGAAGAGATAGAGTCTAAACTGAATAAGGCTTAGAGTTCTTATCTCATAACAAATGCTTTACTTTTGGGCAAATAAAACAACAATGTTCGAGTACAACAGACAACGCTCCAAGACTTTGGAAGCAAGCATTCCGGATAAATATCATGTAAATAAGTGGCAAATTATGAATGTATCTGTATCTCATTGATGACCTCTCTTACGCTACTGATAAACATCTCATCTACCTCGGTGACCTCTTCTGCGCCACTCATCCGAGTCATCTGTGTCCATATTTCGTCGAAATTGCTGCCCAACCGAAGATTATTACCATGGGCTAGCGTCTGAGTGAAGAAAACTAGTGCAGACATTAGAAATGCCCGATTCCCGAGCCTAAGACGTAACGCTTTTGCTACAACAACGGCTTCGAAAAATAGTGTGTAACCCAAGAGAGATACAAGAGACACCAATGCACAGATTGCAACTGCAGTCATATGAGCAACTGGAGCCAGAACCAGATAGACGCCTAACGCAAAGGCGGCGACCAAACTTGTGACCGAATTGGAGGCGAAAAATATTGATATGTTAAAGTGCCGATGCCGGATGGCCAAGTCAATCATAGCCATTCCAGAGTACATGAGATTCATGGTTGCTATTGCGGAGCAAATGAATGCTACTGTGTTGGCCATGATGAACGCATCAAAAACATACCTTCCAGCAAGTGTTGGTGTGCCACCGTTATAGTGATCATCAGCTTTATATCCTCCAGGTAGGGCAAAAGTTGCTCCGAACGTGACAGTTACAATTAGCACGGACCCAATGCCCAGAGTTTGTGTTGAACTTGTTAGTTTGTCCGATTCCTTCCCTTCATCCTCTGGTTTCTCTTTAGGAATGTATTGCTCTCGAAAGTGATCAAGCCGACGATTGCCATGCCTAGCGTGACAAGTTGTTAAAGCTATATATATCAAGTTTTTAGGGCTCTGCAAAAGCAAACGAGAAGTTCAACACAGGGATCACTACTATTTTCTTCATCTTACGAGGAAACAAGCATAATACGAAAAGGAGAAAAGTGCATTACCCATGTATAGAAGAACTCATCAGGAATCTTTCCCCATGACAGATCTAGAGGGGTTTCCCCATTGTTATTTGGTAAATTCAACCATACTCCCCTGTTCTCGAGTAGAGAACAAAAAATTGGTAGGACTCCAAGCTGTACTGCTAAGTGTAGCGCGGTGTTCCCATCATTATCTTGCATATTCAGAATCCACGCCAACATAGGAGTTTGGCAAGCATACTTAACTATATTCCGTTTTTCCCTTCTGACAGCCACATGAAGGAAAGTCCTTCACATAGCATCGCGCAAACCAGCGATGTCAGGAGATTTGTTAATAAGTTCGATTGCAGTCCAATACGAACCTGAGGCGACAGCGACGTGTATGGGGAACAAACCTTTGTTGTCTGACTGATACAATTGAGATGGGTTAGCCCGTAGCAATTGGTCGACTGGATTGTCTACTTTCAAAACGTAGAAAACCCAAGGAAACCTCCGCCGGAATGTCACGCGGCGTACACATTTAAATGATACAGCAAAGTGGAGAGGCGTGCTTTCGTTTTTGTCTGCTTGTTCTGTAAGGTCCTTCCATTTCCATTCCAGTAGCTTTTTTGTCATCACTGCAAATGTGGGCTCTTTGTGTCAAACTAAGCAAATCGAAGATGAATCAACCTAGCCTGTGACTACCACGGAAAAACTCTATGTATAGAAAAAGAGACTTGCTAGTTGCTACACTATTGAAAAGCAACTTGCAATGTGTTCAGCCACCATGGAAATAAATCTCCCTCGTGGCGTGCATAGACTATAGAGTAGCTAGGGCTCCCACTACATTTGGAGCGACATGGCAGAACAATGTGGCAGCGTACAAAAACAGTTACTAGGTACGTTCTCTCTTTGCATCAACGAAAGGTGAGATGGACATGTCAACTAAAGAGTCATACACAAGCACGCATAAGTTGATGTTAAGCTAATTCATGGACGTCTGTGGGAAACTCATCACGCCCACATCCAGAACATGCGCCAGCATTCACTACTACACAAATGGGCTTTAGTCCCGGTTGGTAACTGGCTTTAGTCCCGGTTGCCAAACCGGGACAGCCCATCCGGGACTAAAGGTCACAGACCTTTAGTCCCGGTTCCCCGAACCGGGACTAAAGCCCTCTCGCATATCAAAAAATTATGACGACCTCAAGACTCGAACCTGGAACCTCCTGCATGCCACTACAAGACACTACCAACCCACCCACCCACGTGTATTGAATAGACTAGGATATGCATTCCTTTTAAAGTATGTTGAAAGGAGTTTAGTACCGGTTCGTAACACGAACCGACTAAAGGTACCTTTAGTCCGGTTCAATAACACTAACCGACTAAAGCCTTACTTAGTCCCGGTTAAGTACACTAACCGGGACTAATGTGTGCTGTGCAGCTGTCCGCCAAGCACTCTTACATCGGTTCATGGCACGAACCGACTAATGTGAGCAAAAATCACGCTTTTAGCCTAGTAGCCACGAACCGGATTTGTTGCTACTATTAGTCCCGGTTCATGGCTAATCGAGACTGATGAATCGGTATGAAAGATCGTTTCTCTAGTAGTGATTGTGTCCGTCGGGTTTAAGTACTGCAAGTCGACTAGGTAATCCAAGGACACGTTCCTAGATTGTCATCTTTTTTATCTACCTCTACCTTTTTTCTTCCCCTCTTCTCTACACAATTCCCTCACCTTCCTTCCTTTCTAACACAAAAATTCGAAGTTAGAAATTTTCAACTTTGCAAATTTTAAATAGGAAGTTTCAACTAAAAAAAATCAACCCAATATTTTCAACTCAAAAAATTTAAATTGAAAAATTTTAAGTCAGAAAGTTTCAACTCAGAAAAATTTAAATTAGAAAGTTTCAACTCAAAAAGTTTTCACTCGAAAAATTTAAATAAAAAATTTTCAAAGTAGAAAGTTTCAACTTGAAAATTTTCAACTCAAAATGTTTTACATTGAAAATTTTCAACTCGAAAAATTTCAAATTGAACAGTTTCAACTCTAAAAACTTTTAATTCAAAAATTTTTTGTTCAAAAAGTTTCAATGCAAAAAACTTTCGGTTTGAAAAGTTTTGATCTAAAATTGAAGTCAAATTTTCAACTTGAAAAATTTTTAGTCAGAAAGTTTCAACTTGATGAATTTTTAATCAATTCAAATTAGAAAGTTGCGACTTGGAATAATTCAAATCAAAAAATGTTAACTTTGAAAAATTTCAATTCAAAAACTTTCGGTTCTAAAAGTTCCTATTCAACAATCTTTTGGTTCAAAAATATTGATTAAAAACTTTTGAAAATTGTTAAAATAACTATTTTTGAAACTTAAGGGAAATTTAAAATACAAAAACTATTTTAAGTTTGAGAGGAAGGAATGGAGAAAGAATTAAAGAGGATGAAGGGGATGGCGCCACTTGTCATGATGAGAGAGCATTTGAGGAAGATAGGAAGAGGAAGAAAGAAAAAGATGATGCCACTTATCACAGGAGAAGAACTTTGAGGAGAAAGAAAAGTGAGGAAAGCAAGGATATACAGTCACTTGTCACAAAGGTATCCTCCTGTCTTCTTCTATTCCCGATTCGCACACAAGCTCATTGCATGCACTCCTTCCACAAGAGCACACTGGCCCTATTGACCTCTCCTTCCGTTCTGTGTGAGGTTGCCTCACCATGCCGCCGTCATAGGCTCACACTCAACGAAAAAGTTGTCGCATGCCCCGTAGAAAGCCATAGGTACAGATGGCAACGAGGCCTGCTTCCTAGCAACAACCCGTGGGGAATTTTTCACTTAGATGATGGAGATAGAAGACTTTATCACCACCACTTACAAGGTCATTCCTAGTGCATAGTTTCATTTCCCAGTTTCTAAGAGTGCCACATCAGTTTTTGTCTAGGTAACCGTGTATCTCAGGTTTCATCTAGATGAAACTCTCTCACCTCCCATGAAACTCTCTTTATCTCTCTCTTCATAATTACCTTGCCATGTCACCAAACAAAATGATGTGTCATATCATTTAATGAAAATGAAACTCAGTTAAAACTCCCACTAGGAATAGCCTAATATTTCCCAATCCTGCTCCTCACTGATATATAGAAGACTTTTTACTATATTTGCGAGGTATTAAAATTTATATTGAGCGATATGTAGTCGCATACATGTAGATTATTAGGATGCCTTTTTTCTAGCCTCCAATATATTTCTTTTGTAAATCTGGTCTCTTCAAAATAAATTTGCAACAATGGTGTAACATCCTAAAATTTTCAAATCTAGGAAAATAAAATTTTAAAATTTGAAAATAAAATATTCATTTGAAACCAAGATTATTATTTCAAATATTATATTTTTCTTCTTTTTCTTGTATTTCAACCTAAAAGAAAAGAACAAGTTGCTACATTAAATTTTTTTCTTTCAATCAAAATAAACAAACATTGAAAATGAGTTAAAAATGTAATATTTTTTTGAATTCTCATCTTTTCTGAAACTTTTCCAACCTTATTGATCATACTTGGATTTTTGGCTTTAAAGAAAAATCAATAAATGAAATTAGTAAAAGAGTAAAAGTAAAAAGGTAAAAGTATGAAAGTAAAAAGCCAAAAAAATACCATTAAATTTTGAGAAGTCTTCATCACTTCTTTTTAGCTGTCAAAAGCATTTAATGCAATAAGATAATGAACTGAATTGTGATATGACACAATTTGATACCAAACAGTGATTTTCTAAATTTTACTAAAACACTCAAAACTTATCTCTTCCTGAAAATTTTACCAGGTCTCCTCATAATATTATTAACCTCTTTTAAAAAATATAAAAATTAATAATTAAATTTACTACCTTTTAAATTTTAAAAATTGAAATCATGAAAATCTGAGATCTGCAAAGACAAAATTAATAGAAAATAATTAAGAAATATTTTAATCTGAAAATTTTACACAAGAAATATTAGCCCATATCAAACTCTCTAAAAAAGTATTGACTTAATTTCCACACTCAAATAAAATAAAAATAGAAAAAAGCAGATTGATTAGTCAGCTTTGTCGGAATTGTTAGAATTGTTCTGTAAGGTATTTTAATCTGAAAACTTTACAGTAGATTAGAAACTGTCTCTAGATCACTACAAAAATTTCCAAAAATTATAGGCATGAATTGGTAGCTTGTTCAATACCCCTAACCCTGTCTTATCCAGTCAAGGCTCAGTTAGTTTCCATGTCTTTCACTGCTAGTGGGCCTTTTGTTCCTTTGGCCCCACTTGGCAGCCATAGAACATTAGCCCACCTCTTCCTTCTCCTTGGCTAAGTCTAAAGCTGGTGACTGCCTTCTCCCTCTGCCCATGTCTTCCCCTGCCCATCTCTCGCCGCAGCAAGGAATCGGCTTGCCACGCCGCGCCACAGGAGAGGACGCCTTCCACGTGGCATCACCAGCCAATCAACCTCGCTAGCTCTATCGACCACCCACGCCATGCTGCTTTGCCTCGGCCATTTCTTCACCACGCCCTGTAAGTCAATCTGACACCACAATTCTGACCGCCATGCCGCCCGGTTCACCCCCCATAGCACTACCATAGCCCAGCCATAACGACCGTTGAGTCAATCCTCATAGCGTCACAAATATCCCTGGAACCCTCCTTCACAACAATTACCCAAAGCTCTGCCTAAATGTCGCCCAATACCTCTGTTGCTAGCAACGACCAGAGAAAGGGGGGAAACACCACAATGGAAATTTCTTTAATTCCATCGACACAAAGTCACCCTGTATCCTCATGAGCTCACCCCATAGCCCAAATTTGGCCCCCATCGCCTGACTCTTTGCCGCCTGGGATGCCTCCTTCTCCACGGGCGATCGCCGTTGGCGGAGCTGCTCCATCAACCATTGGCCCAATAAACCAATAAAATGGAACGCCCTAGTGTCCTCGATGCTCACCTCAAACTTGCTTAAGCCTAATCCACTTCCATTCACTGGATTTCAGTTCTGTTGATACTCCTGCCGCACACGCCCGGTGGTGCGCTATTCCTGATCATCGATGGCCTTAAGCAAGATGTCCCCTAGACTCCTGGCAGCACTCTCTGGCTCGTCCGCCCGCTCGCCAGCCGTCTCCACCCCTAACTCGCCGTCGGCGTTGAGCCCTAACTCCCCCTCTATTTTCTCTCATTGCACCATGGAGCCCGTTGTCAGCTAGACTCACCAGAGTCGGTCTAATTGGTGAAGCCGCTTTCAATTTAACAAAATGTATTTTCACTTTTTAGAACACTTCTCAACAGATAGGTATTCCTTAGTTAAAAACTTGTGCATTTTAGCTCCGAATTTAGTAAATTAAATTCATAAAATTATAATAAATCATTTAGTATTTGAATATGCATAAATTTTTATTTCTGACCCTAATTTTGAATTATTTAAATTCAAATTCGAAATGAACCTTAATATAGTCTGTATACAAAAACCAAAAACCCTAACTCCCAAAAATATGAAATAAATCTTTAAATGCTTCTAAGGTCATAGTGAACTCAGTGGTGGAAAAATAATTAATTTTCAAACTCAATTTGAATTGTTTGAATTAAAACTTGAAATAAACCTTGATATGGTTACTATTGAAAGTATATAAACCATTACTCAAAAAATCATGAAATTATTTTCATAAGATCCTGAGACCATAATAAACCCAATTGTGTAAAAATAGTTAATTTTTCATCAAATTTTTAATTATTTAAAATCAAATTTTAGTTTACCTTAATCTAGTTACTGTTGCAAGTATACAAACCATAACTCTTTAAATCATGAAATTAATTTTAGAATATTTCTGTGGTCATTAATGTTATATTTTTGCAAAAATATTTAGGATTGAACTTAGTTTAAATCAAAAAGTAAATATAGAAAGCCTCTCTTGCATAGAAAATCAAATAGTTAAAATTTAGATCGAATGGACTCGAACTTTGGTAAAAATAGTTTGGCTATACTCCTGAGGTCATAAGGATCCTAAATATATAAAAATATTTAGGTCTTGCCATGGTTAGCAACATATGTTCAATAGTCGAAGATTTAATACTTGAATAGTCCGAATACTCATAACTTTCGCAAAAAAATTTTAAATTTAACGAAACCAAATCCTAGTACATTGAAAAGTGATACTTTTTCTAATTATGCAAAAATATTTCATGTTTATGCAATGTTGTCCACATCAGGCCTTAATGTTCACTTACATGAAAACATCTTGAATAAAAGCAAAATATTACGGAACTAACTTTAAAATACTCGTAGGGACATCCTCTACTAATGCAAAAAAATGGTTCAATAATCATATAAGGTGCAGTTGCAAACTTAAAACGAAAACTGAACCCTTATTGCGTAAACTTTAGAAACACTTAAGCCTTTTCAGTAACTCGTAAAATATCTCATTTAAATGCAATTATTATGAAGATTAGCCTAGATATGCTCTTTATAACATGGACTACCATAATCTAAAAAAATATTTTTATTATAACTTGTTTTTCATTTGAATCCTACTAATGCAATAATCCTAAGTGTTATGATCACCAAAAACACATCGTATGAATAATTGAGCCTAAGAAACCTTTTAGTTAAATTACTTTTATCGTAAGAATCATCGTATGACCTTATAATTGCAGCCAATAGCCTAGAATTGTAGACCCAACATGCATAAATAACTTTTTATGCAAAGCATACTTAAGGCTAAGTACTATTTATATTCATGCAAACACCTTAACTAATGTCTTACTTTCACTAACCCAAATAACTTTTGCCTCCTCAATTCGAAGTTATAGATACTAAGATACATAATTTTAGCCTCTTGAATTTGTAAACAATCTTATGTATGTTCACAGCTATAGCTTCTTGAAATCGACGAATGAGAGTAACTCATTCATCAAAAAGCCTCACATAAACTAAGTACTAACGAAATCCTTATGAAAGTGATAATTTGAGAACCCCAAAATTACTATGTTCTTCTTGGTAAGTTTTAATTTGGTATTTATATCTAATTTCTTTTTGCCCTATTTGATATATTGTTATTTGCTTTTGTCGTGATTCTTGTTATTCGATGCGTACACACCGACATTTCGGAATCGGTTGACAGCGATCCCGACTGACCCCAATTACAACCCCAACAAAGAGAAACTAGGCAAGCACCCTCCTTTGACCATATTGATCCCATACTTTACAATGTTATGTTGTTTTTTCAAACTATATGCATACGTATATGTTATAAACTTGCTATATTGTGGGAACCAGTAGTTCTTCTGATTGTATGCATTACCTTTACCTTGTTGTTTGATCACCTACCTTTGTAGCCTAGTTATGGTGTAGACATTACTTAGTGTCACTTGGGCAATACTTGTGAAATATCTTATGTACATGCTCAAACATGCTTACTAGAACATCTTTTAAATGATAGGACACATTTTCTATCTAGCTTGAGCAACTTTGTTTAATGGTACGGAACTGAGGTATGGTTTCCGTGTAATTTAGTAAAAACTTCAACCTAAAACTTATGGTTTAGACATGGACGAGATATTACTTAAACTTGAGGCATGAGGAGGGTCCTCGCGCATAGATAGGGGGAGATTTTCGCCTGGGTCGATTAAGGATCGAACTTGATTCTATAACCTAAGTGATTTGGTGCAACCACATGTGCTAGTATGGGATGACCATAATTTAATAGATTAGTTGAAGTTTAACCTTGCATTTTGGTAGGCTGGAGTAGTAAGGGCACACCAGTATGGTGTTGCTCGTAGATGCTCCCTTCACCGAGGTGTTGGGGCTAAAGCATTCCAATACAACGATGCATGTCTTACCATGGGGAAAGGACCCGATAGCGTACACCATCGTTTAGCACAACACATGTTGGTTCAGGATCTTCAAAACTAGGGCAAGGGTTTAACATCACCGGGACTGGTGCAAGGCCAAGCTTTAGCTAGTTGAATGGTTTTGTCATAGTCTAGCAAATCGGGTACGAAACGTATCGCGAGGCATGGTCGACATGATTGCTAGAACGTGTCATGTGGGTAAAGTGTACACTCTCTATAGAGATTAAAATAGATCTAATCAATTAGCCATGCTCGCGGTCATGAGCAACTTGGAAAAATAATGTCAAGTATAGTCTTGTTTTTGCGAAAACTTTTGGAACTGGTGTTGGAACGGGTTGGAAAACTTATGAGCCAAGTTTTACTGGCTATTCATAGCCAAGGAGGGTTGCGAATTGATGTATATGAACTTTACTTACTATTATTTAGCTTCATATCAAATACTCTTTACAATTCCGTTATCGTTTGTTTAAACATACACTTGCAAATAAAATATGCTTTATGCTGAAAATAAGACTAGTGTAGAGACTTGTTATCCTTCCTCTAGCCATGCATCTACTATATTTCCATACACTAAAGTCTTGCGAGTATATGCATGTATTCACTGTTGCTCAATCTAAATAATAAAGACGATGGCATAGAAGAGTGCCCCGATGACTTGTACTTTACTCTGGGGCCTGATGATTACGTTGATAGATGAACATGGGTTTTTCTAAGTCGGTTGCCTATGGGTTAACAAGTAGGCATACCGCTGTCCTTTTTTTGAATTATGTTTATATTCCGCTGCAATTTACTTGGACATGTAATATTTGGCGAGTCGGTCAAGTACTTGTAATAACAAGTAGTTGTAATAGTTCTAGTTTATGCTTATGCTATGCCATCAGCTTAGACATGTAGGTATGTGACATGATTCATCTCAAATGCGGGATATGTGGGTGTTAGGTGTTGATCTTGGGAACTAGCACTAGACACATATCTAGGTACTTGAAATTGTTTTCAACCATCTAATGCATGAACTCGAGCGGTTGTCATTCCTTGTCTATTGCTCGTGCTCCCCTCGGTGAGTGTGGGCAATACCAAGGTTCTGAGACAAACGGTGAGTGCTATGCTTGGATGAGTTGGTTTCAATCTCGGTATGGTTGTTCGGAATGGAATCGAAACTCTCTTGATTGCATAAGTGTATATGGTACAACTAGGTGGCTCATATTTGTTTGGGTGAAGGCCATCTAGTAAATATTCCGTACATAGGACTTTTGGGTGACAGTGAGCATACACTTAAATAGAGTATGGGTATCACCACTAAATCCAATGCACAAGCGAGGATTAATTCACATTTTTAGTTGCCCACATTAGTCATTCAACTAATCACATTAATTATGTAATCACTTTATTAAGTGACTTTATTTAACTAAATAGCTAATTAAGTCCCAATCGAGCTACGCAAGCTCGGCATATGACATGCACTTACCTACCGAGCTCGTTTTGCACAGCAAGTCCCTGATGTCGAGCTTATGCTGTGCAATAGGTGACCTACTGAGCTCATACGTGCCGTTGTCATGATGGATTGTGCTACTGTCGTACGAGAACGTTTCTGGCGAGACGTGTCACCTGTTGCGTCTTTTGCGGTCAAGGAGGGGACTATTTTTATAATTTTTTCAGAAGGGGCAGATTTAGGAAAAATATATGGGTGGTAAAAAAGCAAAAAATTCGATTTTTAGTACATCTACATATCTAAGAAAACAAATATATTTTTCTCTATCCTTTCGTATGGCAACATATCATGTGCAATCCACACGTTAGATACATTCAGTGCCAGTCAGTTGGGGCACCAAATAAACATGAAATTTTTCCAAAAATCTTTAATTTACTTACTTATGCATAAAATTTTAATTTCAAATCATTGAATGTTAAGAGTAGCAAACTTAGAAAATTCTGACAGATAAATCAAAAGGAAAGGAGTAAGAAAAAGATAATGCTACTGCTCACAACAAACTTATCCATGTTTGTTTCTTCTAATACACTTTGATATTGAAGTTAAAATTTTAGAAGGTAATATAAAACTCCAGTTAATTTAGATGGAAAAAGATGTTTTTGAGGTCGAGCTCTCCATGGCTGCTACGGCTGAGGAAGTTGTAGAAGAGAATCAAACCAAACAATAAATCCAAAAAAAAAATACAAATCCATGGACTACAAAACAACTAAAAAATTCAGATTAACATATACATCAAAACCACAGCTCACATTCAAGAACCAAAAAGCTACGAAGAGTACAAAAATCTGAACTAGTAATCCTCCAAATTAAACAACAATAAGATCCAGCAGCAATCCGCCATGATCAACGTCCTTAGCCTCGTCGTGCTATGCGTGCCCTGAATTACCCCACCCCAAATCCCGGTTCGAGCTAATTCTCACCCTTATCAAGTTACTTCAAATCAATTAAAAAGGCAAACATTAAACACCATCCCATGTCGAGCTCCCTCGAATCCCCCAAATGGATCTCATGGGGGGCAAGGTGAACCGAAGCAAAGCAAGGTCGATTTTTCAGTAACAGATAATGGAATTTTCTCCTTTATATTAACTTAGAAATGAAAAATCTTAAAATGTCCCAGATCTGCCAATTGTTGATAAACATGCCTACAAATATACAAACAAAACTAAACAGTGTATGGTAGCATAGTAGGTACCTCTGTCCCGAATGACAGCAGCATGTAACGCATTTTGTCCATCTGGTCCAAAGTATGACAATTGTTGTCTTTCGCATACAATTTCTGGGCAATGTCGTACTTCTCTAGCAAGATGGCTAGGTACAACGGTGAAGTGCCGTCACTTGGAAAACGGGCCAATTCTGAATCCGCCATCAATAGAAAGTCGACCATATCTTCATTTCCACTACGAATTGCCTCATGCAACGCTGTCTCCCCACGTTTGTTGTAGGATCGATATGTACTAAACTAGCAATCAGAGGGGGGTGAATGATTACGCGGAAGCTAAAATCAAATTTTTGATCTACTAAAAATTCACCCTAATTCGGACTCAAATAATTGCTTCGTATTCAACAAAACAGAGTATATGCGTTCGGTAAATTGTGAATTCCCGAAGATCTAGCTGTCGGATTGACCTGAAATTTTAACAGAAGAAACTAGATTCCAATATGCATCTAACAAGAAAAGAATCAGATCGATCGGATCTACGGATCAAAAGTTATAAATCCTGCAAGCTTGCTGTGACAGAATATGACGAAAATCAAGCAAACCCTAATTTCGTGATTAATCACAATCTACAAAAGATTAACCAACAAAACTTTGAGGAACACTAAATTAATGCCCTAGAAAGATTATGAGTGGATCAAATCAAGATTATCATGATCAAGCAATGAATCTGTAATATCGTGAAACCTCGCCCTAACCTTCGTGCCTTCAGTCGGGCGGGCCGGGGCCGCCTGGCAGGTATTTTCAGAGCCGGTTGGTTTATCTGGGAGGGGGGTGGGTTAGGTTTTAGGCTTGGAAGGGGGTAATTGTGGAATTTCTCCCTCTCCAACTACTTTTCACCTAACCTTCCCATGTGTGGCTGCCATTTCTTCACCTTGGCAGGATTTTTTCCTCCCCAATCCTCCCTGCTGACGCCCATTGCTCCTCTGCTCTGTCCTCCTGCGCCTTGGTGTGAGCTGCCGCTCCTGCCGATCCAGCCGGCCGAGCTCCCACGGCGCCTGGGCTTCAGCTCCGGTCGGCGTCGCCCTGCCGAGTCCTGCCCCGCCCCTGCTGGTCTCCCTGCTGGCAGCCATCGCCAGGCCCTGCCGGAGCTTCCAGTGCCGTCGCCCTGCTGATCTCCCCGCCGGCAGCCCTCGCCAGGCCCTGCCGGTGCTACCCAGTGCTGCCGGTGCTCCTGCTGATCCCCCGCCGGTGCTGCCCGGCGCCTGCCCATCCCTGCCGGCGCCTCCTCCCCAGTTGCCGGCGCCCCTTGCTGCCCCTCCCCCTGGCCTCCCTCCTGGCTCGGCGCCCTCCCCATGCCAGCAGCAGCACCACTAGCAGCAGCCCATGCCTTCTTATGGTGAGAGCTCAAGCAAGCTGAAATTTGTGGTGTTGGGTTCCTTGTGCACACCAGGTGTTTGATGAAATGCTTAGCTAGGGTTCTTGTTTTGAAATGTTTAATCGAAATGCTTGTACTGCTAGTTCCTATGTTTCAGTTTAGGCCTGCATCCTGAATCTTTTTTGGTGCACTGGGATTCGGCAGAAGTATGCTCATTGCTTGTTTGGTTTATGGAGCTCATGGCATGATAGATGTGAAAGTTAAAGAGTAGAAATTTTATGATGAGTATTGGGCCTTAGATTAATTTACATGACCTGGGAAACTAACCTCTGTGCCTTTGTGATCATCAGGGTAGATATATATATATGTATGAGTTTGTGAATGCTGAATTACTTAAGCATTTTACCGTTGCAATTAACTATTGGAAGTGGAGCCTAAAGGGTG
Source organism: Guadua angustifolia (assembly GCA_036346375.1). NCBI lineage: Eukaryota > Viridiplantae > Streptophyta > Magnoliopsida > Poales > Poaceae > Guadua > Guadua angustifolia. The sequence goes on along the minus strand of CM070516.1, from coordinate 15,189,974 downwards.
TACTGTTGTTGCCAAAAGAGTAGAAGTTTATGTATCATTCTGTGACCCATTGTGTATGGTTGTGAATCCTATGCGGTGACTTGATCCTTATTACCTTTTTGCATGACTAAATTCAAATGAGTGATTTAAGATTTATTTACCACCATTTGATTTATGAGCAGACTATTAGCTCAATTTGTTAATGCATTGGTTAATCATTGAATATATAAGATTCCAATTTGATAAACGTGTTGATGTTCTCTTGTTTGACCTTGCTCTGTTGGTTCCTGATTAGATGGTGAATTACAACTGTCATTATCTTATGATTGCCTAGATCCACTTTGTTTTTCTTAATCTGGAATGCCTGTGCTCTCAACTATGAAAACATAAGTGTGATAGAAGTAAACATTCAGGAGTATATTTTCTAGAACATGTGTGCTGTCTTAGCAAGTAGGGTATTAAGATTGGTTAGGACCCAAAGCCTACATAGTATTTTCAGATTGATACAAATGTTTACTTAGCTATGTGACTAGATATCATTTTTATCTTCTGTTAGAAACCGAGTAGCTCATGTGTGATGTGTTATTAAGGATACATTTACTGCTATTTTGTATCCTAGAGGTTGAAAGTGGTGTTTATAACTAAAGATTTTGTATGATTATGCTTAAAATGGTGAAGGATCTAGAGTTATAAATGCCATAGTTAATCTTGAATTGTATAAAGTCCCATATCGAGTAGTGGGCTGTTATACTCTTAGTTAACCATGCTTCTTTAATTTCCGATAAGTTTGTGATTGTGACAATCGTGCCTTGCCCTATCTTGGGTTGTTCTCTAGGGTTGGTGGTTTCTAGCGCTGCAATGGGCCGTCAGTTTCTCGCCGAGGTTAAAGGCAAGTGCAACCCTAGAGCGTTATATGGTGTTAACTGCTTTGTTTGCGATAAAATTATGAAAATTCTAATGATGTGGTTATGTTTAATAGCATATCTAGAAGTTGTTTTTAGTATGGTGATGAAGATGGATGAATGTTAGCAAATTGGTAAGTAAGTTATTCAATTTCCATTTATTGCATTGCATTAAGAATTGTACGAATGAGTATGGTTATGTTGATGCAAGTAATAAAATGATGAATGCGATTAAATGATAATGTGTGTGTGTTTATATTCGGTGGCCGTGCTTATAAACATGTCTATGACCAATGTGGAGTTGAAATAGGATGAAGCGAGTAGATCCTTCATGTCATTTGCATTTTTGCGATTCATTACGTAAGAGGCGACCCATGTTGATGTGGGCCTCTGTGCTCACGTAGTGAGTACAAAAGTCCTACTCGTAGTCCCATCCACGGATGGGAGCGAGTCAAGAAGAGTAGGCCCCACCACGGATGGTTGGGATTGAGGGTGCACACCGACGGTGTGCACTCACTATACCAAAGATAGGCTACAAGGTTGCATTTTGAGCATGACGATAAAGACATTGCATTGCATTGTGTGTTGCAATTGATAAATGTTAATTGATGAGAATGGAAATAACGAGTTAAGGATTGAGTCGTGGACTCATCCCGGAATGATTATTGAGGTATGAGTAATGGTTATGTCAAGCGAGAATTAATTGTGTTCTTACGTATGGATTTATATGAATTAACCGCTTCTTTTATTTACGGAACTCAATTAAAGAAATTGTTACTTTATGTCTTGAAGTAGTTGTATACTAGTCAATTTGTTACTTTTCATACTTGATTGCACTTTGTCGAGTCTTGGACTCACGCTTGTTTGTTTCTTGTTTAGGTACTTTGAAGTCGGCTCGCCGGGATGGGAGAGAGCACGTGCACGACTTGGTCACCAACAACCCATTTAATTGTTTCGCTAAGTCTGGTTGTAATTAATGTGATTGTATTGTATCGATCGTCGCTATGTAGCTAGTTAATTGCCGGTTGGATATGTGACGGATTATCTAAGGACACGCTAGATGGTTTCATTCTTTTGTGAGTGATTGATATATTATATAACTGCTATTGTTCTTTTGTCTGGCCGAGTGGATGTCCTAGTTTTAGGAGGTGCCAAATTTTGTAAATTTCGGTGACTTAGTGTTAAGCCGGTTTAAGAGTTTAGAGATTAAATTCAGTTTTAGTCTTTTAGTAGAGGTGTCGTTCGTTATTTAGGGTTTTGGTAGCATTCGCGGTGCGTTTGGCGCCGGGGTGTTACAGTTGGTATCAGAGCGGGCTTCAGGTCCGTGGTGTCTGAATGTTGTCGGGGGCTAGGCAACCCTTAGCCGGTCAGCCAACGGTCAACCGGCCCCCCAGCTCGGAAGGCCTGGATCAAAGACCTGGATCAGCTCGACGCCACTCGACCAGGAGTGCATCGGTCTAAACTCGAGGCCGCTCGACCTAGGGCACGGTACCTGCAAACTCGGGGTCCCTGTGACCTAGGGCTTGGGTCGACCAAGGTCGATAACGTTCCCTTGGATCCGAACACGTCGTCGCTCGTGATTACGGAAACGATGGGATCATGGAATAATGCGGTAGCGCGACGGTCGGAACGGTTACCACCGCTATCAATGCGCATGAAGGCCACGATCCGAGATTTACTCCCGACGCTGCAAGAAGGATGTGTATAAACGGAGCTTTGTAAACACCGAAAAGACGGAACAACCCAGCATACATGACACTCGAACTCAAGTCTGGACTTAGCATCGCGGGCTTGAACTGTAATCCTCTCTCTGTACTCACAAATAGCGAGAATCACCACCGCAAGGTGACCGGAGTAGAGCTATTACCTTCTCGGGGCTCGAACCAAGATAACCCTTGGTCTCGTCCCGTTGTCTCCTAGCTCGACCATAGACCTCTTCGACCTCAATCCTCTGTTCGAGCAAAGCGCAATTGCGGTCCCATTTCTCATCGACCCTACCTCATTCTTCGCGGTTGGCGATCCCGATCGTCGACAATTGGCGCCACCGTGGGGCCCGATTGCTTTGTTCATTCACAGAAAACTCCAAGGTCTTAGGAGCATGGCATTCTCCATCGACGGACACTCTTCAAGCGCAGATCGGGCGCGGAGTCCGCTCGCGTCCCTATTTTCACCTTCCCGCCACCGTCGAGCAAAGACGCCTTCATGGCGGGCGCTTCGTGAGGACGCTGGCAATGAGGGTCGCGACCCAAAACCCCGAGGATGCTCGTCGGATGGTCCACGCCGCGATCAATCAAAGCCATCACCGCGCTTCCACCGGAGGACCAGAGAGGCTCCCTCCTCGGGAGTGCCTTGCATTATCGCCGGATCATGGCTGATCCCGATAGGGTAAAATCGAGCTCTTTGGCCGGCTTTGGCCAAAGAACTCGATCGTCTTTAAATCGAGGTTATTCCTCCGCAACACCGAAGTCACCGCCAGGACCCTTCTCGAGAAGCGCCGATAACTCGTCACGTTGTCGCCGGCGCACCCGTCGGCTGTCGCCGAGGCATGAAGCGCCTTCATCTCGGCGAAGACTCGGGGAGACCCGACGCCGCGTGTCGCCGTCTGCGCCACTAACCCGAAAGAGGGTTGGACGCGAGGTGAGCCACGCGAGCTCCACGCCAACTGACAGCAGGTCGCGGGGACCTTCCCCCGACATTCCGCCCAGGCGTCGTCGCGCACAGGACCGCCTGCAGTACCTCCCAGGCGACTCCCGTGCTCGGCACCATGACCAATCTCGCCGAAGGTCGGGTCGTCAAGAAAGCCCGAGCTCGGAGTCGTACAGCAGTGGGGACCTCGTTGGCCACGATCGCTCCCGGCGTGCACCCGTCCCGGCCTACGGTTGCGTGGCGTACTCCGACGACCTTCGTCGCATGCGCCGCTCGCCGGTTCAAGCCCGCCTTGATCGAGCGCTTCGACGGGACCAAGAATCCTGACGAGTTCCTGTCCATCTACTCGACCGCCATTTTGGCGGCCGGAGGTGACGAGCTGGTCATGGCCAACTATCTCCCCACCGTTCTGGATGGTGCTGCCCGAACCTGGCTCTTCAACCAGAAGCCCGGTTCCTTCAGGTCGTGGCGCCAAATCCAGAGCGCCCGCGCCAACTTCCGTGAGTCAGCACGAAGCGGCGGGAGGGAAAAAGACCGGATCGCGTCATCGAGGCAAGAGCGAGCCTCTTCGTGATTTCGCGGCGGTGATTTATCCGCACGAGAACCCGATTCCGAGCATCTCGGCGAAGCGCTCATCAAGGCCTTCAAGTTCGGCGTCTGCGACGGCGCCTTATCAAGACCTCGAGATCACGACAAGGCTCGGCGTTAACAAACCGTTCCGCATGGCGGAACGCAGATGCGGACGCGACGACGCCGTCGGCTGAAGCGCGACACGACCAAGGTAAGCTTGGTCGAACCACTCGAGGCCGCCTGTCCAATTCCAAGCGGCGCCACCAAGACGCCTGCGTTAAGAAGCGGAAGCGTGACCGCAGGACCGGCGAGGTCTCGCCGCGGGTCATCGCTCTCGGCGGATGGCGGCGTGGAGGTCCTCGAGGTCCAGTGGTCGACTCGGACGGACCCGACCTCGCTCAAGGTCGGCCTCGGCCTCGTCAGCGCAGGCCAGCCCAAAAAGAGGGCCGGCGGCCTGGACCTCGAGGGACCGATGCCCGGCCGCAGGAGCCGAAGGGCGGCCAGGGTACGACGAGGCAAAATTCTGCTGTTCCACAGGCGGCCGGCCACGACACTGCGGTCTGCGCAGGCTTGGCAGGAAAGCTTGAAGCCTTCTATGATGGACGTGGTGAGATGCCCGTGTTCTCGGATGACGACCACCTGAAAGGGTGAATGCCGGTCGGAGCACGGTGACCTCGACCGAATTCCACGTGGCGGCGCGGATTGACGCCATCTTCATGGCTCGGCGACCTACCACCAGCGCGAGATCAAGGCCGCACCGACCATCTATCAAGTTGCAAAGAGAAAGCCCATCGAGCAAAGCAAGTGAAGTGGGTGGGGCCACCATCACCTTCTCTCCGGAGGATGCCCTACAAGGTATGGCCCGAGACTTAAAGACCGCCTTGGTCGTGACCCCGACCATTAGCAACACAGTGGTCGGGCGTGTCATGGTCGACGGAGGCAGCTCTCTTAATTTATTGCAGGCAGAAGCACTTGACCGGATGCAGATTCCCCGGTCAAAGATCAAAAGCATCGCCATTCTCTTCTTTGGAATCGTTCCTGGGAGCTCGACTACTCCCTTGGGGCAGGTGGTCTTGCCCGTCACCTTCGGTGGCTCGGACAACTTCCGCACCGAGCTGGTCACCTTTGAGGTGGTTGAGGGCGACCTCCCGTACAACGCTATTCTCGGAAGACCTGCCCTCATCAAGTTTATGGCTGCCAATCATTACGGTCACCGGTGCATGAACCTCCCAGGCCCCAACGGAATCATTACCGTACGCGGTGACCTGCAGGCGGCACATGGTCATGAGACCAAGGTTTTGGCGCACGCATGCCGCCACAATGAGGTCCGAGGCGACGGAGAAGAGCGCCCGGCAGAGGGCGGCGATCCAGCCCAGCGGGGCAACAAAGGCCGTGCCGCTCGAGGAAGGCGACACGACCAGGTGTGTCCACATCTCGGCCGAGTTGAGTCCCAAATAGGAACTCGAGCTCGTCACCTTCCTTCGCGCCAACAAAGGTATATTCACTTGGGAGCCTGCAGATATGCCTGGCGTTCCGAGGGAGGTGATCGAGCACAAGTTGCGTGTCGAACCGATTCTAGACCAGACGCTGAATCGCCGCTTCTCCCCGGAGAAGGTCGCGGTCATCAAGGAAAACCTTGATAAACTCCTGAAGGCCGGCTTCATCCGCGAGATCGACTACTCCGAGTGGCTGGCCAACCCGGTCATCGTGCAGAAGAAGGGTGGTAAGTGGAGAATGTGCGTCGATCATACGGGGTTGAACTCGGCCTGCCCGAAGGACAACTTCCCCCTTCCGCGCATTGACCAGATCGTCGACTCCACCGCAAATGCCAAGATGCTAAGCTTCTTGGATGCTTACTCGGGCTACCACCAGATCAAGCTGGCGGTCGACGACGAGAGCAAGACTGCCTTCATCACCCCGTTCGGCACTTATTGCTACACGACCATGTCATTTGGTCTGCGCGCAATGCGGGGCAACATTCCAAATAGCGTCGATGACCAGACCTTCGAGCAGCAGATTAGGCGAAACCTCGAGGTTTACATAGATGACATCATCATCAAAAGCCCCTCCAGGAGCGACCACGTCCGTGACCTTGAGGAAACATTTGCAAACCTGAACAGGTACCAAATTAAACTCAACCCCGAGAAGTGTGTGTTCGGCGCGGCATCAGGGAAGGTCCTTGGCTACATGATCAGGGGCTCGGGGGTTGGTCCGAACCCGGAGAAGATCGAGGCCATCGAAAAGATGGAGCCCCCGACCTCGATCAAGCAAGTGCAGAGCCTCACCGGTCGTATGGCCGCCCTCAGCAGATTTATTTTGAGGCTCGGCGAACGAGGCCTCCCATTCTTTAAAACCCTGCGCAAGCACGGGGGCTTTGAGTGGACTCCGGAAGCTCAGCGGTCCTTCGACGAGTTGAAGGTATATCATCATCCCCACCCTCCTTATAACTCCGCACTGGCGAAGGTTGTCTGCTTTACCTGCGCCCACCGCCCAAGCTGTAAGTGCTGTCCTTGTTGCTGAACGGGGGGCACAGCAACATCCGATTTACTATGTCAGCGAGGTCTTACACGGCCCAAAGGAGCGCTACCCACAAGTGCAGAAAATGTTGTACGCTCTTCTCATGACCTCGCGCAAGCTTCGACACTACTTCCAGGCGCATTCCGTGGTCGTCCCGAGCAACTTTCCGCCGGTGACATCTTGCGGAATCGTATACGCGGCGCGATAGCCAAATGGGCCATGGAGTGGGCGGCGTTGACATCCGTGTCGTGGCTTAACAGCTATCAAGTCGCAAGTGCTCGCTGATTTATTGGTCGAACAGACGCCGCAATTCGCCCCCGAGCTCGAGACTAAGGAAGAGAAGCCCGGATCATGTTCTTCGACGGCTCGAGGTCTTTCATGCGCCGGGCCGATACTTATCCTTACCCAGCGGCCAGCTTGAGGTATGTGGTTCGTTTTGGGTTTCTCGCGACCAATAACGTGGGCGTAATATGAAGCTCTCTTGGCGGGCTTACGAGCCTGCAAGTCCTTGGGTGTGCGACGGTTGGTCGTGAAGGGAGACTCCCAGCTCGTCATCAACCAGTACAACAAGGACTATCAATGCTCGGGGGATGCGATGGCAAAGTATCTCGCCGAGGTCCGCAAGATGGAGAAATGGTTCCAGAACTTGGAGCTCAGGCATGTCCCTAGGAGGGACAACTCAAGCGCCGACTTTCTCTCCAAGCTCGGCTCTTCCGACGAGGAGGTACCCCCTGACGTCATCCTCGAGACACTGACGGCTCCATCTATCTCCGACCAGGAGGTCGTGCTTGCTGTGGTGGAAGGTATTCCCGCATGGGCTGAGCCCATACACAGCTTCCTGGCACGGGGCGACCTGCCGCCCGACCCCGCTAACAGAAGCAGGATTAAGCGTCGAGCAAGCTTGTACAAGCTCGTGGATGGCAAACTCTACAGACGGAATGTCTCCGGCATCCTGACACGATGCATCTCCACGGAGGAGGGTAAGTACCTACTCAATGACATCCACTCGGGTCTCTGTGGGGCGCACTCTTCGTACAGAACGATGGTCGGCAAGGCCTTCCGTATGGGGTATTACTGGCCGACGGCATTACAGGATGCTCGGGATATTGTCCGAACCTGCCGAGCATGTCGGGCCACGCCAGAAAACGCACTACCGCCTCGCCTTCGGACCATCCTCTTGCTCGGCCTTTCTCGACACGGGGCCGGATATTCTCGCCCTTTCCCCAGCAAATGGGGAAAAATTCTGTTCGTGGTCACGACACCTTCACCAAGTGGATTGAGGTGAACCGGTTTCACCATCATCGCCGAGCCGCCGCTCGCTTCCGCTTGTCCGTGGTCACCGGTATGGGGTCCCATGCAGAATTATCACCGACAATGGTACACGCTTTATCGCGAATTATTCCGTGAATTTTGCGAAGCATGGGCACCAAAGTGTGCTTCGCCGTGGCTCATCCTCGAGTAACGGAGCGGCAGAGCGCCAACGACAGATCGTCTGTATGCTAAAAGGCGAGTCGCAGATGAGCTCAACCGCTACGGCAAGACCTGGGTGGACGAACTTCCCACCGTCTTATGGTCTATTCGTACCACAGTCAGCCGAGCAACAGGGTCCACGCCCTTTCAGCTCGTGTTCGGTACTGAGGCCGTCCTGCCTCCGGAGGTAACGCTGGGCTCCGCCAGGGTCAGCTTGGTCGACCGTGTCGACTTCGAGCAAGAGCGGTCTCTTGACCTTGCCCTCGCGGAAGAAGTAAGATACTGTGCCTTTGCACGATCGGCGCATTACACCGCAAGCTTTTCGCAGACATGCGTCTCGGCAGACGACCTAGGAAGCTCCTTGTTGGGGACTTAGCCCCGAGACGGATTCGGTATCGCCCAACACCAACAAGTTATCCCCGCGGTGGGAGGGCCCCTATAGAGTCGTTTCAACAGATCGCACGGGGGCTTACCGGCTAGCGATGCCCGATGGCAGAGAGCTCTCTAGCTCGTGGAACATAGATCAACTTCGCAAGTTTTATGTGTAATCTCTATACCTTTAAAACTTCAATAAAAGGATATTCTCCGATTTTTACAGTTCATGTCTTTTCCCTTTATTATGAGCATCTCTGTAATTCTTCCTCGATCACGACCTTCGCATCCGCCCCTTGGTCTGGGTATCGCGAGCTTCAAGTTCACCCTCGGTCGAGAGCTCAACGTAGTTTAAACTCTTCGCAAAATGTTTCACCCCGTCCGGATTTGAACTACAAGCCTCATGACTCGCTATTGAGTACGCCAGATGGTCGTGGTCGAGAATTTGAGACTTATTCACCGAGTTCGCTTGTTTTCGCTTTCTTTTCATGAGCACTCTATCTCGATTCTCGCAGTCATGGTCATTTGTTCGAACTTGTGTCCAAGGTCGGCATTGCTCGACCTTGGACCCAACGGGGGCTGGGCCAGGGTGTAATATATACAAACGACCTACGGATCTCGATCGCGAACAAGAAAGGCACACTTCAAAAAGGTAACCCAAAACCTATTAATAACATCAAAAGTTTTTTACAGGATTAAGGCTGTTCAAGCTACAGATCCTCCATCTCGCGCGCAAGTTTTTCTTGCTCGAGCTCGGCGACCCTGGCTTGTAGCGTCGAGGCTTCGGTTTGGTGCAGGAGGGCCTCCTTGGTCGCGTCTGCTCGCTCGGCGGGCGCTTCGTCGTTGAGTTGGGCTAGGGTAGTCTTCGCCGCCCTGCTGGCACGCCCAAGCTTCTCCTCCAGCCCCACGACTTTGGCTTCTAGCTCGGGAGACGCCTTGGCTGGAGATGATAGCTCGGCAACGACCTTCTCCAACTCAACGATCTTGACACGTTAAATTTGCGAGTGCCTTGGCCGTGGTGGCGGCTCGCTCCTTGCAACGCCTCGAGCGCCTCGACCTTGGCACGCTTGCTTGGCGAAGTGTTTTGGCCGTGGTGGCAGTCTGCTCCTTGGCAGCCTCCTCGAGAACCACGAGCTTGGCGTGCTCGTCGGTGAGCGCCTGGGCCGTGGCGGCGGCTTGTTCCTCAGAAGCCTTCTCGAGGGCCTCGACCTTGGCGCGGAGGGTCTCGAGCGCCGAATCTGAGGAAGTTCGCTCCGCGGCGGCCTTCTCCAGCAACTCGACCTTGGCGCGCTCCGCATCGAGAGCCTCGAGCGCTTTGGTCGCTCGGGCGCGCTCGTGCTCCTGCGCCTTGAACCCATGCTCGCGCTCGGAAGTCCTGGTCCTCTCGAGCTCGGCGGCATGGGACACCTCCAGCGCCACCATCGTGCGACGCAGATCGTTGAGCTCCTGGTGGTTCCGCTGAGTTCTGCTGGCCGACCTCGATGGTCGCCAGAGCTCGAGCGCTTCGGTCTCCCTCTCTTCCACGGCGTTCAAGATCTCGCGAGCACGCTATGCGTGCTCATTGAGACCTTGAAGCCCCCGGTTTACGCTGCCAATCGCCTTGAAAACAAGAAAAGCGATCCGGTAAGAGTCGTCGAGAATGCACAACTTAACATATTTCAGGACTTATACGGGAAGCTCTTACCTCACGAAGTCGGCTGTCGACGCGCGCGCTGGAGAACTCCTCGTTCAGCTCGTCAAGACGAGCTGTGTTGATCTCGAAACCTTCGCCTAGGTCCCCGTGACCTGGGCCTTTTTCAATCACCGCCGGCGCATTTTGTCCGGGGCCTGCGGACGACGTGCCGGCGGCGGCCCGGGATCTTCCCTCATCGGCTGCCGGGTCGAACCCTCCGGCCATTGGTACGGCGGCAGCAGCTTTGGTCCCGACCTCCGTAATCGAGGTTCCGGCCAGTTCGGTGGCAGGAGTTGCCGCAGCAGCGGCATCCAGCTCAACCCCTGGGGGTGGAACATTGTGTTCCCCGGGGGCTGGAAGTTCGCCAGCCGAGTCATCGAGGTGCCTCCCGTTGTCATGGTCGCTCTCCGTGGCTTGGGGAACCACGATCCTGCCGTCAGGCACGGTTTTGGTCGGCGGGCCTCGGGGCTTTGGTTACACGGCCTCCAACGATCGGCGGCGCGCCTCGGGGCCCGAGCACCCATGTCTCCTCGATCTCGGGGATCGACGTCCGCAAGGATACCCGCCTCGCCAGTGTTTGTAATCCTCGCCGATCGCGGGTTGGGGGTCCACCTCGTCCAGTCTGTCAAGGCCTTGATCGGACTCCCGACTGGCCCAGCCGAGGCACCGCAAGAAGGTGTGCCTTTGGCCCGGCCCGCCGGAGCCCAACATGTATCGTCTGCCTCCTCTTCGGACTCGGACTCAACAACAACGGGCATTGTCGAGTGGGCAAGCTCAGTCTCGAGGCCGAGGTCCGCAATCAAGGATAGACACTAAGACAGTAAAAACACAAGGGGTGGAGCAGCCGCGGCTGTGGTCTTACTCCGGTCGGTGGCCTCTGTCTCATTGATGGCCGGCGAAGGTCCTGCTGCCCCGAGCTCGGGAGGGCACTCCGCTTTCTTCCTCTGGTCTGGGGAGGCGGAGCTTGCGATGAACCCGCACCGCCTGCTATGGCCATGTCGGAAGGCCGACCTTGGTCACCCTGGGTAGTCAGGGGGCTCGGCGGTCTGGCGGCGGCCGCTGCGCTTTGCTGCTACCAGGAAAAGAAACTTTGTCAGGCCCTGAGAGGCCAAGGGCACGAGTTCGGAAACTTGGCCATGATCGTTTTTACCATGGCGCGGTCGCCCCATTCGATGTGGGGCTTCTTCGTCTCCCGGCGGTCCGCTCCGGTTGGGGGGAGTCTCTTCTTCCCCTTCTTGCCCTTGCTTTCGTCGGGCAAAGGGAGCAGTCTCCGAGCTGTCTCCCACAACTCTTGATGATCCTACAAGCAAGCATGGGTCAGGCAAAGACATACAGATGCTCGGATAAGGTCAGAGGTCGGGAAGGCTTACTCGGCTTTCAAGAAGACGCTCTCGACCTGGTCGTCAAGAGTATACTCATGAGCCGCTTCCGAACATCTCCAAAGATCCTCGTCACACCCAGACTCCTTCGGCGCTGCACGAACAAGAGCCATCAGAGGAGGAAGAAGTGCGAACTCGAGTAAAGACTTTGGGGCTGAAGACCTTACCAGATGAGCTCTCGCGGGTCGAATCATTGCGTCCCTTGATCTGGGAGAACGGGTGTAACCTCCTCCGCAGGGGAGACACCCGGTTCCGCAGAAAGTCATTCGCGATTGCCTGTCCGGTGAGGCCGCGCGTGGCGCAGATGTGGATGGCGGCAATTGCTTCTGCGTCGACGTCGAGGTCCTCGGTCTCCGGGGTCTCCTTCTTCTCGGTGACGGCGGCTCCCTCGTATCGCAGCCTCCCGTTCTCCCCCTTCTTGAGGTAGAACCAGCGCTCTGACCACGGACCGAGAGAATCCTAGCCAGGGATCTTGGGCAAGGCCCACTTGAGCCCGGATCGCTGCCGGAAGTAGAGGCATCCGACCACAGGGTCCTTCCCGAGCTAAGAGGGAGAAGTAGGCGGAAGAAGAGCGAGGGGTGGGAAGAATCCCGAACCCCTCGATAGGTGTGAGAAAATGGCTAGGGTGAGGACGGAGTTGGGTACCGTGTTGATCATCTGATCCGGCAATTGCCGAGGACATCGGCCAGGAATTCGCTCTCCGGGGTCCGCAGCCCGAAGAGGGAGTGATGCTCGGTGCAGACGATCTCGTCGTCCCGAGGGTGAGGCTCGGTCTCGCCGCCGGGCAGCCGCCAGGTCACCTGATCCAATAGCCCCAGGGACTCGAGCTCCTTCATCCTCGCGACCGATAAGGTGCTTTTCCCCAGCTTGGCCATGACGAAGCAAAGTGTGAAGATTGAAAGGCGGTCTGCTCGGGCAAGAAGGCTTGGGAGGAGGGCGCAGAGATTTTCAAGCAAATGTTCGAAAGCTCGGGTCTTCTCAATACCCTCGATATATAACCTCCTACTGGCGCCTCAAAGGCGCGCTGGCGTGATTAGACAGCATTTAAGGCTTTGGGCGGCGGACTCGGCGCCAGCAGTGTTCATGCATTGTTGGCATCCGTACTCGCCGGAGAGATCAAAGGTTGCTGATGTCTTGCTCGGGTTTCACTTTGTGATCTCCGCCGACCTCGAACAAAGTTTCAAGACCTTGCAGGGTTGCTGCCAATGACTTCTTTGGTGAGGCTCGAGGCCGTCCTTGGTGCTACTTTTACGACCTTGAGCCTCGGGGCTAGCTGTCGGGGCTAGGCAACCCTTAGCTTGGCCACCATCTGGTCAACCGCCCCCCCATTCGGAAGGCTCGGATCAAAGACTGGATCACCGACGCCACTCGACCAAGAGTGCATCGGTTTAAACTCGAGGTCGCTCGACCTAGGCACGCAGTACCTCCAAACTCGGGTCCCGTGACCTAGGGCTTGGGTCGACCCAAGGTCGATAACGCCTTGGATCCCGCACGCGTCGCCGCTCGCTACTTTAAACGGGGATCATGGAATAATGCGCTACAGACGGGTCGAACGGTTACCACCGGCTATCAATGCGCATGAAGGCCACGATCCGAGATTTACTCCCGCACGTTGCAAGAAGGATGTGTATAAAACGGGAGCTTTGTAAACACTGAAAAAGACGGAACAACCCAGCGCACAGACACTCGAACTCAAGTCTGGACTTAGCATCGTCAGGCTTGAACTGTAATCCTCTCCTGTACTCACAAATAGCAGGAATCACCACCGCAAGGTGACTGGAGTAGAGCTATTACCTTCTCAGGGGCTCGAACCAGTATAACCCTTGGTCTCGTCCGTTGTCTCCTAGCTCCGACCATAGACCTCTTCGACCTCAATCCTCTGTTCGAGCAAAGCGCAATTGCGGTCCCATTTCTCACTGACCCCTACCTCATTCTCTGCGGTTGGCGATCCCGATCGTCGACAAATGTAGTGAGTAATTCTAGAATGAATTAAAATGTTGCTGTGTGAAGGTAGAAACATGGTTTAGGATGAACCTTTAAAATATGGCCCTAGGGCAGTAACCTTAAAACTTGATGTAGAATGGTTAAATAATTTAAAACTTGACACACTCTGATGCACAATAGGAAAGGGATGGGTTATCGTTGCGATGTGCTGCAATGTTTATTTTGTTATTGATGCTATATTGATACTTGTTGATATGTTATATGTTAGTCTTGATAAGGCTATGGGATTAATAATGGCTATGCTTATGAAGTATTAGATTGCTTAGTGGGGTCTGGTGGGACTCTTTGTGCCGAAGGGATTTTAGCCCTGTCGTGTAGCCGTGTTGGTCGGTGTGGCAGTTGAGAGCCAACACTAGAGGATTCATACCCTCGTGGGGGGAGAGTTTTTGTTCTCTTGCTATAGATTAGAGAGTTGATGGAAATTGGTTTTGGGTTTTATCTTCCTTGGGTTTCTCGGATTTAAGGCAAAGAAAAGACTATCCTGTTGCTCCTCTTTTGGTTACTTTGCGGAGAAAGTTATGGGTTCCTTCTTGTATTGGACATTCTCCCATTTTAAAAGAGTCGTTGTTCTTCTATTGTAGACTGAAGAATGGATGGAGTAAGTTTTCCGGGCTTTGACTTATTTGGTTTTTTTGGGTTAAGTCAAAGAAAAAGGGTTTGGTGTTGCGCCCCATTGGTTGACAACAGGGAAAGACATGTAAGTTTCGTGTTGTCGTTCTCCAAGTTGAAGTTTTGGATTTTGGGCTTTATAGGAAAAAGTGTTATTCGATCGATTCGCTTTTCCTTTCCGTGAATTTATTTGTGTAACTCCTTTCCTTCGTGGAATTTTGGAGTTGATGATTGGTTTGGATTTCTGTTGAATGATAGGGATTGAGTCCTGTCATTTTTAGTTGGGTTTTCCAGGAAGAAATCTTGTGGCAATCAGGGTGAGTTGTGGGTTGGTTGAAAATCTTCCCGTAAAAGTTTAATAGAAGGATTGTATTGTTAGGGTAGTTGACCCTATTTTGTTAGATGTTAAGGACTCTAATGTTGGTCTTGGTAATCCACGATTATGAGTGGAGGAATGGATATGGTGTTTGAGTAGGGCTAGTGTTGATTAGGATGACGAAGGAATAACCAGTTTAGTTGAGGAACTTGTTTTAATTAGGTGATGGGATCAAATGGTTTCGAGGTGTCCTCAGTGGTTGGATCGTGTGGATTAATAATACATTTTATAAGGGTGGATAGTATAACCTAAGGCGAGGTTGTAATTAAAGTACGGAGAAATATTGGGTTGAATCTTTTGGAGCTTGGTTTGCTTTTAGCGACGGGTGGCCTTAGAACCATTTTGGCGATTTATGTCGCGAGGAGACTTCGTTTAAATTATTGGGGACTTGAATAATTGCTCTTTGGTTTCGTTCTTCGGGCAAGATCGTCCTAGAAGGAGAACCATGTTTGGATGGGATTTGATGAAGTCCTAATTGGGGTTAAGGGTTGATGATATATGGATTTAATGTGGAAAGTAATGAACGGTGTTGCTGGACTTGATCTAAACCTTGGTGGGAGGATTGTCAGATTCGTTGTCCCATGGTTGGGTGGGATTAATTTGTTGGTGGACTGGGTGTAAGCGGTCGCTAAATGCATTATTTTCTTAAGTTGTCAGAACTCTCGGTTCCATGGGTTAGACTCAAGGTGGGGTTAGTCGGAAATGAATGGTTCGGTTATGATCCTTTTCTTTGAGTGGTTGTCTCGTTGTATGAGATAAGTTTGAAAGAAGGTAAAGTCTCATAAAAAAAAGAAAAAGAAAATTGATTCATATCGGAGAAATGATTTCTGGCTAAGAATGGAAATTTTATTCCCTCTCTTTTTGGGTAAAGGTGTAGTTGTCGATTGAAAGGAGATTGGGGACCCAGGATTGATTTTCTTTCTCGAGGTGTCTTGTTTTTCTTTAATCAAGTGCTTTCTCAATGTGAAGTTTTTCACCTTGGAGCTTAAGGTGATGGATTTGGTTTGTGTTGGTAAAGAGAATTTAGTTCTCTTTGGTTCTTTTTGTGGCTGTTTTTGAAGAAAGTTTGTGTGAAGTTCCTCTTCTCAGTTGAGTTTTTCCTAGCTGTGCATTTTATTGCATTGATTTCCAGTTGGGGAAAGTGGTTATTTCTGTGAACAATTGAGTATTCGCTGATTGTTCTTTCGTCGGTTTCTGGTTTTGCCTTCTTTGGATGTAAGCAAAGAAGACGAGTTTAGTGTTGTGGCAGTCCTAGTTGTGAGGACTGAGGTTCTGTGTCTTTGTAAGAGTAAGGGATATGTGATCTCGTCGTTTTGTTTGTTTGGGAGGATCATTTTCATCGCGTTGTCCCTAGGTTGTGTGGGACTTTGCCGTTGGTGGTTTGGGTGGAATCAGTCACTAAATGCATTGTTTCCTTAAGTTTGTCGGAACCCTCGGGTTCTGGGGTTGGATTCAATGTTTGGTCAATCTGAAATGGCGGGATCAGTTATGAATCTTTCCTTCGAGTGGTTGTCTCCTGCGCGAGACATGCATGAAGGAAGATCAAGTATGATTTTATATTGTGAGAGAATAGGATTTGTACCCTATTGGACTAATCGTTTTGATAGTAAGGAATGACGTTGGCTCTTGTGTTCCAAGGGCAATCGTCTGCAAAAGATAAAGATCGTGTTTTGTGTCCCGGAGAATTCCGGTGTTAAAAGGTTAGAAATAGTGATATGTTCGAAATTGGTTAGAAGCTTGTTGGATTGAAAAGCCTTGCATGGCTCTGTGGTTTAAGCTAATTGACTCGTGGGATAGCTATGGTATAGTGAGCTAACTGCTCGATGATATGGCTTGATAATGGTGATGTGGTTATGAAGGTCAATCAATGAGGAGAGATGTGAATCGGGGTTTTCTTGGTTATTAGGGATTTGAGTTTAGAACTCCAACTGCTCAATCGAATAGAATTCGATGATTCGGTGAAAATTGGATGGATGCTTAATAGAGCGATGTGGCTTGTGTTAATCATGTCATCTCAAGTTGTTGATCTGTGAGGTAGATGTTGAGAGAGAGGAGAAAGATTTGGTGAGTGAAATTGAATAGGAAAATTAGAATTGAGTTGGAGACTAGTGATATGATCTTCCTAGGGAGAATCATTGGTTGATTGCGGTCGACGTTGAAGCATTAAGAGAAAGTGTCTCGAGTTGTCGAGACGGTGATGAGAATGGTATGAATTGAAATTTTGGCTGTTTGCCTAGATCTATTGGAGTTTAAGCGTGAGAGTTGTGAATTCTATGGTTGAGAAAGTGCTTTTGGGATTCCTAGTTTAAGAAAATGCAAAGTAGATTTGGTTTAGCCTTGGTCTTTGAGTAAGGCCGAGTTTTGGTCTTGTGTCATGCCAATTAAGGAGGTAAAATGAGTGTTGATTCAAAAGGGATGTAATGAGTTAAGTTCTTGCTTCTTTATTGGGAATGTATGGATTGAATTTTGGAGTTCCTCTTATGCTAGGAATACCTAGATTTGTTGTTTGGATATCCTTGTTTTGTATTTTGTTTCCGTTGTTCATGTTGTGGTCGAATTCGAGGTCGAATTGCTAAAGGGGAAAGAGTGTAATATCGTGAAACCTCGCCTAACCTTCGTGCCTTCAATGGGGGCAGGGGCACCGGCATGTATTTTCAGAGCCGGTTGGTTTATCTGGGAGGGGTGGGTTAGGTTTTAGGCTTGGAAGGGGTAATTGTGGAATTTCTCCTTTCCAACTACTTTTCACCTAACCTTCCCATGTGTGGCTGCCATTTCTTCACCTTGGTAGGATTTTTCCTCCCCAATCCTCCTATTTGGCGCCCATTGCTCCTCCGCTCTGTCCTCCTGCGCCTTGGTGTGAGCCGCTCCTGCCGATCCAGTAGCCGAGCTCCCATGGCGCTGGCTTCACTCGGTCGGCGTCGCCTGCCGAGTCCCGCCCACTGCTGGTCTCCTGCTGGCGCAGTCGCCGACGCCGAGCTTCCAGCTGCCGCCGCCTGCTGATCTCCCCACGGCACCCTCGCCAGTTCCACCTTGATCTTCTTGGTGCTCCTGGCGATCCCATGTGCTGCTGGCGCCGCCCATCCTGCCCGGCGCCTCCTCCCGATTGCTGGCGCCCCTCCCCTGCCTCCCTCCTGGCTCGGTGCCCTCCCCATGCCAGAAGAAGACCACTAGCAAGCAGCCCATGCCTTCTTATGGTGAGAGCTCAAGCAAGCTGAAATTTGTGGTGTTGGGTTCCTTGTGCACACCAGTGTTTGATGAAATGCTTAGCTAGGGTTCTTGTTTTGAAATGTTTAATCGAAATGCTTGTCTTGCTAGTTCCTATGTTTTAGTTTAGGCCTGCATCCTGAATCTTTTTTGGTGCACTGGGATTCGGTATATGCTCATTGCTTGTTTGGTTTATGGAGCTCATGGCATGATAGATGTGAAAGTTAAAGAGTAGAAATTTTATGATGAGTATTGGGCCTTAGATTAATTTACATGACCTGGGAAACTAACCTCTGTGCCTTTGTGATCATCGTGGTAGATATATATATATGTATGAGTTTGTGAATGCTGAATTACTTAAGCATTTTACCGCTGCAATTAACTATTGGAAGTGGAGCCTAAAGGGTGTACTGTTGTTGCCAAAAGAGTAAAAGTTTATGTATCATTCTGTGACCCATTGTGTATGGTTGTGAATCCTATGCGGTGACTTGATCCTTATTACCTTTTTGCATGACTAAATTCAAATGAGTGATTTAAGATTTATTTACCACCATTTGATTTATGAGCAGACTATTAGCTCAATTTGTTAATGCATTGGTTAATCATTGAATATATAAGATTCCAATTTGATAAACGTGTTGATGTTCTCTTGTTTGACCTTGCTCTGTTGGTTCCTGATTAGATGGTGAATTACAACTGTCATTATCTTATGATTGCCTAGATCCACTTTGTTTTTCTTAATCTGGAATGCCTGTGCTCTCAACTATGAAAACATAAGTGTGATAGAAGTAAACATTCAGGAGTATATTTTCTAGAACATGTGTGCTGTCTTAGCAAGTAGGGTATTAAGATTGGTTAGGACCCAAAGCCTACATAGTATTTTCAGATTGATACAAATGTTTACTTAGCTATGTGACTAGATATTGTTTTTATCTTCTGTTAGAAACCGAGTAGCTCATGTGTGATGTGTTATTAAGGATACATTTACTGCTATTTTGTATCCTAGAGGTTGAAAGTGGTGTTTATAACTAAAGATTTTGTATGATTATGCTTAAAATGGTGAAGGATCTAGAGTTATAAATGCCATAGTTAATCTTGAATTGTATAAAGTCCCATATCGAGTAGTGGGCTGTTATACTCTTAGTTAACCATGCTTCTTTAATTTCCGATAAGTTTGTGATTGTGACAATCGTGCCTTGCCCTATCTTGGGTTGTTCTCTAGGGTTGGTGGTTTCTAAGCTGCAATGGGCGTCGGTTTCCGCCGAGGTTAAAGGCAAGTGCAACCCTAGAGCGTTATATGGTGTTAACTGCTTTGTTTGCGATAAAATTATGAAAATTCTAATGATGTGGTTATGTTTAATAGCATATCTAGAAGTTGTTTTTAGTATGGTGATGAAGATGGATGAATGTTAGCAAATTGGTAAGTAAGTTATTCAATTTCCATTTATTGCATTGCATTAAGAATTGTACGAATAAGTATGGTTATGTTGATGCAAGTAATAAAATGATGAATGCGATTAAATGATAATGTGTGTGTGTTTATATTCGGGTGGCCGTGCTTATAAACATGTCTATGACCAATGTGGAGTTGAAATAGGATGAAACGAGTAGATCCTTCATGTCATTTGCATTTTTTGCGTATTCATTACAGAAGAGGCGACCCATGTTGATATGGGCCTCTGTACTCACACGTAGTGAGTACAAAAGTCCTACCTCGTAGTCCCATCCACGGATGGGAGCGAGTCAGTAAGAGTAGGCCCCACCACGGGATGGTTGGGATTGAGGGTGCACACCGACGGGTGTGCACTCAGCTATACCGGTATAGGCTACAAGGTTGCATTTTGAGCATGACGCATAAAGACATTGCATTGCATTGTGTGTTGCAATTGATAAATGTTAATTGATGAGAATGGAAATAACAGGTTAAGGATTGAGTCGTGGACTCATCCTGGAATGATTATTGAGGTATGAGTAATGGTTATGTCAAGCGAGGAATTAATTGTGTTCTTACGTATGGATTTATATGAATTCAAACTGCTTCTTTTATTTACGGAACTCAATTAAAGAAATTGTTACTTTATGTCTTGAAGTAGTTGTATACTAGTCGAATTTGTTACTTTTCATACTTGATTGCACTTTGCTGAGTCTTGGACTCACGCTTGTTTGTTTCTTGTTTAGGTACTTTGAAGCTGGCTCGCCGGGATGGGAGTAGAGCACGTGCACGACTTCGGTCACCAACAACCCATTTAATTGTTTCGCTAAGTCTGGTTGTAATTAATGTGATTGTATTGTATCGATCGTCGTTGCGTAGCAAGTTAATTGCCGGTTGGATATGTGACGGATTATCTAAGGACCTGCTAGATGGTTTCATTCTTTTGTGAGTGATTGATATATTATATAACTGCTATTGTTCTTTTGTCTGCTGAGTGGATGTCCTAGTTTTAGGGGAGGTGCTGTCGAAATTTTGTAAATTTCGGTGACCTAGTGTTAAGCCAGTTTAAGAGTTTAGAGATTAAATTCAGTTTTAGTCTTTTAGTAGAGGTGTCGTTCGTTATTTAGGGTTTTGGTAGCATTCGCGGTGCGTTTGGCGCCGGGGTGTTACAGAATCAATCTGCAAACCAAACAGACATGCAAGTCAACCTTATGCCTTTAATAATGAAGATTACACCGATGATCAGCAGCAGGCACACAAGATGCAATCAAGAAAAAGAGGAACTTACGAACCAATCAGTTGCCGAAGTTCTAGTCGCGCAAGATCAAGTTGCTGTCCACCTGGCCGTGAATAAAATCAAGCACAAAGTCCTTCCAAGACTCACGTCACATTGCAATTCAAGAAATCATCTAGTAGCTTCTCGTTGCATGCATGCTATGACAGGAAGGCCAGCAGTAGCTTCTCGCATGCATGCATGCAATCCACAAAAATAATGAGCCAAAACGCCAGGAGCTCGTAATCTTTAGAATCCGCAAACTAGAGTTCTAGTCCCTCACGGAATCTTCTCGCATGCATGCATCGAACAAACAATCGTCCAGCCGCAATGCAATTCCTCGGCCGCAAACACGTGCATGCACCGTCGGCCAAAAACTAACTCTGTCGCGATCACTTCAGAAAAGCCAGCCGCCGGCCAGAGTTCCTCCTGCATGCAACCCAACGCCGTAAAAGCCAGCCGCCGGACAACGCAAAAGCCATTGTCGCATAAAAACGGCAACGTCACAGTCGCCGCCCAAAAACTTTATTTCTTTAGTCTAATAGTACTCCAACACAAAAGAGTACAAACCCTAATTTTTTGCTCACATAAACAGGAGACACCTCCCCCTATTTATACTGAGCAAACATAAAGAGTTCGTATACAACTCCACTTGGTCCAACATGGCCCAATACAGTTTGTATACAACTCCACTTGGCCCAACATGGCCCAATACATCTTTTGCACGCGTACGGCCCACCTGCCGCACACACGTGACTAACCAGCCTTCATGTGCATGTTCTCTAGCCCGAACGTCCCGCATGACATCCTCGACCACCAGGACCTCAGTTCCTCCCTGAACCTAGTCCCGAACCTCAGTTCCTCCATGAACCTAGTTCGGTCCGTCATCGACCACGTTAAGCCCTCGAGCAACACCTGCACACCTAATAAACAAACAACGATCCGAGCACAAGTCCACGACTTGACTCAAGATTAATCCATGCAACCACTCACATGAGTGCATTGCATCAAGCAAAACCATTATGCTATCACCAGCATAAAAATCATCTCAACATAGCACATGCACAAGCACCACACATGCCATAACCAAAACCACTTTGCAATGCCAATTTCACCATTCAGCCAATTTTTCATCACATGATTTCACAATCTCCCCCTTGATGAAAACATTGGCAACACCATTTGGAAACGAACATTGGCATTCACCTCACATTGACAACACCATTATTAAAAGAAGTAAGGTGACCAAAAGAAGAAGAACAAAAATCTCCCCTGATCTAAAAAGAAATCTCCCCTTATCAAAAGGAAGACTCCCCCTAACAGAAAGAAGAAATGTGAACAAAAATCTCCCCTGATCTAAAAAGAAATCTCCCCCTATCAAAAGGAAGACTCCCCCTAATAGAAAGAAGAAATGTGTGTGTGAATGTGCAATGTGTGAGAATGTGCAATGTGTGACCAAAAATTTCTCCCTTTGATTCCAAAATTTCTCCCCCTTTGACAATGGATTCATCAAGAATGCAAAAAGAGAGCAAAAGAGAAACTTCTCCCATTTTTTTTGTTTGTTGTTTTCCTTCTTTTTTTTATGTACTGAGCATTATTAATCATGCACAAATGTAACAACTTGATCACCAAGTCATGCTATCAACAGTACTTGCACCCTCAAATCTACACATAAACAATGTAGAGTAAGCATAACTAGAATCAAGTACTATTAACGATTTTTTGCATGGCATGATCTCCCTTTCTCAACAATCTTAAAACCTGAAAACATTGAATTTTTGTGCACTTTATTTGTGCTTTGAAAAACTGATTCATTACTTTGATTGCAACAATAACAATTGCAAGGAATTACATGCACCATCAGCCTTACTTTTCAACCATGCCAAGCAATCACAAGCTTAAGGTTTCATGGTTTGGTCATACACAACCTCTTCCAAGTTCATATCAAAGTGCAATGATAAGGGCGGTCTAAGAAAGAAGAAGTGCGACAAGACATAACCTTGTTCTTGTATTTATCAACAATCACTCTTTTAGCTTTAGCACTTAACTTTCATATTTAGCACTTTTGAGCAGGATCAAGATAGCCAAGAAAGTTCAACCATGACAAGATTTAATTCAAGTTGTCATTCCATTTAAAAAGTCATGACATAAACTACACCATATATGTATAAACAGGAAGTTGCAAAAACCTTGTAACATAAACATGGCTTCAAATGACATATGTGTATGAAATACAATGCTCAGTACTTTTTATTGTTTTTCATTTTTTTTTGGTTTTTCAATTAAGAAACACACAAAATAAAAAGTATGTTACAAAATATTAGAAAAACTTCAAAAACTCCCCCTCAAAAATAGCCCATTGGGTGAACCAACCCAAGTTCTCCCCGAATAAAAGCAAAACGAGAAGAGGATAAAGGTTTTGTGAAAATGTCTGCCAATTGATGTTCAGTATCCATATGATGAAGCACAATATTTCCCTTTTCTACATGATCTCTAAGAAAGTGAAATCTGATTTCAATGTGTTTTGTTCTAGAGTGTTGCACAGGGTTCTTAGCAATGCATATTGCACTAGTGTTATCACACAACAGAGGAACACTATCCAAGTTAACCCCATAATCTTTAAGTGTAGCTACTATCCAAAGAATTTGAGAACAACAACTAGCGTGAGACCACATATTCAGATTCAGCAGCTTGATTGTGCAATGAAGATTGTTTTCTAGATGACCATGCAATAAGTGAATTACCCAAGAAAAGACACGAGCAGGATGTGCTTTTTCTATCAATTCTACAACCTCCAAAATCAGCATCGAGAATGCTCTTAAACTAATGCATGAGGAAGCGAAAGCCATATACCAAAATCTTGAGTACCATGGAGATACTCAAGATCCGCTGCGGACTTGTTGATGTGAAACACGTGGAGAAGCTTGAAAACGAGCACACAAGCACACAAAGAATTGAATATCCGGCCTTGATGCGATGAGATATAACAGAGAGCCTATCATGCTTCTATACTCCTTTTGATCAACAATCTCACCATCTTCATCCGGGTCAAGTGTGCAAGTGCCTCCCATGGGTGTCATGATCGGCTTACAGTTTTCCATCCCAAAGCGATGAAGCAAATCTTTTGTGTACTTACTTTGATGAACAAAAGTACCTTCCTTCGTTTGTTTGACCTGCAGTCCCAAAAAGTAAGTCAACTCACCCATCATGCTCATCTCAAATTCCTTTCTCATGGTTTCTGAAAACTTAGACACTAAAACATGAGAGGAACCACCAAAGATAATATCATCAACATAAATCTGGACGAATAGTTGATCATTGCCTTGCTTGAGTAAAAAGAGAGTTTTGTCAACCTTTCCCATTGTAAACCCATTTTCAAGTAAAAAGGTTTTTAGCCTATCATACCATGCTCTAGGGGCTTGTTTTAATCCATACAAGGCTTTGGACAATTTGAACACATGATCAGGAAATTTGGGATTTTCGAAACCAGGAGGTTGCTTAACATATACTTCTTCATTAATATAGCCATTAAGAAAAGCACTTTTCACATCCATTTGATACAGTCTAAAACCTTTAGATGCAGCAAATGCTAAAAGAATTCTAATAGCTTCAATTCTAGCAACAGGAGCAAAGGTTTCATCAAAATCTAAACCTTCAACTTGAGAAAATCCTTGAGCAACCAATCTAGCTTTATTCCTGACCACAACACCATCCTCACTTTGTTTATTTTTGAAAACCCATCTAGTTCCAATTATATAAAAATCAGGAGGAGGTGGAACAAGCTTCCAAACTTTGTTACGCTCAAAATTCTCTAATTCCTCATGCATGGCATTGATCCAAGATTAAATGGATTAATGCGTGAGATATATCTTTGGGTTCAAAAGAAGCATCAAAAGCGAGTGAGCATGAGAATCGAAGCAATAAACCTGGATCGAGTGACTCTCTCATTCAAACCTCCAATCATTTGTTCGGTGGATGTCTTCTTTGAATGTGCAAAGGAGCGTAGCTTCGAAACTTCTCCTTCTTCTTCTTCGCTTTCAGCATGTCTGAGAAGATGTTGTTGCTTGAGGATGCTCAATTGTAGGTGATGTAGTGGTAGGTGACTAAAGAGGTACAATTTGGTTGTGCAATAGGAATCAATACTTCATCCTCCTCCTCCTCATCATCATCAACAAAAATACTCTCCCCCTGAACATATGCACCTGTTCCTGCATCAATTGGACTAGTGCCTGGACTAGCCTCATCGAAAGTGATTTCACATGTTTCTACAATTTTGTTAGTCTCCAAAACAAGTGCACGATAACCACGTGTATGAGCAGGATATCCAAGAAAGATGCCATCAGTTGATCTAGCTTCAAATTTATCAAGATTTCCAGATTTCAAGACAAAGCATTTGCATCCAAAAACTCTGAAATGAGATACACTAGGCCTATGACCAAAACGAAGCTCATAAGGAGTTTTGCCTAGCTTTGATCTCAAAAACACTCTATTAGAAACATAGCATGCGGTTGAGATTGCTTCAGCCCAAAACTTCCTAGGAGTGTGATGTTCATCTAGCATAGTCCTAGCCATCTCAACCAAGGTTCTATTTTTCCTTTCAACTACACCATTCTGTTGAGGCACTCTAGGTGAAGAATATTGATGATCAATTCCTTTTTCAATACAAAAGTGATCAAAAGAAGAATTCTTGAATTCAGTTCCATTATCACTTCTAATAGCTCTAAGTGCTCTTGGGTGATCAACAGATAATCTAGTAACAAGACTTCTAAAGTGACTAAAAGCCTCATCTTTAGATACCATAAAATAAACCCAAGAGTATCTAGAATAATCATCAACAATGACTAGTACATACCATTTGCCTCCAAAGGATTGAACTCGAGAAGGTCCAACCGTGTCAAGATGTAGTAGCTGTCCTGGAGCGTTTGTCATCACCATGGTAAGAGGTAGATGTGAACTGCGGTCATCTTACCATGTCTACAAGAAGAGCATACTAAATCGCTATCACCATTAAGCTTAGGCAAGCCACGAATGAGATCTAAACCACTAACACGAAGTTAGATGATCAAAACCAACGTGACCAAGTCTACGATGCCAAAAGAATAAATCTTTAGAAACATTGGCAACTAGACACCTATGCTTAGAAGAAAGTGACACATCGAAATCAGCTTTAAAAACTCTTCCAAAACGTGAAATCCACGAATACAAGGTCTCCTGAAGCATCTAAAACTTTGCATTCACTTTTCTTAAAGCATATTTCAAGATCTTCATCAATCATTTGTGAAACAGACAACAAGTTGTATTTTAGGTTTTCAACTAGAGCCACATCCTTGAACATAAACTTGCCATTTACCTTTACTGTACCTTTTGCCACAACAGGAGTAGAAGATGCATCTCCAAAAGTAACACTTTCAGCACGAGATGCACGAGTGAGGGAGGAGAACCAATTCTTATCACCGGACATGTGGCGTGAGCATCCGGAATCCACTAGCCAAATGTTCTCCTTCCTCGCGCGAGAAGCCTACATAAAAGCAGAAAATATCGAGGCCTCAATACTGGGGTTAGAAATAAAACATTTAGGAATCCAGTACTGAGACACACGACAAGTAGGCACAACACGAGTACATTTGTTCACAAAATCAGATTTGCTCTTTCCCGTGTTTCTTGCAACAAAAGGTGTTTGCATCACTCTAGGCACAAAATGAGGAGTGAAATGTGCCTTCCTGAAATTAGACCTAGTCTTAGCCTTTTCTTTCTTTTGCTGTTTGGCTAGCCTAAAGCAAAAATCTACTAAATGTCCATCTCTACCACAATGAGTGCAAATGTACTTAACATGATGTTTAGCTTTAAAAATAGAAGTAGCATTTGCATTTATCATAGTAGTAGATAACACACCAAAGACTTGAAAATAGTTTTCTTAGGCTCATTGACAATCTCAAATTTTTCACTTTCAAGTGTCTTAACAACAAAGGGAAGCATGTGATTTATGATGAGCATAAGAATCAAAACCTAAACCTTTGTGATGAGTGCTAACTTTTGATTGATCCAAAATCATGTTTAGGTTTTTCTTTCCTTTAGTGAAACGTTCTAAAGATTTTTCCAAGTAATCAACCTTTCGAAAAAGAGTTAAACAATTATTACATGGAACGTCCATTTTTTCTTTTTGCTTGCGACAAGTTGAGCATGAAAGAACCTCATGAGTGAGCATAGCATCTGTCATTTGAGAAACCCTAGCATTTGCATCATGCAACTTCAATTCCAATATAGCACATTTAGAACAATGAGTTGTATCATGCAAATCAACAGTTGAACAGCTAGCGTTTTTAACATGTTTCGCATTTTCTTTCTTTTCAGTATTGACTTGTCCTAACAAAGAAACATGTTCTTTCCTAAGCACAGTAAGCTCACTGTAGATTAAGTCACATGATTTGCAAGCATCATCATCAGGAATCAAAGATTTAAGTCTAGCAATTTCAGCATGCAAAGATTCCACAAGAACATCATGTTTCTTAATTTTCTTGTCGCGTTTGTTAAGCAATTTTCCAAGACGAGCAACAACAATAGCTAAATCATTGTAAGAGGGCTCTACCTCATTGAAGTCGCTGTCATTATCATCCTCGGTGAAGCTTCCATCACTTCTAGCCATGAGACATAATCCAGTCAAATCATGCTTGCTTGGAGCTGTTGTGTCATCTTCACTGCTCTCCGAATCCACATCGCTCAAATTGACTTGTTCAAGAGCGGAAAGGACCCGGTGAATAATCTTTTTGTTGATGAAGCTCTTTTTCTTTCTATCACTTGGTGAAGACTTCTTCTTTTCTTTTCTCCTGTCATTGTCCTTCTCCTCCCTTGATGCTTTACCTGTAAGTTTAGGACAATTTGATCTAATGTGATTGAGGTCACCACACTCATAGCATCTTGGAGGACCACCACCAACTCTCTTTCTCATTCTCACATTCTGCCAAAGCTTTGTTAAACGGAGAGGAGAGTGTGCCAAGTCTTCTTCAGGAAATTCTTCGATCTGTTCATCAGTTAGTGAAGACAAAGAGGACAAAGCAAAGCTTGAAGAAGCATTGTTCATGCTAGATTGTGAAGTTAGTGCAATTGATTTAGGATCTGTTTTCCTAGCAAGAACATCCAACTCATGAGTTTTTAATTTTGAGAACAGTACATCTAAAGTGAGTGAACTCGTGACAGTGGATTCTCTAATAGATGTAACTTTCATCTCCCAAATAGACATGTCTAATGCACCAAGCAATTGTCTAGCATTTGTAGCCTCATCAAAGAAAACTCCAACAGCACGCAAATTGCTAAGAATTTTATTAAAGCGTGCAAAGAAATCATCAAGCGACTCACCTGGTTTCATCTCAAATCGCATATATTCTTTCTTATATATATCCTGACGAACCTCTTTGACAGTGTTAGAACCCTCATGGTAATCACAAAGAGATTTCCATACCTCATATGCAGACTTGAGATGGATCACGCGGTCGAAGTCGCTTCTTCCCAATCCTTGGATGATCGATTTCGCTTTTTTGTTTGCTTCAACCTGCACTTGATTGGTTTCATTTACTTGATCATTCTCAGGAACTTGATATGGTTTGTACACCTTCTCCCAGATTGCAAAGCCCTGAGCTTGAATGTATGCCTCCATCTTCGCTTTCCAGTAACTGAAAATCAACACCATCGAAAACACAAGGTTTTGTCGAATACCTATCCATCGCTACGGTTTCTAATCACTGTTGAGATTAATTAGAAAAACTAGGCTCGATACCACTTGTAGGATCGATATGTACTAAACTAGCAATCAGAGGGGGGTGAATGATTGCGCGGAAGCTAAAATCAAATTTTTGATCTACTAAAAATTCACCCTAATTCGGACTCAAATAATTGCTTCGTATTCAACAAAACAGAGTATATGCGTTCGGTAAATTGTGAATTCCCGAAGATCTAGCTGTCGGATTGACCTGAAATTTTAACAGAAGAAACTAGATTCCAATACGCATCTAACAAAAAAAGAATCAGGTCGATCGGATCTACGGATCAAAAGTTATAAATCCTGCAAGCTTGCTGTGACAGAATATGACGAAAATCAAGCAAACCCTAATTTCGTGATTAATCACAATCTACAAAAGATTAACCAACAAAACTTTGAGGAACACTAAATTAATGCCCTAGAAAGATTATGAGTGGATCAAATCAAGATTATCATGATCAAGCAATGAATCAATCTGCAAACCAAACAGACATGCAAGTCAACCTTATGCCTTTAATAATGAAGATTACACCGATGATCAGCAGCAGGCACACAAGATGCAATCAAGAAAAGAGGAACTTACGAACCAATCAGTTGCCGAAGTTCTAGTCGCGCAAGATCAAGTTGCTGTCCACCTGGCCGTGAATAAAATCAAGCACAAAGTCCTTCCAAGACTCACGTCACATTGCAATTCAAGAAATCATCTAGTAGCTTCTCCTTGCATGCATGCTATGACAGGAAGGCCAGCAGTAGCTTCTCGCATGCATGCATGCAATCCACAAAATAATGAGCCAAAACGCCAGGAGCTCGTAATCTTTAGAATCCGTAAACTAGAGTTCTAGTCCTCACAGAATCTTCTCGCATGCATGCATCGAACAAACAATCGTCCAGCCGCAATGCAATTCCTCGGCGCAAACACGTGCATGCGCCGTCGACCAAAAACTAACTCTGTCGCGATCACTTCGAGAAAAGCCAGCCGCCCGGCAGAGTTCCTCCTGCATGCAACCCAACGCCGTAAAAGCCAGCCGCGGACAACGCCAAAAGCTATTGTCGCATAAAGCGGCAACTTCACGATCGCCGCCCAAAAACTTTATTTCTTTAGTCTAATAGTACTCCAACACAAAAGAGTACAAACTCTAATTTTTGCTCACATAAACAGTAGACACCTCCCCTATTTATCTTGAGCAAATATAAAGAGTTCAGATACAACTCCACTTGGTCCAACATGGCCCAATACAGTTTGTATACAACTCCACTTATTAACATGGCCCAATACATCTTTTGCACGCAGACAGCCCACCTGCCGCACACACTGCGTGACTAGCCAGCCTTCATGTGCATATTCTCTAGCGAACGTCCGCATGACATCCTCGACCACCAGGACCTCAGTTCCTCCCTGAACCTAGTCCCGAACCTCAGTTCCTCCATGAACCTAGTTCCGGTCCCGTCATCGACCACGTTCGCCCTCGAGCAACACCTGCACACGAATAAACAAACAACGCATCCGAGCACAAGTCCACGACTTGACTCAAGATTAATCCATGCAACCACTCACATGAGTGCATTGCATCAAGCAAAACCATTATACTATCACCAGCATAAAAATCATCTCAACATAGCACATGCACAAGCACCACACATGCCATAACCAAAACCACTTTGCAATGCCAATTTCACCATTCAGCCAATTTTTCATCACATGATTTCACATTTGTTCTGCTTTCTCAGCAATGCCTTCGACTTCTCATCGCCGTCTGCCTCACATTTCGCAAAACCTACAACATAAGTCATCATTCTATAGTTCCCGGTCTGAGCAGCACAATGCAGCGGCGTGTTGCCCATCTTGTTCTGCACATCCAAGAGGTGTTTGGCTTTTTTGTAGATCACATATACGCTATTTATGAAGTTATCCCCTGAGTGCCCTGCCACAAGGAGCACGATGTTATTTTCGGCCAGGCTAATTCATGTTGTGGCTAACTGTGCGCGCTATATGTGTGGGCAGTCTATACGTACGTACCAGATTTTGCTGCCACATGGAGAACGGTGTGTCGGTGTCTCCCTGTTTTGTCACTCCATTCAGGAGCGACTCTGAAGGGGTTACAGGAGGTTGATCAACACCTTTCCTGCAGCTGAGGTAGGCCCAGATCAGCCTAACGCAACCTCCAATGGAAGCTTGGCTTCCGAGGAGGTCACGGAACAGCCAGCTGGCAATGCTAGTCACGTCCGAGGCGTCGACATTGGGCACGTCAATCACGACCTCTGGTACTGCCACCTCCGCTGGATGCACCGGTGATTCTCCCCAGTTCAGAAGATTCTTTAGCTCCTCGCAATCCCCACTGCTCAAAGCCATTAGCAGCGAGGGATCCATGACCACCAGGGAACACTACTACAGAAAACATCATCACAGACGGTTCATAAACGTCATCAGAGACGGTTTTGTGAACCGTCAGTAACAATAAGTCTGTGATGAAGGAGCTCATCAGAGACGGTTTTCTACCCGTCTGAGAAAATATATATCACAGACGGTTTATTAATACAACCGTCTGTGAAATTAAACTATCACAGACGGTTATGATTTGAAACCGTCTGTGATAACTAAGTATCACAGACGGTTTCAAATCACAACCGTCTGTGAAATTAAACTCATCACAGACGGTTTCAAATCATAACCGTCTGTGATATGAACTCATCACAGACGGCTTCAAATAAGAACCGTCTGTGATGACCTTTTTTTCCCACACCCCCAGCAGAACCTCCATTACTCATGGTGTTGTTCGAAATTTCCATCAATATTTCTACTTGATATTTATAAGGCACAACCGATTATAGATGTTGTAATTGAATATCTGCACTTCCTATATGCATTGAGGCAGACATGTACCTTGTCCGATCGGGAACCTTATGCAAGGCTTTTCTTCTTCCGCTAATAAATCACTAAGACGCCCATCGGCTTCCTCCATCGCCTCACTAAGTTCATCTTCATTCAATCTGGTGTTCCAAAGTCCACTCCGCAAGGAAGACCCGACTTGCAATCACATTTGTTCAATCTTTAATTACCCTACCTAAAGTAATCTATCAAGTACATCTACAATTTTCATACCAAAGTACCATGTTCGATCTCCCACTTGGGTGTTCGGGCACGAAGAGCCGACTTACAATCACATGACTTTAATTACCCTACAAGACAAGAGCATGCCGTTCGGCCTCCCATTTGGCAGCACAGACCGTGGCACTACGGTGACCTCAAGCAAAGCCACTTCATATGGCATGAAGCAAATCACACACTCTAGTGTGACCGGTTCGATGGAGAAGACCGTGGCTGCCGTCGCCTCTCCATGCTGCCTGCCGGTCTTGGTTGATTTATTAGTCGAGTTCCATCAACTTTATCATAACAACGGAGAAAAAGCGCTACAAATGTTTATATTTTAAGTCTATCCTGATCGGACAAACTGTTGCCTCAATGCATATAGGAAGTGCAGATATTCAATTACAACATCTATAACTGGCCGTGTCTCGTAAATATTGATGCAGGAATACCTAAGTAGATGGAAATTTCGAACAACAACCCATAAATAATGGAGGTTCTCACGAGGGTGTAGGAAAACATCTAGTTCCAACAAGCAAGACATTGTTAAGTTGTTGCATTCAAGATGAGCAAATATGTATTAAGGATAATATCATGTGACAATACAATGCATCGTACAAACAAGAATAACCGCAAGTTTTTGACATATTTTCCGAATTAATGAATACCATTTGACAATTGTACAACTCCAGAACTTATAAGGCTGCGTGGAACGCGCCATTTTATTTATTACTTGGTGAGCGAGAAGAAACAAACTCTCCTCTAATGTTGCTCAAATCGGCTTGACTCAACGCAGCTTTTAATCAGTATTGCTACTTTCTTTAGCTTATTTATGGTTTGCATGTTGTAGCAAACATAAAATCCACATAGGTTATTTCCGGACCTTGCCGGTGGCATCGCAAATAAAACCTACGGTTAGTTCTAGAGTCACTATTACGGGGTTTGATATAGAATTGTTGTGTATAGCGGATCCGGAAAGTTCAAATCATGTTTGTAGTTTAGTCCAATCTTTCACGTGTTTGAACGCTCTACAAGATTGCAAAAGGTTAGCCTAAGCCATTCCAATAGCAATATAAACCTGGAACAACTTACACGACCATATACGTAGGAAACGTGATTACCTGGTGAGTAATTTTGCGATAGGTACCAAGTCGTGGTTTCCGCCACGTCCGGAATCAAGATACTTAACCCGGTTTGTGTCTGGTTCAATTACAATGAGAACCCAGTGATACCTACACAGGTATATCACAATGGACAATGAACAAAACAGAGTTGTGTGCACAAGATGCACTCAAAGTATAGCATGTGGTAGCACTTACCCGGGTTATGGGGTATAAGTATGAATTCTTTATCTTTTTGTGCTAGCAATGCCTCTATCACGTATTTCTCGACCATGTTTATATCATCATCCATTGTTTGCTTTGAGACTATATGTGGGTCGAGGAAACCGATCGATAGTTTCTTCGTAATCGCTTCAAGTTGCATGTATCTATATATACAAAGGCGGATTATATATATATTGGAGGACATTTATCACTATTAGACGAATGTAGACCGTGATAGCACACACTTACAAGGTCCAAAGATCTTATGAGTGCGGCGTCGATGGCGTCGAGGTTGTAGAGATGGAACAAGTCCAGGAAATCGACCGTGAAGAAGCCCCCCGCTGAGTCGTTGAATAGATGTTCATACTTGAACTTAACGCTGATACTTGTTGTACGTTCACGCTCTGGCTTTCCAGCTTCTTGGGTGTACCACTTATGCAATTGTTGGCAAGATATACCAAGTGAAGTTACACTGCCTTTCGTTAGTAACGGCTCTCCTAGCTTGTATTGTTTAGCCAACTCAGCAGGTGGATAGTCAACTTGTTCTTGCCGGGCTTCTTTCTTCTTTTTGCCCTTGCCTTTCTTTGTTTTGTATGAACCCTTCACGGGAGAGGAATGGGCAGGAAAGAGGTCAACATTATGTACATCAAGTGGAGTCTGCTCTACGACTGCTGATTTGGTAGCCAACTGATCAGACGGCGATACAATAGGCGAATCAGATCGTCGCGGTTGTTGCATGACAGAAGGGCCGACCAGGGAGATGTCGCTGCTAGGCCATTGGATGAATGTGCCAATGGCATCCCCAAGTTTCACGATCTCGCTGCTTAAGCTTCGTAGATCGACAATTTTGAAACTATCAAACACCCCGTCCACATTGACCTTGGTGAAACCCGGCGCTATGATGGTACCGTGCACCATGGTCCCCTTTGGGGATGGATACGCCATGCCCCAAGCAGCCGTCAGAGGAATGGTGCCATTGCTAATTCTCACTTGGAGATTGCACCGCGTGGCCACCTTAATGTCACATACAAGATAAGTCCCGCTATGTTCATCTATGTCACTTGGAGGAACGGATGCAGTGCTGCTTCACTAGGCAAGGGGCTGACTTATGGACATACTGGGCTTGTGCAAGATTTCTTTCTTGATTGGTGAGCCTTTCCTCGAGGATTCTTATCCTTTCATGAAATTCTTCTCTCGGTTCTCCCTCAACTCTTCTCTCAACTCTCCTCTCAACTTGTCCTCCAAATTCTTTATAAGATTTGACTCGCTCGCTCTAGTTCTCTTCTTATTTCGTATATGTGGAAGTCGCAGGAATCCAGTTTTCCATGGAACAAAAACCCTTTGCCTCTTATACGACCGTGGTGTTCCTTGTTTCCCAAGGCTATGGACGGTGCATCTTTCTCTCTGTCTGGGAAAAAAGAGCCATCGCACGATTGTGTACTCAACGCTACCTGCAAGATCCGGACAAGTTATTTCACTTATGAAGTCATGGACTAATTACGTAAAATTGGTAGTTCGATTTATATATTACCAGGCGTTGGCAGACTTCCTCGTCCGCGGGGTTTATGAAGGAGACGGTTGCGGAGGGCGTGGCATCTGACCTCGCTCTCGCTCTTAGCTTGATCTCGCACGTTCATCTGTGATCGGCGGAAATGGCGCGATACCCTCCTCGTCCTCCTGTCCCATTGCTCTCTCTTCCGTAGCCAGCAGCGCCGAGTGCGGTGGGGGTGAGTGTTCCTTGCTTGCAAGGCCTTGTTTCTTCACTTGACGCCTTGCAATTTAAATGCGTGGTCTTCATCCCAACAAAACGCCTCCACGTGTCCTCATCAATGAACCCATACTTGAGTATGGAACCAGATCCTTCTTGACGTAGTCTCGTGAAGCGTATGCTTAAAGGTCTTCCATGCCTTTCTGCGCTAGCAAAGCATACCGTCGCACTAGGGGAGCGGATTCTTCCGAATGTTGAATGATGAAAATATTTACGTTAGCAAGGCATTGCGAGCCTCAATAGTCACCAACCTCCAGGAAGATAGCGTGATCGAACCCGCTCGACCTACTATCCCACACATACTCAAAATGCATTAGCGCCTTTTTTGGCTTTCTAGGGGCCCCATATTTGGATCGATCTCTGTAATGGTATATCGGTCTGTTGGCCTTTTGTTTGGTCCTCTTGCAGCGCGGGTCGATCCTTCTTTTGAGGGCACATCATGTCCTTCAGACGATGGATTAGAGGACGACATCTTCTTTACAAGTTAAAATAGTTTCAGGCGAACTAAAAGTGAAGAACAAATAAAATCACATTAGAGTGAATGAGTTTGTTATACTTGCATCTAAAAGAACTAGCCTAAATGGCTTGTTATTAGCCTTTTCAAAGAACTAGCCTAGATGGCTTGTTATTAGCCTTCTAGCAAAAGAAGCGAACTAGGAGGTTGCCGAACTTAATAAAAATTTCGGCAGCACCTCCCCTAAAACTAGGACATCCACACAACAGACAAGCAGAAAAATACATATGGATTCAACCATTTGACAGTTAACAGAATAATTGAACAGAAGCTCAGGATCTCACATATGAACATGTACAGTATTACGAATAAAGCAATTAGCATAAAGCTCATATTGATTGTTTGAATGTTCTCAGATGTCGGGTTGCCTTAAAAGGCCCTCCTCGCCACAATGGACAAGTAATAGACTAGATTGTGACAACTTTATCTCAATAACAGATTTAATACTTGACAGGTTAAGTATAAATCTACTCAATTGGTTATCTTATATGCATATTCACTAACTAAGCATATAAAGACAGTTTGTAAATAGAGCTAATCAAATATATATATATATATATATTAGATCAAAAGGTTTCCCTGTTTTATTCGGGACCATGTACAACCACAAATGTACAACCACAAAGACCATCTCACATATGAACATGTACAACCACAAAGCACCATCGCTCCTATCCAACCGTAACAAAGACATTTTAACTAGTTCTTGCTCATCATGTTCTAAACAACCAGAAAACAAACATCACTGCCGAACTCACACTAATCAAATATATATATATATATGAAAGTGAAATTGACTGCTAAGATTTGTTGTCACAATTAGTCTATTCCATCCCCTAAATCATCACTGAACATTAAGCCCACACGCAAGGTCCCCAAGCCGCAGATCGACTGGCCCCTTTGCAAGTCCGAGAATAATCACAGAAAGTGTCCCAGAACTCACTAACTAGCAGAGCAACACCGAAAAATAGAGCAAATGGCCAGGCAGTGCCTCCAGATCGAGAAACGGCCTCTAGCTCGATGGCTAGTCCCCCAGAAATACTCACGGTTGAAGCCCGAAGGGGAGGACGCCGAGGGGGAGGACGCCCAGGCCGGGGGAGGACGCCGAGGCCGGGGAGGACGCCGAGGGGGATCGAGGACGCCGAGGCCGGGGGAGGCCGGGGGAGGACGCCGAGGGCGGGGGAGGACGCCGGGGAGGGGTGGGACCGCCAAGGCCGAGACGCCGGGGGGAGGACGCCGAGGGGAGGCCGCCCAGGAGGCAAAAGCGTCTCAAAGGTTTAGGGTTTGGCGCAGTGAATGAGATCTGCGGCAGGGAGATATATAGAAGAAATAACATCACTGACGGTTCTATAATAGAAGCGGTGCAGCGATGATATATCCTGACGGTTCTATAATAGAACCGCTGCAGCGATGTTGGTAATATCACAGACGGTTCTATAATAGAACCGCTCGTGTGTTGGTGACATCACAGACGGTTATATAATAGAACCGCTCGATGTTGACATATCACGCATTTGTTAGGTAACATAACCGTCAGGATAACAACTTTATCCTGTTGTTATGTTAAAGAACCGTCATGATATATCTTGTTCATTGACATTCACTTGTCGATTGATTCGATCGACTCTTATGCATGCCACTTTGTTGTATCTTCGGGAAAGTTGTCTTTAACGAGAATATAGACTATCTTGTGGTTGAAGTGGAGATTCTAATCCTCAATTCAAACCCTAAAATCTGAGAGCAATCACATACAACTATTTCCATATTGCCAAAGTAGACATGATTCTCATTCTTGTCATCAATTATGTCCGAATGGCCATCTTTGAATCGTGTATTTGGAATCATATTGATATTAACGAATAAATCGTGCTCTTATACTTGCATCTTTTCCATCAATCCAGATGCTTCTGAAGCTACTTACAAAGATCATCACAATCATATGTACAAAGCATGATGGGTCGATCATCTTTACAATAGCATTAATGTAATATTATTACACATGAAAATTAGTAAGCATGATGACAATGCACCCTTCTCATAACTACGCCACCACATGCTTATTCTTTTGTATGAAAATTAGCCCTTCATGATGATCGTAGCGTGTAGCTTGCTTCCTCATGTTGTTCTTCCGGGACCGTGATGTCATTTCCGATAGGTGGCAACTCATCAAATTGATTGTACTCTTCCTCATCTACTACATTCTCAACTCCGACAATTCTCCTTTTTCCCTGAAGAACTACGTGGCGCTTCTTGTTGGACGGGTCGGTTACATAGAAGACTTGAACAACTTGGTTAGCGAGTACGAATGGTTCGTCTTGGTATCCGACACGTTCGAGGTCCACAGTAGTGATGCCATTCCTCCGACCTTCACGTCTTTGGAGGTGGACCCAACGGCACCAAATAGGGAATCTTGAAAAGTACGTGAGTCGAGCTCCCATATCTCCTCTATGAACCCATAGTAGGAGCTCCTCGTCAACCAGCCAGTATTATTGAATGCATCTATCACGGACACCACTGCTCGGTTTGTGCTCTTCATATCCTGATCTCTCGTGTAAAATGTGTACCCATTTAAGTCATATCCTTTCCATGTGACAAGCTGTAAAAGTTGGTCCTTTTGCCAACCATGTCGGCGTGTCATCGGACGAGCTCCGAAAGATAGGTCGCTCCTTCAACCATTTGTTGAGCTCAAGGTTATCTGTCTCGTGATCCAAGACTCTGCCGTCTTTGGATTCTCTTGCTTTAGCCATTGCTTGTGCTTTCGACGATATAGGCGGACACTACTGACCATGTGTTGCAAAACCGTGAAATGGGCTCGAGCATAATCAACCGAATCAGCGTGATTGCTTTCCTTCCGATGGTCTCCATACCTGGAGCCTCCCCTCATGGCGAGATCGAGGCACACCTATTGGTTCGACTGGGCCATGTAATCGACCTTAACTCGACGGCCTCTTCATTGCATAACCTTCGACAATGCTACCCTCCGGACGAGATCGATTCCGTACGTAAGACTTGAGAATTCCCATGTACCTCTCGAACGGGTACATGCTACGTAGGAACACTGGCCCGCATATCTTTATCTCTGTCACAAGGTGAACAATGAGATGGACCATGATATCGAAAAATGATGGAGGGAAATACATCTCAAGATTACATAGAGTCATCACCACCTCAGCTTGCAGAGCATCTAGTCCTTCGGGATCGATGACCTTCTGAGCGATTGTGTTAAAGAAATAACACAGCCTAGTGATTGTCTCACGGACCTTGACCGGCAAAATACTTCTAATTGCGACAAGGAGCATCTGTGTCATCAGCACATGACAATCATGAGACTTCATGCCGATTAATTTCAAATCTTCCAACGAAACAAGTCTCTTCATGTTGGAGGAGTAACCGGACGGAACTTTCACACCATGCAAGCACTGGCACAGTTCAGTTCTTTCGGCCTTTGACAGAGTATAACAAGCAGGTTCCAAGTACGTACGGCCTTTATCGGTCTCTTTCGGTGCTAACTCGGTCTTATGCCCATATCGACCAAGTCAAGCCGCATGTTGATACCATCCTTTGTTTTACCCTTAATGTTGAGTAAGAGACCAATCACGCTGTCACAGACATTCTTCTCTACGTGCATGACATCGATGCAGTGGCGAACTTCTAGGTGCTCCCAGTAAGGTAGGTCCCAGAATATTGATCTCTTCTTCCACATGCTCTTTTCACGGGTACTTGATTTACGTCCCTTTCCATAACGCAACATCAAATCCTTAACAATGTCATGAACATCTCTCCGCTCAAACGCCTTGGAGCTGGACCATTTCGTTCCTTCCGTCGAAAAGTTCCTTCATCTTGCGATATGGGTGATTCCTCCAAGGAACCTCTGATGACGCATGTACACGGTTTTGCGGGAGTGATTCACCATAAACTCTCAGTATCATCTAAGCGGTGAGTGCGAGCTTTGGTTCCTTTTGTACTCGCCACGACAGTTAGCAAGGGCAGGTAATCATTTATGGTGCGTAACAACAAGCGATGCAAAGTAAAGTTCTCTCGTTTATACGCATCCCATACGTGTACCCGGTAACTCACAAGTGTTTTTAGATCTTCCACCAATGGAGCTAGGTACACATCAATATCGTTCCCTGTGTTGTTTCGGTCCTTGGATAAGCACTGAGACAACATAATGTACTTCCGCTTCATACACAACCAAGGAGGAAGGTTGTGATCTGAGATTTACTGGGCCAAGTGCTATGCCTACGCTCATGTTACCGAAAGGATTCATTCCATCTGTACTCAATCCAAACCTTATATTTCTCGGATCCGCACCGAATTCTTGAAAGCTCTGTCGATGTTTCTCCTTTGGATGGAATCAGCAGGTGCCTTAGCATTCCATCATTCTTACGCTCCTCAAAGTGCCAACGCAGCAGTTTTGCCTCCTTTGGGTTCGCAAACAAACGCTTCAAGCGGGAATTACAGTGATACCATGCCACCTTAGCAGAGTACCTTTTTCACCTCAATGCTCTCGCCATCATCATCTGAATAACTCTTACGCTTGTACTGGGATCGTTGCACACGGACATATATACAAGTTTGTGTACTCTTTGCAGTACAGGATACAGTCGTTTGGACATGCATGTATTCTTTCTACTTCCATTCCCAAGGGACAAAGAACCTGCTTGGCTTTGTAGGTGCTTGTCGGCAACTCGTTTCCCTCTGGAAGCATGTCCGCCAATAGACGTAACAGCGCTGTGAAACTCTTGTCGGACCAACCGTTGCTTGCCTTCAATTTGAGTAGTTGAAGCACGGATGACAACCTTGTGTATTTCAACTTGCACCCTGCGAACAAAGGTTTCTCCGAGTCCTCCATTAAGCCCTAGAACTGTCCATATTCCCTGTCATCAAGGTTTCCTTCTGCATCGCGTAGCATCTGATCCAAATTATCATCGTACAACCTGTCCTCATCGAAGCACAATAGATATGATCATCCGACATATCATTGACATCGTCGATTTATATTAACACTACTTGTCTTCACTCATATATTATGCTCTTCGCCATGACCGGTCCAACATGTATAGCCCTTTTGAAACCCTTGAATCAAGTGTGCTTCGATCTACTGAGTTTCAAACATCTTGATTTTACAAATCAATGCACGGACATGACATGAATTGCACCCCTTATTAAACATATCCTCCTCTGCGGCTCTTTTGAAAGTGGAGACGCCATTAAGGTACTCGGCACTCGTGCGGTTCTCGGACACATCGACTTCGATCCATCTCGCTACACATGTAACACTTAGTGTTAAATATTAAGTGCACCAGGTGTAGTGCGTATGCACACATTCTTAAACTAATTATGCAATTACATACCTTAATTACATCACAAAGAAATAATTAACAAAATTCAAACTAATCTTCAATATAATAATGAAATTAGAACCCATTACTAATCTTAGATCACCAAAAGACTTGAATTGATCTATAAGCTAGATCTAAACAATCATTAAATTCTATCCTTAACAAGCTAGCTAGCTACATCATGATCGAATATTATATTATGCAAATAGAACCATTACTAGCTAACCTTATTCATCAAAAACCAACACATGGTTCTACAAGCGAGATCTAAAAAATCATCAAATTCCTTCCTTATCAAGCTAGATGTTGAATATAATGCAATTAAAACACATTACTAACCAAATATCTCAAACAACATATGGATCCAGCTACAATTAAGCTAGATCTAACCAAACAATCTTTAAATTAATTCTCTCTAACCAACCTAGATATATATTGAATTGGATGCATGCAATTAGAGAACTCATTACTAACCTTAGATCACCAAAATCAAATGAATCTAATATCACCCTTGAAATCAATGGCTTTCTTCTAAAAAATCGCATCACTTCCGTGACCGCCACTTAGGATAGAAACCAAACCCTACCAACAAAGTGGATGGAGCGAGGCTCTGTTTTACGGCCTCGGAAGGTTTTATCACGAGCGGTTTTATATTACAGCCGTGCAGTGATGCAAGAAATATCACGAGCGGTTTCTAAATATAACCGTGCAGTAATGACTATCAGTAGATATTACGAGGCGGTTGTGTTATATAACCGTCTGTGAAATCACAGACGGTTTTACTTTGAAACCGTCTGTAATGAGTACTGTAGCCATCACAGACGGTTATATTTTGACACCGTCTGTGATAGTTATTACATCACAGACGGCTATAATATAAAACCGTCTGTGATATTATCACTGACGGTTTGAGTACATAACCGTCTGTGATATTCCATATTACAGACGGTTTTTCAAAACCGTCTGTGATCGTGCGTCTGATATAAGCCTCGCTGTAGTAGTGGAAGACCTCGCGACTTCAACCACTGGGGCTCGGTAGCTCGGTGTTCATTAATTGGCTCCGTCTCCACCACCAGCTGTTATATAGGAAACCTCCGTCCGAGCTGTTATAGGGGCGAGGACTAGACCAGCTGACGGGGGGTATCTCGCCACCTTCGGTCCGAGCAAAAGGTAGCGAGGGATGTCACTGGCACCAGAAGACCAAAGAGGTAAAGGCCCTCGGTGTCTCGATTCCTCTTTTAGGGCCTCAGGGCTTTACCCCGTTCACTGAGCGTGAAGGAAGGCCCTCCTCACATTCACTGTTTAGTTTTGTAGCCACGATAAAGAGTTTGCACATTTGGATGGTGTAATTGTCTAAAAATAAATCACATAGTATTTTTCTTTCCAAATTCAGAGCCACAACTGGGCGGTACTTTTTGTTATAGTTTTCTTCAAAAGAAGCCTGGACCCTAATATCCACCACCTTTGTTCTTGAGACTGTCGATCTGATACATATCCTTGCCCTGAAAACACGCTACAGGCGACTAGAGGACTGAGGAGCAGAAAAAATAATTCCATTTGTGAATCAGGAGGAGCTTACTACAGCGGACCGGTATGGTAACTTTCTTTCTTTGTGAGGGTATGGAAACTACGTCAGAGATGCGAGATCGTAGTCATATCCAAGGGAGGCGAAGGCGTAGGCGGAGGTGGCCCGAGGGAGGCGGAGGCACAGGCGGAGGCGACCCGAGGAAGGCGAAGGCGCGGGCGGCTTTTGCGCGGAGGCAAGGGCGAAGGACTCTAGGGTTTGTGCTGGGACTCTTGTGCGTGGAATGAAATCGTGGATAGCTTTGTAGCTAGTAGATCACAGATAGTTTTTGGCTAAAACTGTCTGTGATGTGCCCCTCATCATAGACGGTTTTAGCTAAAAACCGTTTGTGTTGTGCCCCCCTCATCATAGGCAGTTTTTGACTAAAACCATCTATAATGTACCCCCTTATCACAGACGGTTTTAGACAAAAACCGTCTGTGATAGACTCATCGCAGACAGTTTTTGCAAAAAAAAACGGTCTGTAAGAGCATCTCCAACAGAGCCCCTAAACCAACCCCTAAACCTTAAAATAGGGGATTTAACAAAAAATACAGATCCAGCAGAGCCCCTAATCCAGCCCCTAAAATTAAGAGGCCCCTAAATTTGCCTCCTCAGCCCCAATTCCCAGGGAGCCCCTAAACAAGCCCCTAAACCTTAAAATAGGGGTTAAGTGAAGGATGGCTTGCATTAGTTCGCTGCAAATGGCGTGTCTTTCTTGGATGAGTTGCAAGCTATTGCATCTCAGATTCTGCTCTGAAAAATTTTGAAAATTTTAAATTTAAATTTTAAATATCATGTTTTTAAATTGTAAATGTTAATATGCTTATGTTTTATGTATTACAAATATTTTGATTGAATTTTAGTGGTGTCAAATGAAGATTATACATAGCGGATATGTCAAAATAGGAGAAAAAGTAAAATAGGGGCTGAGATTTAGGGGTTGTTGCTGGACTTATGCTCTGAAAACAGGACTCCAAAAAATAGAGGGAGTCTCTAAATCCAAAATAGAGGCCCTATTTTAGGGGCCCTTGCTGGAGATGCTCTAATGACACCTCATCACAGATGATTTTTGAAAACCGTCAGTAATGAGCAGTCTAATATAATGACACCTCATCATAGACGGTTTTTAAAAACCATCAGTAATGATGCGAAGGGGAAATATCTGTAATGACCTTATAATGGTAAATCTTATATATATCCCCTCCAAATAACACTATAAATAGACTCCAAACAGGAGGGAGGAAAATTTTTAGATATTACACATACACATCTTTGCGTGTCTCAATTCCTCTCCAAGGATCTCAGGGCTTTACCCCGTTCGCTGAGGGTGAAGGTCCGAAGGCCCTCCTCACATTCACTGTTTGGTGTTGTAGCCAACATAAAGAGTTTGCAAATTTGGATGGTGTAAATGTCCAGAAATAAACCGTATAGTATTTTTTTTCTAAACTCAGCCACAACTGGGCGGTACTTTTTGTTGTTGTTTTTTTTTTTGAAAGTAGCCTGGACCCCAATATCGACTATCTTTGTTCTTGAGGCTATCGATCTCATACATATCCTTGCCCTGGCAACACGCTACATGCGGCTAGAGGACTGAGGAGCAGAAAAATTATTCCATTTGTGAATCAAAAGACGCTTGCTGCAGCGGACAAGCCAGTATGGTAACTTTCTTCCTTTACGAGGGTATACGTCAGAGATGCGAGAAGTAAAAAGTAAAGCTCAAGCTGCTTCTTTCGGTAAATCTGGGAACAGCAACATACTGTACTGTTACGCTATGCATGCGTCTGATTTTCTCCGGATGTAGAAAATGTTGTTTAGATCTGTTAGCACCGAAAAATATGTTGAAGGATTCATCGACTTAGACACATGCAAACAATTGGTTTATTTTGGATCGAGGTGTGCCAGTTAATTTGATTCTGCAATCAGCAAGAATACTATAATCTAAGCAGCTATAATAGCCGATTAAGTTTCTTAATATAATCTGATCTAAACAGCTATTTAACCG
Organism: Guadua angustifolia; assembly: GCA_036346375.1. Classification (NCBI taxonomy): domain Eukaryota; kingdom Viridiplantae; phylum Streptophyta; class Magnoliopsida; order Poales; family Poaceae; genus Guadua; species Guadua angustifolia. The sequence goes on along the minus strand of CM070516.1, from coordinate 15,146,210 downwards.
ATTAAATGGCAAGTAACGATAAATCTAAGAAGCTTGTCATGGCCGATTAGATGGTTTGGTAAAGGCAGATTTTCTCGAAAAAGGTGATGAGCAACAAGATCGGAGAAAAGCAAACCTGAGTAAACTGGCGTAATCGAAGATGATCAACAATCGACGATGCACAACTTTATTGAGCAAGAACAGATTACAATGTCTAAATTACAAGAGCTACTCCTAGTCGACGAAATTAAATAAAGTACGTGTGAGTTGTTTGATTGATTGCTGGATTCTTTTTCGCGGCTCGCCTTAGATCCCGTTTTATAGCGTGTAGACCGATCGTATCCTTCTCTGATCCGTCAGAAACCATGAATTGTATCGGCTTCTATCTCTCGCAGATAAATTTCCTTATCTAAACCGATGTTGATTAAATATCCAAATTTAGCTTAGCCTAATAAATCGGTCATGCAACCTGTCAAATTTTAGTGCTAACAGATCCTACAGAAACATTCATGCCAGCAATCTTTGCAGACAGGCGTAAACAAAGGTCACCATAAAACAGATACACTTAGCAGAAGCTACCCGACCTACAAGATCCTTTACATAAAAATAAGGGTAAGAAGCAATTTTATTCATCTCACAATGTACACGCAATGGATTATTTGATCCATATTGATGCAATGCGGCCAGATGAAGAAGACTGGCGCCTACTAAAATAAGGGGGAGTAAATAATGGAGACTAAAAAAACGATTTAAGGTGGCATTGTCCACGGAGAAACCACCCCAAAGCCAAGTCACTATGGTATCTCCTACTACTGGTATGGCGCTAGCTAAGCTTGTAATTACTGTTGCTCCCCAAAAGCTCATCTGACCCCAAGGTGGTACGTATCCTATAAAAGCTGTCACAATCATTAATAGGAATATGACAACTCCGAGACACCGAACAAATTCCCTAGGATTGCTGTTGGGAATCCATGGTAGGCAGCTCCGTTTGTTCTTTGCTTGTGGTTCTATTCTTGTGCGCTTTCCTTGTTTAGACGAAACGAACTTCTCTCGATCTGCAAGCTGCAGCTTAAACTTTTCTTTTCTAAAGTTTATGCAGCTTAAGCTTTAAAATTTCAATTTTGAACACTGATTTTGTCCATGAATTATCGTCATCTGCAGGCCAGGAGGCATTCCTTTTCATCAAAGTCCGGTTACTGAAGTATGCATAGCTACTGCACTGCACATTTCGAAGGTAAAGGCCCAAAGGCCCTCGTCACATTCACTGTTTTGTTTTGTAGCTGTAACACCCCGGCACCCCGTGCCCCGAATGTTACACCCTCTAGCACCACCAATTACAAATCGCTAAGAATAAATATTCGCAGAGCAAGCTAACCACTAGGAGGTTGTCAAAATTATTAAAAATTTCGGCAGCACCTCCCCTAAAACTAGGACATCCACTCAGCAGGCAGAAAACATTTGCAGTTATAAGATATCATTCTAGCAGGTCCTTAGTTAACCAATCACACATCTAATAGAAAATTAATAATTTCCACCACATGACTATTACAGGACAGGAACTCATTAAACAAAACCACAGACAACCTTTTACAAGAATTCTTCACGAGCTATTACGATCAGAATTATGAGTCATTAGAATGGAACGGTGATGATGTGAACGTGATTGTGCTTCTACCCCCATCCATGCATGCCGGCTTCAAAACACCTACAAACATTAAATAACAAGCGTGAGTTCAAACTCAGCAAAGTACACGAGAATAACAATTCCAATTTATCAGAAGTAAAGCAAGAGCTTGACTATAAGAGCAAGCAATACAATTGGAACAACCACCAGAAAATTACGCATTTATACCCAATTTAAGCAATAACTTGACCATATAAAAATTACATAATCAAGTCATCAACTCGATAACCAACCCATTCGACGTAAAAGTGGCTTCATGTGACTCTAATTCACTACGTCTTTCGACTCAACCACCCCTTGTTACAACTCAAACCATTTTCATCGACTTTAATTGAGTTCAAAACTCAAATTTCACTCCACGATATTCATACAACATAATTAGCAAAGCAAAGAAAAGAAATACACTAATTCATCAATTCAAATCATTTCTCCCTATTTGGGTTGAATCCACGACTCGACCTCCAATTACCATAATCACCGTCCATATGACACACCATTTACCATAACACTCATTATTAAAGATGCAATGCACATGAATGCTCATTTCCATGCATCGCTGCAGACGCTGAAAGTGCCCACCCGTCGGTGTGCACCCTCACATCCCTTCCATCCCGTAGATGGAAGGTGCCTACTCTTACTGTCTCGCTCCCATTCACCTCGATGAATGGGACTACGAGGTAGGACTTTCATGTTCACTACGTGTGAACACAGAGGCCCGCATCAGAATGGGTCGCCTCTTCCATTATGAATGCATATCATGAATGCAAGAATGCAACATCAATTCTCAACTAAAACACATTTCAATCATCAATTCTCAACTAAAACACATTTCAATCAACACAGTCAACTGAAATCCCTAGACGAGGCACAATTAAATACATCTCTTGTATATTGACCACAAGTATCCCCGTACCCCATTCTCGCTACTCAGTGCAATATTAACAAAGGTACAGTAAACTCACCGAGATTAAGGCTTACTAGTGACCACTCGAATCTAATAACTAATCATGCCCTCGAAGAGACGATCACCAATACAACTAACACTTGCCACAATCACTAGAAGTTAGCCATGAACATGTGAATATTAATGAACAACTCAATTAAGCACACAACTTGATGTACTTGCATGCCTTTACTGACGGAGAATGGAGTGGCTTGCGGTTGAGGCCACTCCCGACAGAACCTTCTCTGCAAATAAACAATACTCATTCCCCTTAAATTTATGCACAAATTAGTATTTCTTGTAAACTAAACCTTATCTTCGAATAATAATTACAAGGGCTCATACACAAATAACACATACGTGTATATTTGAGACCATAATAAACAACAGACACACAAAATCTTCCGAATCTATCTTTGGGATACATAAGTAGTTGGTATGCATCAAGAACAAATCCACATATACAATACATGTACAACTCTTTTTTTATTAACCAAGAGTTGGCAATCAATACTTCATGAACACTTATCGCAGTCTCTATACACCGAAGCAACGATAACACAACAACAAGCTTACTCATAATAAACAACGGAGCAAAAAGGGTAGTACGAAATATGGAACTTAATCAAATCCTTGCATGTAACACTCTGTGATTATAATTCTACAAAATCTGTTGATTCCTCCTTTGAACCCAAACATAAGCCAGAGTATGAGTATATAGGTCACTGATAGTTCTCAGCCAAGCATAAGCCCTTACATCTCCCCATTAACAGAAATGCAGAATGACTATCATGCATTGTAGATATGTCAAACATTCACAACATTGTTTTAGCAGAGGATAAAAGAACTACTACATACTGCCACCCAATTCATAGTGTTCACGTCTCAAACTATAGTCTCTAGCGAAATTCAACCATATCAATGCATATAAGATCATCCAGATTGCACACATATACATACAAACATATATAAGTGCATAATTATCCTTCATGAATACAAGAGCACATATATAAATTCCCAAGTCATGCAATTCGATCACAGAGGTCCAGTACTCAGTAGCTCGCACAGTCAGAACACAAAAACTAGGATTCATGCTAGTGCTTGTGATTTTTGCATAGTAAAGAAAAGGGGAGGGTTTTCGTGTAACACCCCTCACAGCCAATTCATCACACACATGGCATGCACAACTATTTCAACTCATGAAAACCTAGCTAGACATTTCATCAAACACCCTTCATGCAAGCTAATTTAATCCCCAAAACCTAGGGTTTTACCTCACAACTTTTACTCCCAGAGAAAGGGAGGTGGGCGCTAGGCGGAGAGGAGTCGCCCTTGAGCAGCAGCAGGCGACGAGTTGCTAGGGGAGAACAGCCGCCGGGAGCGGCGCCGGCGAGGAGGAGCCTGCCCGGCTGAGGAGGAGCCATGGGAGGAAGGTAGGCGGCAGTTGGAGGAGGCAGTGGAGGTGGCGCCGGTGGGGAGGAGGCAGGCGGCGCCGATTCTTTGAGTCGGGAGGGAGGCCGGGGCTGCTGGAGTCGGCCATGCTCAGGAGAAAGAGCCAGCACACGGGAAAAGAGCTGGTGCCCAGGAAACCGAATAGGTGGCCAAGATTAAGGGGTCTCATAAGGGCAAGAAGGTAAATTCTAAAAGCTTCTCAAAAACTCCAACTGAAGCCCACCTTTTTCTCGATAATACACACATCATTTAGTTCCCCTCAGTTAGCAATCCATCTCAATCAGTTTGCACCAAAGAAATTCATACAAGGGAGCCCACCGCAAAAGCTCACTAAATCCTGACGCAAAAGAAACAAAGGTTCAATTGAAACCCAAGCCTTTAATAAACTTCTTAAATTGCGAGGCGACAAAACTTTCTCCAGAATAAATCCTTGAATCAAGAAAATGTCGATAATTCCGGCCAAAATCCCAGGAAAATGATTTTGCGGTATTACACTCTTCCCCCCTTTAACAGAATTCGACCTCGAATTCTGAACTCCACAAGAACACCAGCAAGAACAATGGGAACCGGTTGAAAAAGCGAAAACATCCAAAAAGAACAAGGGAACCCTGATTCACATTCTTTCCTCACTAGTTAACCTTTATAACCACGTAACCATTATCAAGTCATATCAACGAACGAGCTGGCCCAACATAGCACAAATCCCATGTCCATCACAGTACCAAAATCATACTCTACCTTCATCGTACCTTTCTACTTTGCTGAGATAACCACTCAAAGGAACAATTCATAACTGAAATATTGATTCCAACCCGAAACCAAGGGTTCCAACACATTTAGACCAAGGCATTCGCCAAGCGATCAAAAGCAGTTCACCAACAAAGTAATCACACACAACCAAGAGACAACAAAATTCAATTTATTCCCCACAAAGGATTTGGATCAAAACATGCCACACCCTTCAATACTCTCCACGCTAAATCCAATTACGGTCAACACGGCGAAATTGGGTACTCCTTGACCGCCGCGATGTGGTCCGCGGATCCCCACGCTCGAAAGGCCCGACCACGACACAGGTGCGCCTGAGGCGCTTCGACCTCGGCGCGGTGTGCCGAGCTCGACCCGCACGACCTCGAGGTCGGCGAGGTCTCGTTGAAGCCCTGGTCCGCCCTAGGATTTCGGATCTAGCATTTGTTGTGATTACGGAGAGCGGGTCGTGGGGATGACTCGAGTCTTGGTCGTGGGGATGACTCGAGTCTTGCGGCAAGTTCGAAGGCGATTCTTGCCACCCTCAAGGTGCGTGAAGGCCCTTCCCGAGATCGCTCCGGTGTTCGCGTCGAGAGAAGTATAAAGACCAGAGACGCATGAGCTCCGGAAAGGGAAAACGACCCGATACACACAGCTCGAGCTAGGAATCACCATTACTGTCTTGAGTTGTAAACACCCTCTTGTACACCGATATAATTAGAGTCACCGCCGCAAGGCGACTGGAGTAGAGCTATTACCTTCTCAGGGGCTCGAACCAGTATAAACCCTTGTCTCTTGCTCGTTGTCGTCTTGCTCCGACCATCATCACGTCCGTTCTCTTCCTTCGTTCGAGCGAAACGCAGCTCGGGTCCCGTAACACACTGACCCCCACCTCACTCTTGCGGTCGGCGATCCCGATCGTCGACAACACCTAATCCAAATTAGATCCTCCATTAAAACCAATTCATACCTGGTTCTCTTTTTACGACAGTTTTGCCCAAAGAATTAAAGCAACGAGCATAGTCTTTAAATTACACTCCACTAAAACTTACAACCCATCATTTTCTTGTCTCACACTAGAGAGCAAAATAAATCTTGATTTATTTAACACGGCTAACCACTTTCCTCAACTTGAAATCGAAGGTATAATCCTCAACTTTCAAGAAAAACACTGCCTCGAACTTTTATAGCTGCAATCCCAATGACCAAGGAAAACTCAAGTCTCAGTATTATACTCAACACTATACCACAAGCTTCTATATCCTTTAACCGCTAGAACATAAAAAACTACAATTCCTTCGACCAAATGAACCACGTACATCATCTTGAACCCAAAGCGTTTAAATCTACGAGAGAGGATCTTGATAGAGTCCAATCATCACTCAAATTCTTCTTCCAAAGCCAAATTTTGCAAGAGAAGATCCGATTCTCAAACATCATAGAAACCTTTAACACTTTCAAATCGATACAATAACATTCACCTTGGGGAGAACTCCAATTAAAAGAAACCCCGCATAAATCATTGCGAGCGCTCATAGAAACCAAAAGACAATTCAGATTACTTTAATCAAGGCAAAGCCTCTCCAGCTAACCCAGAATCAACATTCGGCAGAGGAACCCGATCCTCAATTTAAGCATCTGTACCCTAACCATCATATTCTTCCTCAAAAGAAAAGGAAACTCGTTCCCAACAAAAATCACTTCACCCACAGAATCACTTACGAAACATTCACCAGATTCACACTTTAAATTACTCACCAACACATCACACAACTCTAATCAAATCCGGCTCTCGCCAACATAAAGTTACAAAACCCAATCTTCTTTAATTACTTTCTACTAGTTATATAACCGCTACTGATCATAGTATCATCAAACCTAAACCAAATCTATCTCATGACAACCAACAAGGAGAACCATGTTCGCACTTCTTCAGCACGAATAACTTATCAGTTAATTTAACACGAGATGCGTGCCATCCTTTACTTCGGTTTACTAACCATGACAAACCGTTATTTATACAATCGTTCAATCCCAGCTTAAACACATCTTTCCAACGTTTTCTTCGGCTTAATCAACAAACACCATTCGTACAAGGACAAAAAACCCCATCGTTCATGCAACCATTCCATTTATATTCATTCTTTAAATTCACATCGAGCAGATCATTTTGTCGATCCACCATTTAATTGACTCATAAGCAACATAAATCAAGAACTCTCATGCCTTGGCGCTAATATACTTCGGTACTTTACATCAATATCTTACTATAATAAATTCATTCATAGAAGATTCTAGACCCTCTCAATCCCGCTCACTACTAGACTTACTGGAACTCAAATCTTGAACTTCCATTCAATTCCACGTCTCGCGACCATGGTGAAAACTTTAACCAACTTTTCACTTTAGTATCACCTATCATTCCAATTAATCATCCTATGCCATACAATAAATTTGGTTGTCTTTAAATAACCAACAGATTTCTTTTAACAGAATCGGTAACCCTCCTTACCTGAAAGCTCAACTACTCATCATAAACTTAACGCCTTGAACATCCTCGTGGGTCACACACCCAACAATTAAAGAAAACCGCAATACTTGAGCACGAGCAACAACAAAGACCATTTTTTTTTTCAGAAAAACTCAACCATAAATCATAAGGGAATTCGACTCTCGAACTCCCAAACCCCGACGGAAACAACTCCTCAACATGACTCAAGATTTTCACTTTTAGGAAAGAAAGAGATGCATGGGAAAAACCAAATGATCAACCAAATCCTTCTCGATAAAACCTTAACACTGAAGATCCACACGACTTAAGTTTTGCACCAAATAAACTTCATAACTTTCTTAAATGGAGAACAACAACTACAATAATTTTCTCTACAAGTCAACCCACTATAACCAACAAAACCAAAGAAACCAACGAAACCAACTCGAGAAGGATGAAAGCAATCCGAAGAATTCATCGTAAACCGTCCTCTTTACTTCCAAAGGAATGAAGCCAAAAAAACCGACCTTCTCCACTCAATCTCTAAACTATGCCACAACAAACAACAACTCTCACCTCGAGAGGTTCTCTTTAACCGGCCACACCAACACCCAAGACCCTTAACACAATTAAAGTATGAGGACGAAAACATAATGATTCAAACAACCCTTTTCATAATCAAAGCAATATGCACAATAATTTAACATTCAATCATCAAAACTAAAATGCAACATTTAAGCGTAATGCAATGATACCCATCCCTCCCTACTGTGCACCAAAGTGTGTCAAGTTTTAATTAATGAACCACGCTATTCCAGATTTTAAGGTTGTTGCCCTGAGGCCAAATTTTAAAAGTAGATACCTATGCCATGTTTCTAATTCCACACAGCAACTTTTAGTTTACTCTAGAGTAAAATTGCTAAATTCACATACCACGGACCTAAAGCCCGCTCTGATACCAACTGTAACACCCCGGCACCTTGTGCCCCGAATGTTACACCCTCTAGCACCACCAATTACAAATCGCTAAGAATAAATATTCGCAGAGCAAGCTAACCACTAGGAGGTTGTCAAAATTATTAAAAATTTCGACAGCACCTCCCCTAAAACTAGGACATCCACTCAGCAGGCAGAAAACATTTGCAGTTATAAGATATCATTCTAGCAGTTCCTTAGTTAACCAATCACACATCTAATAGAAAATTAATAATTTCCACCACATTACTATTACAGGATAGGAACTCATTAAACAAAACCACAGACAACCATTTACAAGAATTCTTCACGAGCTATTACGATCAGAATTATGAGTCATTAGAATGGAACGGTGATGATGTGAACGTGATTGTGCTTCTACCCCCCATCCATGCATGCCGGCTTCAAAACACCTACAAACATTAAATAACAAGCGTGAGTTCAAACTCACAAAGTACGACGAAATAACAATTCCAATTTATCGGAAGTAAAGCAAGAACTTGACTATAAGAGCAAGCAATACAATTGGAACAACCACCAGAAAATTACGCATTTATACCCAATTTAAGCAATAACTTGACCATATCAAAAATTACCGCAATCAAGTCATCAACTCGATAACCAACCCATTCGACGTAAAAGTGGCTTCATGTGACTCTAATTCACTACATCTTCCGACTCAACCACCCCTTGTTACAACTCAAACCATTTTCATTGACTTTAATCGAGTTCAAAACTCAAATTTCACTCCACGATATTCATACAACATAATTAGCAAAGCAAAGAAAAGAAATACACTAATTCATCAATTCAAATCATTTCCCCCTATTTGGGTTGAATCCACGACTCGACCTCCAATTACCATAATCACCGTCCATATGACACACCATTTACTATAACACTCACTATTAAAGATGCAATGCACATGAATGCTCATTTCCATGCACGTACCGGTACTGCCGAGTGCCCACCTGTCGGTGTGCACCCTCACATCCCTTCCATCCCGTAGATGGAAGGTGCCTCTCTTCTTGTCTCGCTCCCATTCACCTCGATGAATGGGACTACGAATAGGACTTTCATGTTCACTACGTGTGAACACAAAGGCCCTTATCGAGAATGGGTCGCCTCTTCCATTATGAATGCATATCATGAATGCAAGAATGCAACATCAATTCTCAACTAAAACACATTTCAATCATCAATTCTCAACTAAAACACATTTCAATCAACACACTCAACTAAAATCCCTAGACGAGGCACAATTAAATACATCTCTTGTATATTGACCACAAGTATCCCCGTACCCCATTCTCGCTACTCAGTGCAATATTAACAAAGGTACAGTAAACTCACCGAGATTAAGGCTTACTAGTGACCACTCGAATCCAATAACTAATCATGCCCTCGAAGAGACGATCACCAATACAACTAACACTTGCCACAATCACTAGAAGTTAACCATGAACATGTGAATATTAATGAACAACTCAATTAAGCACACAACTCGATGTACTTGCCTTTACTGACGGAGAATGGAGTGGCTTGCGGTTGAGGCCACTCCCGACAGAACCTTCTCTGCAAATAAACAATACTCATTCCCCTTAAATTTATACACAAATTAGTATTTCTTGTAAACTAAACCTTATCTTCTGAATAATAATTACAAGGGCTCATACACAAATAACACATACGTGTATATTTCAGACCATAATAAACAACAGCAAACAAAATCTTCCAGAATCTAATACTGGGATACATAAGTAGTTGGTATGCATCAGTAACAAATCCACATATACAATACATGTACAACTACTGTTTATTAACCAAGAGTTGGCAATCAATACTTCATGAACACTTATCGCAGTCTCTATACAAAAGCAACGATAACACAACAACAAGCTTACTCATAATAAACAACGGAGCAAAAAGGGTAGTACGAAATATGGAACTTAATCAAATCCTTGCATGTAACACTCTGTGATTATAATTCTACAAAATCTGTTGATTCCTCCTTTGAACCCAAACATAAGCGAGTATGAGTATATAGGTCACTGATAGTTCTCAGCCAAGCATAAGCCCTTACATCTCCCCAATAACAGAAATGCGAATGACTATCATGCATTGTAGATATGTCAAACATTCACAACATTGTTTTAGCAGAGGATAAAAGAACTACTACATCACCACCCAATTCATAGTGTTCACATCTCAAACTATAGTCTCTAGCGAAATTCAACCATATCAATGCATATAAGATCATCCAGATTGCACACATATACATACAAACATATATAAGTGCATAATTATCCTTCATGAATACAAGAGCACATATATAAATTCCCAAGTCATGCAATTCGATCCAGAGGTCCGATGCTTTCGATGGCTTCGCCGCAGTCGAACACAAAAACTAGGATTCATGCTAGTGCTTGTGATTTTTGCATAGTAAAGAAAAGGGGAGGGTTTTCGTGTAACACCCCTCACAGCCAATTCATCACACACATGGCATGCACAACTATTTCAACTCATGAAAACCTAGCTAGACATTTCATCAAACACCCTTCATGCAAGCTAATTTAATCCCCAAAAACCTAGGGTTTTTACCTCACAACTTTTACTCCTGCAGGAAAGGGAGGTGGAGGCGCTAGGCCGGAGAGGGAGTCGCCCTTGAGCAGCAGCAGGGGCGACGAGTTGCTAGGGGAGAGCCGCCCGGAGCTAGGCGGCAGGCCGAGGCGCCGCTGCAGAGGAGAAGCCAGAGGAGAAGGTAGGCGGGTTGGAGGAGGCGCGCACTGGAGGTGGCGCCGTTGGGGAGGAGGCAGTGGCACCGATTCTTTGGAGTCGGGAGGGAGGCCGAGGCTCTTTGGAGTCGGCCATGCTCGGGAGAAAAAGCAAGCACACAGGAAAAGAGTGGTGCCCAGAAGCCGAATAGGTGGCCAAGATTAAGGGGTCTCATAAGGGCAAGAAGGTAAATTCTAAAAGCTTCTCAAAACTCCAACTGAAGCCCACCTTTTTCTCGATAATACACACATCATTTAGTTCCCCTCGCTTAGCAATCCATCTCAATCAGTTTGCACCAAAGAAATTCATACAAGGGAGCCCACCACAAAAGCTCACTAAATCCTGACGCAAAAGAAACAAAGGTTCAATTGAAACCCAAGCCTTTAATAAACTTCTTAAACTGCGAGACGACAAAACTTTCTCCAGAATAAATCCTTGAATCAAGAAAATGACGACAATTCCGGTCAAAATCCCAGGAAAACGATTTTGCGGTATTACAGTAGCCACGATAAAGTATGTGGAAATTTGGATGGTGTAAATGTCCAAAAATAAATTGTATAGTATTTTTCTTTCCGAACTCAGCGCCACAACTGGGCAGTGCTTTTTGTTATTGTTCTTTTCGAAAGAAGTCAGGACCCCAATATGCACCACCTTTGTTCTTGACACTGTCGATCTCATACATATCCTTGCGCTGACTACAGCAGGTGCGTACTACAGTGGACCGGTACGGTAACTGTCTTTCTTTGCGAGGGTATGGAAACTTTGACAAAGTGGAATAGGTCAGAGACGCGAGAAGTAAAGCTCAAGTAGTTAAAAGTCCCAGAGACACATCACGTACGTGGACACGTGGTCATGTTTTTGGGTGGCTGCTTCTTTTGGTAAATCTGGGAACAGCAACGTACTGTCCTGTTAGGCTATGCCTGCATCCGATTTTCTCGAGATTGAGAGACCATGGCACCCAGCTCCTTTTGTTCTTTGCTTGTGGTCCATTCTTGTGCGCTCTCTTTATTTAGATAAAACGAACTTCTCTCGTTCTGCAAGTTGCAGCATAAACTTTTCTTTTCTAAAGTTCATGCAGCTTAATCTTTAAACTTTCAACTTTGAACACTAATCTTGTCCGTGCCTTCTCGTCAGCTGCAGGCCAGGAGGCAGCGTTCACGGGACGCCCTTTGATTTTTTTTCAACAAAGTCCGATTACTGAAGTATGCGTAGCTACTACAATGCACATTGAGCGAATAATATCTCTACTACTTCTAATTTTGAGTTGGTGGTGTCACGTCCATTTTCCACCACCAACCCACCTCTGAAACGTAAAAAAAACCGAACCGGCCCGACAAAAAAATTGTTGTATGCTAATGTTTTTAAGGCCACCTCAAAGAAATTGTTAAGCATCTTCTAAGGCGCATATGAAGTATCCAGGAATGGCATATTGAGAATATGTGTATGCATGCATGTAGAATTCCTAATTTCCGAAGAAACTCTTAAAGTACATGGTATTGTGATTGTTCATTAGTGCATGGTTGCTACTTGCTACTGTATACTAAAACCTTTTTTTCATACTGAATAACTTTTTTGTGGTGACTGATAAACAAATTGAAGACATGAAGATCTAACAAGTGACAAATTGAAGACGTGAAGATCTGACAAGTGTTTGGGTGAGAGTGAAGGTAAAAAGAATATGTTGCAAGATTGTAAATTTTGATATACACTCATACCGAAGGAGATACCATAAAAACTTTTGTAATTTGGAGAAATAGATGCTTGATCTTGTAGCATAATTTTCTTTTATTGCTTGACCTACAAAGAAGTACTCACATCATAGACAAGGTTTTGATCGAAATGATATCCAAGTCGTGTTGCAATATAACTATTTATTTTAAGATCTTTCGGGACGTATACCAAGAATCTATCATCTCTAAATATGTTCTAATTAATATGATGAATGTTTATGTACTACGTACAATATATTAGGTTTTAATTCATACCAGAGGAGAAATCATAAAAACTTTTGTAATCGGTAGAAATAGATGTTCGATCTTGTAGCACAATTTTTTTTATTGGTTGACCTTTATGTTTCGTTACCAATTTTATTTTTCGTAGCAACGCACGGGTATTTAACTAGTTATATACTATGTATATTATATCCCATGGAGTTCCACGTCACTCACGTCCTCCATGTAGATTCCATGTGACACATTCCTTCCGTAGCGTGCCGCATCGCGCGTTTGCATGGAAAAATATCACTGCAATCGAGACAATTTGGTGAAACCACGGTGCAACCCAACTAGAAAAAGTTTCAAAAATTCTGAAAAAATCATGGATGTACATCTCAGCTTACCCCATCTACATATAAAATTTCATGATCAAATTCATCCTGTGCTAAGAGTAATAAAAAGACAAACTTGATCATGAACAGTAACAGATTACTGTTCGCGATCAACTTTGTCTTTTTTAACAGCACAGGACGAATTTGATCATGAAATTTTATATGTAAATATGAGATTTATCCATGATTTTTTTCACAATTTTTGAAATTTTTCTAGTTGAATGGTTTCACCTTTCTGTGGTTGCATAGGATATATTCCCCGTTTGCATCCGCCGTTCGACGGCTTAAGTATTTTGTCACCGTCTTAAAGAGCAAAGGCCACGTTGGCGCAGCGGTAACATGCGGCAACGCCTATGGGACGTTGCGGGTTTGAGTCAGCCCACGTGCGCTCACGCTCGTCGCCCGGCACAATTTTTTCGTGCACGACGCGTGGCGGTGTCGCGCATGTTGGTTTTTTTGCGGAAATGCCCTAACACTTCCGAATTTCACGCAAAGGCCGGCACAAATTGCATCTAGGTCCGCATGTAATTGTTTTTTGCGGAAACACCCTGACAATTTTGGATTTTGCACAAAGGCCCTCTTCAATTACATCTAGGTGCATGATTTTGCAAGAAGGCCCTGAAACTTCTGAAATTTATTTCCCTTTTGCACAAATTTGTTTCCCCCCGCAGAGGACCTGGGAATTCTAAATCCATTTTTTGCACAATTGTTTTTGAAATTACATCTAAATCTGTTTTTTTAGAAACACCCTGAAACTTTTGCAAATAAATTTTTGCACAAAGCCCCTCAAAAATTACACCTAGGTGTGTTTTTTTTTTCCCTGGGAGGGTCCTTCGAATTACTAGAATTTTACAGGAAGGCCCCCTGAAACTGCCAAAATTTGTTTTCTTTTGCGTAGAAAGCCCCAAAAAAACCTTCCAAAATTTCTTTTTTTTTTGCAAATGCCCCTAGAAAATTACAGAAAACTTTTCATATTTGCATACAAACCATGTACATGCAAATCCTTTCTACGAAAGACCACTGAATAAACAAAAACAAGCGATTTTTTCCGACGACCACATGGCGGCAACTATGGCGTGTGCTGCGCCCACGCATCTAGTATATATTATGCTGAGAAGAAATGTCGCGTAGGGGAGGCGTCCACCTCATCTTTTTTGTGAAAAAACCCTCTAGGAATTCCAAAAATGCAAACAGGTCATTCTACTGGTTATTTGCAAAAAAAAACCGCGGTTCCACAAATACGACATAAGCGCTGGTTCTTTAAACCCAAAAAATTTAAAATTACATTTAGATCTCATTATTTTACCAAAAAACTATGGTTCCGCAGACTCGACACCGACGCCGCTTCTTGAAACCCGAAAGATTTAAAATTACATCCTTCACCGGTTCTTTAAATCCGGAAGATTTTGGGTTAATCCTTACAGAAAAACTGTGGTTACGCAAATTCATCGATGGCTCCTAACTAGTCAATTTTTAATACGGTTCCACAAACTCGGAAGATTTTGGGCGGGTTCTTACAGAAAAAACCGTGGTTATATATATTCATTGACGACTCTTAGTCAACCATTTTTTTAGAAAAAAACTGCCAAGAATTCCGATATTATGTTTTTTCAAAAAAAAAAACTCGGACCAAAATTTTCTATGTGGCCTGGCATCGCAGACGTCTCTACCAAGTTAATCTTAAAGCCTGAGTTCCATGCCTTCGTGCAGGGAAAGCAATCTCGGTGGAGAAAAAAATCGGACCCATCCGAGTGAATGGTTTTCGCAAAGTCCGAAAATTTCATCCAAAATATTAAAACTCCGTATCAAATTCGAATTGTGACGAATTTTTCGGCTAGTTGGGCTTTTTCTCAGGGTGGGCCGACAGAACCGAATTTCGTTAACTTCAGGTTAAATTGCTCCCTGCCGACATCTTATGCGGAACTGGGAGCTAGTTGATGGGCCAACTGAGGCGACAATTTACAGCATACAGACAATGTACAAAAGTTTCACCATACAAGTTAAAACAATTACATTTGATTGCTTGGAATGCATTACCTCCCAGGACGGACGCGTCATTGCAGCTCCTTTTGCTCGTTAATGGTTCAATTTTGAGTAATATTACGGTGCAGTATATTGATAGTTTATAGTAGGTGGTAGAAATCAGATCTAGCTGTTGATTTATTAATCTATAGTGGGCGGTAGAAATCAGATCTAACTGTTAATTTGTTAAGAGTATTTCTACTACTCTATTATCATAGGAAATATAAATAAATTCTAACTAATTTGATCCATGTGATGAAAAAGAACAAACGGTTAATATTGAATTTAGTGTACTGTAAAAAAAAAGCTCTCAATTTGAAGTAGGGTTGTAGGAGCCTGAGGTTCAATTATTCTTCGCATTTTGCACGGTGAGTCTCCTACCTAGCGGAATGTCACAGCTCAAGCTTTTGGGGTATCGTAACATCCTAATTTTTGAGTTTTCAAAAATATTTTCTATAGATTATATTTCTAAAAATACTCACCGATTTTCCACGCTTTAATAAAGCTTAATTGAAAATTTCTGAAAATAAAATAATTTTATTTGAATAACATAAAGCTGAATTTAATTTGTGTTGCAAAGTATTTTCTTGGATTTTTTGGAGTACATTTGTTATTTATTTGAGTCTAGTTTGATTTATTCTTTTTCTAAAATTCAAAAATTCTTTTTTCTTTAAATTTTCATGGGCCATCCATGCCGGCCTAATTCCTTCATCTCTCTCTCAGCCCATTTTTCTAGCTAGCGGCACGCTAGCCACCACATTGGCCTAGCTGCTCGCCCTCTTGCCCACCCACATTAGCACTCTCTCCCTCTCTCATCAATAGGCCAATCCCACATGTTAGTCGATATCCCTATTCAACGTCTCCTTCCCTTGCACCCCTTGGACTCTGACATCGTCGTCGTATCCGCCACAAACTCCGCTCCGCCATCGCCTTTGCCTCCTATATAGAGCACCCTAGACCTCGTGTATCCACCTCACCTACTCGCATCTCCTTCATTTACCCTAGCGTCATCCCGAGATCGTGTCTCCACCACCACCCTCATCAAGCTCGAGCCACCACCACTATTTGAGCATAAGGACGAGCTCACCAATCTGCCGCTCCGTCACGCCTTCACCAAGTCCGTCAATGTCGCGCCATGTTCCCGAGCTTTCTTTCTTGAACACCCCCCCACACACACACACATAAATCGTAGCAAGGGGGTTATCAACATCAAGATTGCTTCCATGTCCTCCAAGTCTGGCCGCTAACCTTTGTCACCTGGTTCTGTCACCATCGGTGAGCCTCCATCTCCATTAACTAAGCCATCACCATCACTACGCCAAGTCCTCCCATTTGCACATGTCCTCATTGTCGATTCCCTAGCATGAACCACCTCATGGCCATGAGCGTCACCGCGCCATTGCTTTCTTCATCACCGTCGCTCGCTGTGGTCGTTGTTGGTGAATTCCACATGTGTCATCATCGTCATCGTATCATCCTCTTTCTGCAGGTGTGCATTATGACCTCCATATTGGTACCATTTGTTGTTGTACCTGGCTTGCCGTTGGTCATCTCTAAGGACCCTTAGTCTTCACAAGCAACACGTTAAGTTCATAGGGGTCTACTCTCCCAGATTCACTAGTTTACGCTCGCCTAACTACCATTGTCTGCCTATCTGGAGCTTCACAAGAATGCGTTGTTGCTCACTAGAGTTTCTTGGGTCACTATGCTCTGCTGCCGCCGACATGGCACACCCCGTCAAACCCTAACCCTAGATCCAGACCTATGGACCCGATCCATTGTGGACCTAGTCACTTACGTATGGACCCCACTATGAGTGTACTATTCCATGAACTTAGCTCACCGAGTCACTTACGTGTGGATCCCACTATGAATGTACTATTCCATGGACTCACCTCACCGTTAACCTAGACCTAAAGCTTATGGACCCGGTGCATAGAATGTGAGCTCGCATGTCACTCTACCTTTTTAATTAAAAACATCTGAAGGAATATTCTCTTTTCTCTCTCGTTTATCAACATTTTCCCTCTCGATCAAACTTCCGGAAGCCCATTCTCATTCATAAGAGCTCTGATTGAGTCCGTTCAAGTTCCTAAATTCATAAAAAATCAAGCCCTATCTTCTGGTACCATCCATTCTTGATTTGGAGTTTATTTGATGTCTTTTTGAGTTTTGTTTGTATTTGTATTTGTATTTTCTCTCTCATTATATGTAGATGTTTGGAAGTCATTCCTTAGAGCTGAATTTCAAAGAAGAAGACCCAAGGTAAAGTGATCGAAGATAAAGGAACAACAACATATCAAGAGCAAGACAAGTTGTGCTTTGACCATATTGCATGTAGCTTTTACAACAAATTATTTTGTTTCACAATATTGCATGCTAGTTTAAAGTATCAAATATTTTATTATTTGAGGATTACCTATGCAACCTATTTGATTTATGTCTCCATTGTCATATGTATACCATGATCATTTGTCACCCCTAGTTGGTTATTTTTTAGTTGTTCATTAATATAGTACAAATGTGGGTTGGTTTATACGTGATTAGAATTGACGAGGGCTGGGCGACCCTTGGCCGGTCAGCGCGCGCTCAACGAGCTCCCAAGCTCGGGGGGCCCCGACCACAACTTGGGCGTATGCCGAGGCGCGCGACCTAGAGCGCGTATGCCCCTGAGCACGGCGTCCGCACGACCTCGAGTTCGGGTCGGCTCTCGTTCGTGCCGGGGTCCCCCTTGGATTCCGGAACGTGCATTTGCTCGGCGGTTACCAAGACGTAGGATCGTGGGGGCAAGGCAGGCACGCGCGGCAAGTCCGGAGCGGTTGCTGCCAGCCCACAATGCGCATGAAGACCACCACCCGGGAATATCTCCCGTCCGTTACGAGCAGGGAGGATATAAGGCCAGGAATGCGCAGCCTGAAGGACAGGACACCAGAGCTCGAGCACCAGACACCGCCATTGTTAAGCTTGAGCTGTAATACACCACTATACTTGAGAATAGCAAAGATCACCGCCGTAAGGCAACTGGAGTAGAGCTATTACCTTCACAGGGGCTCGAACCAGTATAAACTCTCGTCTCACGCTCGTTGTCACCTAGCTCCGACCTTCGGCACGTCGAATCCTTTCCTTCGTTGAGCCAAGCTCTGCTCGGGTCCCAAGTTCCTCTAACCCCCATTTCATTTCTGCGGTTGGCGATTCCGATCGTCGACAGCTGGCGCCCACCGTGGGGCCCGATTGGCTTTGCTCATTCGCAGGGAAAACGCCAAGATCTTGGGAGCATGGCGCGCTTCGTCAACGGACATTCCTCGAGCGTGGGCGCGGACTCCGACTCCACTTCCCTGTTTTCGCCCTCACCACCGCCACACGAGCAGCACGTCTTGATGGCGGACGGTCATGGCTTGGTAGTGCATTGCGGGCCAGTGACTCGCAGAACCCCGAGGGCGCCCGGATGGTGCATGTCGCCATCAACCAAGCCATAACCACCCTCCGTGAGAGGACAGAAAAGGTCGCATCTTACGGCATCCCTGACTTCCTCCTTTAGGAGAGCGTGTAACACCCCAATTTTTGAGTTTTTAATTATTAAATATTATTTTATTGCAATTTATGATTTTTGTCAATTTTTGAATTTATTTGGATTTTTGAGATTTATTTGAATTATTTCGAATTTATATATTGCTTTTTGTCAAGAAATATTTATAAAAAGAAAAAAGTTAAAATAAAGTTTTATCAAAAATATTTTATTTAAGTCCAGAATATCTCAAGGTATTTTTGAGATTTTTTTAGAATTTTTAGAGGATTTTTACTACCCTAAATAATTTGATTTATTTTCTCGGATTATTTTAAATGGAAAAGTATGGAAAATCACCGTGAATGCGATATGAGGCATGCGGCCCATTTTTGTCTTGGATCGTTAGGGTTAGCGTACACCATCGGATGGAGATCGGACGGTCGACAGCCATCGTCTCCGAGTCGGATTGCGCCGCCGCCGTCTCCGAGTCCAACACGCTGCCGTCACCGTTTCTTCCTCGGTTTCCGCGCTACGCCGGGTATTTAAGGACTCCGGAGCAGCCCCGAGGATCCCCTCGTCGCCACCGGTGACTTCTTCCGCCGAACCGAGCACGGATTCGAGTTCCTCAGGTCACGCCGCGCCGGAATCGCTAACTCATCATCGCCGGGAAGCGCCGAAACGCCGTCGAACTCGTCATCGTCTCCAGCTCTGGTGACCTCGCGCCGCCGCCAGCCATCGCCGGACCCGAGCTTCGTGAACTGTCGAATCGCCATCGGACGGTCAGGAGTGAGCCACGTCGCCTCGGTGAATAGTAAAGAGCACGGGTAAGTCTCGGCCGTTAGATTCGAATCGCGAGGTCCAGGTGTCGCCACGTGTCGTCCGTACAATCGGGGAGGGAAAATTCGCATTTTCTTTATAAAAATAATTCGGCAAAATTGGAATTTCTAATTTCAGGATTTATTTAAACTTCAAAAAGCTATAACTTTTGCATATGAACTCCGATTGAGGTGATTCAAATTCCTAAAAATTTATAAAATTGAGATCTATTTAATGGTGAGTTTTATTTGAATTTTTCAGTTCATTTGTTCTTTGGTTTTGGTGTTTATTTGCTATTTCTTCTCGATTCGCGTAGACGTTGAATTGTGCGAGGATTCAGAAGAAGGATTGGCAACTCAGGAACAACCTTTAGATCAAGACCAGGAGCTTAAGTAAGGCAAGTTGTGCTTTGATCATGTTGCACCCATGTTTGCAAAATTTGCTATTTTGATTTTACTTTATTGCATGATATTTTATGCGTATAAAAGATTTCAACTTAATTTTGGGATTAGCTAACATACCCATTGAATTATGCCCTACCTTGATAATTGTATGCCATAATCCACTTGTCACCTTAGGTTGGTTCACTATAGTTGGTTAATAATGAAATTAACATGGATGGTTAGATCGGAATAGAATGCTTAGCCATGCTACGTCATCACATGTACATGAAATGTTGAGTATTAATCTTGATTAATGGAATATGGAACAATGATGTTAACTTGTGTGTCATGTGTGGTCACACAAAGAGATTGAGTTGTCGTGGCGAGGAGGTCACACAGCGAGGTTAATTTGTGAAAAGCTTGTGGTGCTTGGTAACCAACCGGGAGGTAATCATTTTAAGATTGAAGCAAGTGGAAGGGGCAAGTGTGCCAGGGTGGGCTCAGTGAAGCTGAGGGTATGTGTACGTCTTGCCTTAATCAATCTTAAGGACTTAACCTTGCGAGCCTTTGACCTGAGTCAATCATGCAACCACATATACTGTTATGGGGCAGACCTAGGTGATTAATTTGCAAAGACTTAGCTTGAGTGCTATCGTGGTGGTGTGAGTCGGGTGTGCGGAGAAAACTCACATGGCGCAAGAGGAGGCTCTGTTGTGGTGGTGTAACCCTTGGTGTTGAAACCTCGTGGTAGCTTGGGTTAAGGGATGCATTGTAAAGGCTTTGTTATAATCATTACTTTGTGTGGTGCATGGTTGTATCATGTGGGTAAAGTGCATAATCTCTGTAGAGTATACAAACTATTCGGATAGCCGTGCTCACGGTATTGAGCAATGCTCGGGAATTACAGTCAAGGGGTAGTTAATTAAAACTGGACAACTGTTTGGGATGGCGGGATGCCATATGGATAATGGAACTTGATTTAGGATGAAACTTAGGTTGATTTGAGAACAATGGAATCTATCTACTGTTACTATTTGTCTTTACTGTCTGTTCACATCTATACAATGTATGTGTTTTCAAATGCTGTTTACTGCAAATGAACCATAAGCCTTCCTTTGGAATACGCCCGCATATAGCTATGTTAGATTTGCATTTTGTGCACAACTTGTTGAGTACGTGTTGGTGTACTCACCCTTGCTTAAACAACCAACAACAGTGGAGGAATCATCATCGTCACTGGAGGAGGAGTTTCAGGTGGACACGAGTCACTAGGCCAATCCTTGTCTGGCGCCTATGGTGTGCTGATGGGACATCTACGTCTTCTTGCTACTTTTCCGCTGCATTTACTTTGGTTTATATCAGTCTAGCCATATGGCTGAATGAATGTAAGTGATCATAAGATTGTACACTAGATATATTAAATAAATGAAGTCTTATCGTTCTTATCGTTATGTATGATTTGATACTTACTGCTGTTAAGCTGTGTGCACTAGCGTTGATCCTGGGACTAGTGCGGTAAAACACAATGGATGCGAATTCGGGTCCTTACAGAGTGCCTCCGCGCTATTGCCCGGATCATGGCTAATCCCGATAGGGCGAGGTCGGAACTCTTTGGCGAGCCACGGCGGCAGCTTCGTCGAGCTGCGATCGAGGTCATACCTCCGCCCGCAAAGCCATCACTCGGGGACCCTCACGAGAAGTGATGACTTCGTCGTCACACCGCCCGCTTGCACCCGTCGGCAGCCTCCCGCGTAGGAG
Organism: Guadua angustifolia; assembly: GCA_036346375.1. Taxonomy (NCBI): domain Eukaryota; kingdom Viridiplantae; phylum Streptophyta; class Magnoliopsida; order Poales; family Poaceae; genus Guadua; species Guadua angustifolia. Next base: position 15,124,354 of record CM070516.1, on the reverse strand, counting down.
GCGCCCTCTCGCCAGCAGCGATCTCGGGGCGAGGCTTTGACACCGCCACATCGCCGTCCCGCGGGCACTAGCCCGAGCAGGGTCAGGCACGAACCAAGCTTCACGAGCTCCGCGTCGGCCAGCAGTGGATCAGGGGGCCTCTCCCCAGATGTTCTGCCCAGGCACCGCAGAGTCCAGGATCACCTGCGCTATCTCCCAGGTGACTCCCGTCCGCGGCGTCATGGTCGCTCTCACCAAAGGTCGGGCCACCGGGGGAGCCTCGACTCCGAGTCCGGCAGTAGCGAGGACCTTGTTGGCGACGACCACACCGGTCGCGCTTTGTCCCGCCCACTCATTGTATGGCGTATTCGATGACCTTCGTGCGTGTCTGTTGGCGGCTCGATGCAAGCCGGCGTTGATAGAAGCGCCGATGGGACCAGAACCCGAGCGAGTTCCTGTCTATCTATTCGACCGCCATCCGGTGGCCGGGCGATAGAGCTCATCATGGCCAACTACCTCCGACCATGCTGGACGATGCCGCGCGAACCTGGCTCTTCAATCAGAAGCCTGGTTCCTTCAGGTCATGGCGCATATTCGCGACGAAGGCCGTGCCACTCGAGGAGAATGACCTGACCAGATGCATCCATGTTTCGGCCGAGCTGAGTTCCAAATAGGAACTCGAGCTCGTCACCTTCCTCCGCGCCAACAAGGGCATATTCGCTTGGGAGCCCGCGGACATGCCTGGCGTCCCGAGGGAGGTGATCGAGCACAAGCTGCAGGTCAGGCCAGACTGCCGCCCCATGTGGCAGAAGCTGCGCCGCTTCTCTCCGGAGAAGGTTGCGGTGATCAAGGAGAACCTTGACAAGCTTTTGAAGGCCGGCTTCATTCGCGAGGTCGACTACTCCGAGTGGTTGGCGAACCCGGTCATCGTCCATAAGAAGGGCGGTAAATGGAGGATGTGCGTGGACCACATGGGGTTGAACTCGGTCTGTCCAAAGGACAACTTCCCGCTCCCGCGCATCGACTAGATCGTCGACTCCACCACTTAGCGCCAAGATCTTTGAGCTTCTGGATGCCTATTCGGTACCACCAAATCAAGCTAGCGGTTGGCAGCGAAAGCAAGGCGTCGTTCATCACGCGTTCGGCACTAAGCGCTACACGACCACGTCGTTTGATGCCGCGCAACACGGGGCCACGTTTGGCGTCGATGACCAAGGCGTTCGACCCTCGGATCGTCGGAACCTTGAGATCTCGTGGATGACATCATTGTCAAGAGCCCTCCGGCGACCACGTTCGGGACCTTGAGGAAACGATTCGCCAACTTTGAGCAGGCTCAAGATCAAGTTCAATCTGAGAAGTGCGTGTTCGGCGCAAGCGTCGGAAAGGTGCTTTCGGCTACATGATCGGGGCTCGGGGTTGGCGAACCGAAAAAAGATCAAAGCGTCGAGAAGATGGCGCCCGACCTCGGTCAAGCGGTCTGAGCCTCACCGCCGCATAGCGCCTCGATAGAGTTCATCTCGAGGCTCGGCGGCAGCGGGCTTCCATTCTTCCGAGCTCTGTGCAAGCAAGGGAGCTTCGAGTGTACCTCGGAGGCGCATCGGTCTTTTGACGAGTTGAAGGTATACCTGTCAACCCCGCCCCTACTTACGACCCCTCAACCCGGCGAGAGGTTGCTACTCTATCTTGCGGCCACCACCCAAGCTGTCTCTTGTCACGGTGGTGGCGGAATCCCAAAGACACCGATCTATTATCGTCGAAGTCTTACGGCCCAAAGGCGCTACCCGCAGTACAAAAGCTGCTGTATGCTCTCCTCATGGCTTCGCGCAAGCTTCGACATTATTTCCAGGCGCACTCTGTGGTTGTCCCGAGCTATTTTCCGCTCGGGGAGATCTTGCGGAACCCAGAAGGCGGCGGGTGAATCGCCAAGTGGGCTATGGAGTTGGCGACATTCGATGTCCAGGTCGTAGCTCGAACGGCCATCAAATCGCAGGTGCTTGCCGATTTCGTGGTCGAACAGACGTCGCAACCCGCGCCCGAGCCCGAAGTCATGGAAGAAAAGCCTTGGACCATGTTCTTCGATGGCTCGAGGTCCTTCAAGCGCTCGGGGGCTGGAATCCTTATTCTCACCCCGCGTGGCGACCACTTGAGGTACGTAGTTCGTTTCGGGTTTCCGGTGACCAACAATGTGGTAGAATACGAAGCTCTCTTGGCGGGCCTACGAGCTTGCAAAGCATTGGGCGTGCGCCGGTTGGTCATCAAGGGCGACTCCCAGCTCATCGTCAACCAGTACAACAAGGAGTACTAGTGCTCGGGAGACTCGATGTCAAAGTACCTAGCCGAAGTGCGCAAGATGGAGAAATGGTTCTAGAACCTGGAGCTCACGCACATACATAGGAAGGATAACTCCAGTGCCGACTTCCTCTCCAAGCTCGGCTCTTCCGACGACGGGATCTCGCCCGATGTCATCCTGGAGACGTTGGCGGCTCCCTCGATCTCCGAACAAGAGGTCTTGCTTGCCGTGGTGGAAGGTATCCCCTCCTGGGCTGAATCCATTTATAATTTCCTTGCAAGGGGCGACCTACCGCCCGACCCTGCCGAGAGGAGCAGGATCAAGCGCCGGGCGAGTTTATACACGCTCGTCGAAGGATGCTCTCTGGCGGAATGTTTCGGCGTTACGGCAGATGCATCTCTATGGAGGAGGTAAGTACATTAAATGACATCCCTCAGACCTCTCGTGGGCGCACTCTTCAGTGCAGGGGCGATGGTCGGCAAGGCCTTCAGTATGGGGTATTATTGGCCTTGGTAGCAGGATGCAGAGATATCGTCCGACTTTGTCGGGCATGCAGCTTCCATGCCGGAGGTCGCATCAACCTGCATCGCGCCAGACCATCCCGCTTGCTTGGCCTTTCTCGACATGGGGCTGGACATCCTCGGCCCTTTTCTCTCGGTCGGGGTAAGAAGTTCTCGTTCGTTCTTTGTTGACACTTTTACCAAGTGGATCGGTGAACCGGTCTCGACCATCCTTTGCTTTCAAGCGGTATCCGTTTTCTCCCTTGTTCGTAGTCACCGTGCACGGGTTCCATGCAAAATTATCGCGACAATGGTACTTTCGGTTTACGATGAGTTGTTCCGGAGTTTTGCGATGACCTCGGCATCAAAGTATGCTTAAACGTAGCTCACCCCGAACAGCGGAGGCGGTGAGCAACGCCAACAGACAGGATCATCGAGGTGTCAAGAAACGAGTTGCGAGATGAGCTCGAGCGCTACGGCAAGACACGGGTGGACAAACTTCCCGTCTTATGGTCTATTCGTACCCACTTTGCAAGCGAGCCACGGGGTCCACACCCTTCTAGCTCGTGTTCAAGTCTGAAGTCGCCATCTGCCTCCCCGAGGTTCTGTTGGGCTCTGCCGAGCTCAGGCAGTCGACCAGTCGACTTCAGCGCGAATGGTCTCTCGACCTTGCCCTCGCGAGAAAAAGTAAGATGCCGTGCCTTTGCTACGATCAGCGCACTACACGCAAGCTCTTCGCAGACATGCGTCTCGGTCGTCTCGACCTAGGGAGCTCCTTGTTGGAGACTTAGCCACGAGGCGGATTCGAGCATCGTCCAACACCAACAAGTTATCCCCACTGGGAGGGCCCTATAGAGTTGTTTCAGCAGATCGCGCGGGCTTACCGCTAGCGATGCCGATGGCGAAGAGCTCTCTGGCTCGTGGAACATAGATCAACCGGAAGTTTTATGTAACCTCTATACCCTAAATTTGATAAAAAGTCGTTCTTCCATTTTGCCCTTTATATCTTTTTTTCATCTGTGATCTACTTGTAATTGTTGTCAGAGGCTTTTTTGAACATGACCTCCGTGCAGGCGCACTCACCCTTAGTGCGAAAGCGTCGCATGTGCGTTAACGCTAATGATCAATGAGGAAGCTACGCGTAAGCCGAATCTCTTCGCAATCCAGCTCTCACCTGTGCTTAGGCTCGGGCCACAGGCTTCGCAGCTGTGACCTTTGAGCAGTGCGCACGGTCGTGGTCGTGATTCGAAAATCAGTCCGGGTGTGACCATCTTGCTAGCTTGTGTCACGTTTGCTTCCTCTCTGGACCTTCTCTCAACTCTGCAGGTCGTGGTCGTTTGCTCGCGTCTAAATCTTGTGCCCGAGGCCGGCGTTGCTCGACCTTGGACCCAACGGGGGCTGGATAAGGGCATATTGATGGCAAACGACCTAAGGAGCATGACTAAAGGCGGAAGAGACGTACACAAAGATCCCTGACCAACAGACTTGAAACAAAGAGTTTGTTGTCCCCCAAAATAAATGTGGCTCTGTTAGAATTCTGTTTTAAATGTTTTTTACAGGTCGGCCACCTCGTGGGCGAGCTTCTCCTGCTCGAGCTCAGCTACCTTGGCCCTCAAGGTCGATAGCTCACTCTAGTACTGGAGGGCTTCCTTGGAGGCATCCGCGGCTCGGCGCCGTTCATCTTGGAGTTGGGCCAAGGCGCTCTTCGCCGCTTTGCTGGCGCACCCGAGTTTCTCTTCAAGCCCCAAGACCTTGGCCTCGAGCTCGGGGGCGCCCGGCCGAGAAGAGCCTTTGCTCAGCGGCCTTCTCAGCGCCTCGACCTTAGCCCTTTCGGCCTCGGCGCCTTCTTTGGACGCTCGAGCCTCCTTCAAGCTCAAGACCTTGGCCTCGAGCTCTGGGGGCCTGCGTCGAGGCGCTTTGCTCATGCAATGGCCTTCTCGGCCCCTCGACCTTGGCCCGCTCGGCCTCGAGCGCCTTAGCCAACCACGTGCGCTCTTGCTCCATAGCCTTGAAGCCATGTTCGCGCTCAGAGACCCTGGTCTACTCAAGCTCGGCCGCGTGGGCTACCTCCTGCGCCCTCATCGTCTGGCGAAGGTCGTCAAGCTCCTTGGTCTTCTGCTCGAGCTCCTCCTGCTCGACCTCAATGGTCTCGATGAACTTGGAGCGCTCAGCCTCGCGCGCCTCCACCACGTTCAGGAGACCCCTCAGCACGTCGGCGTGCTCTCGAAGGCCTTGCAGCCCTTGGGAGACGTTGTCGATCGCCTTCATGACAGGAAGGGAGGCCCAAAATAAGAACGGGAACAAAGGAACTCAGGCTAACCTGCTGCGAGGAGCGCAGGGGGGGTCCTTACCACATGAAGGCAGCTTTCGAGGCGTGTGCGGGTGAACTCCTCACGCTCGTCGATGCGCTCGCGGGAGATCTCTTCCTGCTCGACGCCCGGCGCCCCTGAGGTAAGGCCGATCTCGACCACCACCAGCGCGCTTGGGCCAAGACCTTGAGTCTCCGTGCCATTGGCGACCTGGAGTTCTGCCGCCTCCTCCGATGGGTTCAATCTGCCAGCAGGGACAGACGCGGCAACAACATCAGTCCCGACCTGCGGGGTTGGGGCTCCACTCGCCTCCAGCGCTGAAGGAACAACGGCCGGATCCACCGCGCCCCTCCCGCTGCGTGGTCGACCCCCGTGGCCTGGGGCGCCATGGCCTTAGCGCCAGACGTAGCCTCGGTTGGGCAGACCTGGGATGCTTCCGCGGCATGGCCATCTTCGGTGGCCGGTGGCACCACGACCTCCACGTTCGGAGCGACCGTGGTCGGGCGAGCCTGGGGTGACTCCGCGGCTGTGACCAAGGCCCTTTGGGAACCTTCCTCCGCGTCGACCTTGGGAGGGTCAACTACAGCAGCGGCGTCGTCTACTCCCGATCTTCAGTCCTCGGCTGGTCATGGGCTGGACCTCCTCGGACGAGTCGTCGAGCCCTTGGCCGGGCTCACTGACCGGGGCCCAGCTCGGGGGCTTGGAAGAAGTATCGCCCCGAGAGCAGCGTGGGGGGGAGCGCGTGGAATCCTCCTCCTCCTCGGACTCGGACTATACGGACAATAGCCATCGTCAAAAGCAGGCAAGTTTTGAGCGCTTGCGCCGAGGTCTGCGATCAAACAGACACTAAGCTAGAAAAACACGAAGCAAGTGGTTAATCGACAGCAAAAACTTACATGAGTCATCGGCCTCGCCTTGTCAAGGGCAGCGGCGGTCTTGTTGCCCGATCTTTGTAGGGGCACTTAACTTCGCGTCCCACCTACTGGACCTCGGAGGTCACGCCGGGTCCACGACTGATCTGCAGCGGCCAGCGGGGTCCGAGCTCAGGCGCCTGGGCGGTTGGGGGCTCGAGGCCTGGCGGCGGCCGTAGCGCTCTCTTCTTTGCAAAGGGAGAGCATATCAAGCAACAAGGGCGTGGGCATGGGCTGGGGCTCGACCATGGGAATCCTTAGTGGCATGGTCACCCGCTCGAGGTGGGGTTTCTTCACCTCCGGCGGCTGCGCCCGTGGGAGAGACCCTCTTCTTCCCCTTCTTGCTCTTGCCCCCAGGGCGGCATGTGCATCCTCCCCGTTTGTCTCGGCGACTCTTGATGGTCTACTTGAGCATGCGGTGTTCAAGAGGGGCCTCGCGGGCACTCGAGTCGAGAGCTTGGTCGCGGTGACTTACCTCGGCCTTTCAGTGGAGCACGTTCTTTGGGACGGGGTCATCAATGACATAGTCGTGCGCCAGCTTCCCGAACATCTCGCTCATCCTGGCAGCAATCTAAGACTCCTTCGGCGCTGCAAGGGAAATGACCATCAAAAAGAAGAGTGAAGGACGGACTCGAGCAAGACCTCAAGGCAAGAAGGCCTACCAGACGTGCCCTCGTGGGTGAGTCGGCGCACCCTTGGATCTCGTGAAGCGGATGCATCCTCCTTGAGAGGGACACGGTTCCATGAGAAATCGTTGGCGATCGCTTTGCCGGTGAGGCAGCGCCGCGGCGCGAGATGTGTATGACGGCGATGGCCTCCTCATCGACCTCGAGTCGTCCACCTCGAGGTCTCCTTCTTCACAGTAATGGGGTCCCTCGTACACCGTGCGAGTTCCCCCCTCTTCAAGTAGAACCACCGCCGGGACCATGGGCCGAGGAGTCCCGAGGTTGAAACTTGGGGAAGGACCATGAGCCCTACCGGCAGAAGTAGAGGCATCAGACCACGGGGTCCTTCCCAGTGGAAGAAATTTGAATGCCGAGAGAAGAGCGAGGGGGTGGGAAGTATTCCTAGGAACCCCTCGCACTGGTGGGAGAAGATGGTGAGGAGGAGAACGGAGTTTGGCACCAGGTTAATGAGTTCGATGTCGCAGTTGGAGAGGACCGCCATGACAAACTCCCTCTCTGGGGTCCGCAGACCGAAGAGAGCGTAATGCTTCGGTCGTGAGGCGATCTAAATCGTCCACAGAGGCACTGGCTTGGTCTCGCCACACGGCAACCGCCATGTAACCAGTCAATCGGACCCGGGTCTCGAGTTCCTTCATCCTCGCCAGCGACAAAGTGCTCCTCCCCAGCTTGGCCATGGCAATCGCGGTGAATTTGGTTGGGGGGAGAAGAGGAGTCTTGCTCAGGTGAGGAGGCTTGGAAGACGAAGCGCAGGATCGTGAGTTTTTCTCAGCAGTTGCTGTGGGCTCGGGTTCGTGGGCTGTGTCGCCAATAAATCCAGTCCACGGCGCTTCAAAAGGCGCGCCAGCCGTGATTTGACGAGCGCAATTAAGGCCTAGGCTGCGGACTCGAGGTGCCCCAGGTGTCCGCTGGCCGTTCGCATCCGTACCATCATCACGAAGATCAAAGGTCGCCAGGTGTCGGGGCCGAAGGTTTCACTTAGTGCTCTCCGCCCGACCTCGGCCAAAGGGTCGAGACCTGCAGAAGCTTGCTCCCTGTGCCTGCAATGTCAGGCTCGAGGTCGTTTCGGGTGCCCTCTTCGACCTGGAGCCTCGAGGGCTAGCTGACGAGGGCTGGGCGACCCTTGGCCGGTCAGCGCGCGGTCAACGAGCTCCCAAGCTCGAGGGGCCCCGACCACAACTTGGGCATACACCGAGGTGCGCGACCTAGAGCGCGTATGCCCCCGAGCACGGCGTCCGCATGACCTCGAGCTCGGGTCGGCTCTCGTTCGTGCCGGGGTCCCCTTGGATTCCGAGCGTCGCGTTTGCCAGCGGTTACCAAGGCGTAGGATCGTGGGGCAGAACGCAGCTGTATGCATGTAAGTCCGGAGGCGGTTCTGCCGGCCCACAATGCACATGAAGACCACCACCGGGAATATCTCCTGTCCATTACTGGCGGGGAGGATATAAGGCCGAGAATCTGGCGACTGAAGGACGGAGACACGAGCTCGAGCACCGACATCGCCATTGTTAAGCTTGAGTCGTAATCTGACTGCATGCCTTGAGAATAGCAAAGATCACCACCGTAAGGCAAGCGGAGTAGAGCTATTACCTTCACGAGGGCTCGAACCGATATAAACTCTCGTCTCACGCTTTCATTGTCGCTTAGCTCAGACCTTCGCCGTCGAATCCTTTCGCCGTTGAGCCAAGTTCTGCTCGGGTCCCAAGTTCCTCTAACCCCCATTTCATTTCTGCGGTTGGTGATTCCGATCATCGACAAGAATGCTTAGCCATTCAACGGGTTATTGATGTCATTTTCAAATGCAACCTCATGCATAACTAAATAACTATGGAAGATATTTTGTGAAAAAGTTTGTGTCATGTGTTGTCACCCGATGATGATGGCATGTGTTCAGCTTTAATCAACTTGGGTGGGAAATGATTTCGACTGGGGCAAATGGCAAGATGAGCTTTGTGCGTGGTCCTGTGTAAAATTCTATTGGATAATTATGTTTGAATTTGTGTGTAGGGGTAGAACTTAGAAGTCCTTCCCTTGTCAATTAAGGACTTATCAGGAGGGTCAACGTACGTCAGGACAGACTTCTGTCTTGAAAATAATTAACACACACTGTTATCTTGAAAATAATTTTGGCGCTGTTACATTCAATCTTTAGTCTTGAATCATTTCCAACACTATTTTGGAAAGAATTTGTCTTTTCTGTATCTCGAAAATGCAATAGAGTTTGATCTTGAAATTTTACAAAGATGTAAACCATATTCTCTACTAGATGTTGTAATTTCTTGAGAATTTTTTAAACTTAATTCTAAGTTCAGTGAAAATCGTGTTTACACTTTCAGCACATATTTAGCATGGTTAACTATTTCATATTTTTCTCAAGTTGCTATATATGCTATATTGACTGACCTTCAAGGTTCTTGTGATCATCAGACTCCATGAATGAAGTATTTAGATTTTGTTCTAAGAATTGGGAGCATCAGACCTTGTATTATAACCTGTTATTGATATATCTCTACTATAATGAAGGTCACTGAACCTTTGCAAGGTGTCCTAATGCCTTAAAGCCTTCTGTATGGGTATTTCCTAAATTTTTGATATTTTCAGTAGTACTTATATGGTAAATGATTCTAATATTGAAGTTACTAGGTTGCTTCCATTTTCCTTTTACAATTGGCGTTTTGATCATCTCACTCTTGGTATCAACTTGACAATTTGCCCATGAAAAATGGCAAGTTGGTATCCAAGTTTCAACATGGGGTGATGGGAGCGATCACTACTACGATTGCTTCATCATGACGCCCCATCACATCGGTTGGGCGCCAAGCGGCGATGATAATACTATCCTTTGCGGTTCAAATTTCAACCCAAGGATAATATTATCACTTGCCGGTTCTAATTTCAGCCGGAAGGATAAGAATAGTAAAATTTTCCAACGACGTATGGAGGCAATATCATTGCGGGTTTAGAGAGACCCAATGATAAGAAGATATCACTGCCGGTTTATATAAAAAACCGGTAGTGATCTATCATTGCCGGTTTTTCTCTTTTAACCAAGAGTGATAAGACAATTTTCACTTGCCCGAGTTTTCGAGAACCGGCGGTGATATTACCCAAAATTAGTTAAGATACGAGAATATATCAAAGCATAATTAGATAAAAATGTAACATATTAAACATTTGTTATTTATCTCTCGAGAACATTTGTAGTCCATAATTACATATAGTCATAATTTTATATACAAAACATATTAAACCCTATATCGAAAACTCGTCATCGCTGCCGTCCTCCTCCTGTTCTCGAGCTACCGCTGGATGACAGATCGGAGTTGCAATGGTGCTCCTCCTCCTCTAAATCCGATTCGGTGGCGGAGTTGGTCTTGCCCCAATGCCGAAGCGAGCTTCGCCGAAGCCATTGGCCGCGTAAATGCCGCCGCCTCCTCCTCCTCTTCCTCCTCTTTTTCCTCCTCCCGTACCTCCTCTTCCTCCTCCTCCTCCTCCTCGCCTCCTCCTCCTCCTTCTTCTCCTCCTTCTCTGGCGGCGGATCACTGTTTTGCCCAGTACGTGCTCGCTTCTTGGGGGGTGCCATTCTTGCAGCAATGGTGGATTGTGAGGAGCGCCACAGATTGAGGAGCTCCGCATTATATAGAGGAGGAATGGGAAGCCCAATAGTTGCGACAATGGGGAAGCGCAACGGTTGGCAGAGTAATGGGGAAAAGCGACGGTCATGGCAGCGGGAGATGGAAGGTTCATATTATCACTGCCGGTTATTAAACTCAACCGGCAGTGATAATGTTATCACTGCCGGTTATTAAACTCAACCGGTAGTGATAATATTATCACTGTCGGGTTTAAGTTCAACCGGCGATGATAGGAACATGATATGTATAATCAGAATTAATAAATCATTTGGGCGGAACGACTCAATATCACTTGCCGGTTTTAGATAGAGAACCCAAAAGGTAAGTAATAGTGTCGGTTCAACATTGTAACGGCGGTGATAAAATGAATTGTCTTGAAAAAGCAGCCATATCACTTCTTTGGTTTTTTGAGATAGAAGCGGCAAGGATATATATGCGGTTCAGAGAGAATAAACCGGCAGTGATAATAGGGCACTATATATACCTGGCTCCCTTCCCCAAGCTGTCGAGCGAGAGAGGAGCTCTGTTCTTGCTCGATTAGGAGTGGAGAGGGGCTAATTTTGCTCTCAAATTTGGTGTAATTTGTCATTTCTAACTTCTGATCTAAGGTTCGTATACTGTTTAGTTGGATAACACAATTAGATTTATAATCTGGAGTTTAGATTTGAAATTACCAACTTTTATATGTATAGTGATTGCATTTAATAAGTTGATTGAATTTAAATGTGGTAGCACTTCATAATTAACTATTGTTTAATCTAAATACTTAAAAGCTATTTCTTTATTTCGTGTATGTTAATTTAATACTACGTAAGTAATGTAAATTTGCTGGGCGGACCATTATATATAACTAATAGCAATTATTTAATTGATTTTACAATCTAGATTTGGATATAGATTTATATATAACTAATAGCAACCACGCATTGTGCCAAAGCGCTCATCGATAAACATGAAGGTCGGATCGTAACTTAGTTGTATAATTAAAGATATGCTTTATTTTGTATGAAGGTCAAGCTTCAATTTGTAATATAAACATTTTGTAATGAAGGACATGCTTCAATTTGTAATGTATGGAGTATTGATTATTATAATCATCGAGAAAAAGTAAATGTTCAATGGATGAAAAGGTATATAATTGATGTAAAAAGGCCATGCATAAAGAATTATGTTCCTCATCCAATACTCCTTGATAAAATAGTACTGAAATGAGAGAAGAGGAGACAATCTCTACTATTATAAAGCAGCAGTTGGTGACGGTCCGTTCTTCTCTGAGACCCCACTCACCCCTAACCCCCTCACTCCATGAGACCCGGCTTTTCGTTCGCAGCTTCTCCTCGCCCCAATCACACAGGCGCCTCTTCGCCTTCTCCTCGCCTTGCGCCCCCCTCCCCAGCCCCAACCATGCGGTGCCTCCTCGCCTTCTCTTCGCGCCGCCCCTGGCCTCGGTGTCTCCGTCGAGAGCCGCCCGACCCCTTACTGGCCTTGGCGCCCTCGATTCCCATGCCGATCTGCTGGCGCGCTCCCTCCCTCATTGCTCGCTCACCTTCCGCCACGAACACCCCATAATCTGGTGGCTCGTTGCCTTCCTCGTGCCCTCCACGCGCCTCTTCAGCGAAATCCTCCCCGCCCGCCCCAGGTCAAATCCTCACCGCCTCCTCGAGCCACTCCGCTTCTCATGACGTCGCCAGCCGCCGAGCCGCCTGGCTCCTCCTCATAACCGCCTCATCACCACATTTTTCGACTTCTCCAACTCCATGAAGCACCCCACAGGAGAAGGATGCCAGCGCCAGCGCTCCTCGAGCTCGTCGACTACGCCCAGCCCCCGCCTCCGCTAACGCCAACACGGCGCGCGGCTCTCCCGACCACGTCCAAGAGGCCCTCGTCGCCGCCATCTCTACTAACATCTTCCACATACCCTCAAGCACTGCACGAAGTCTGCCACCGCGATCGACCGGCGCCGCCCTCGACCAGGAGGAGCCCTACCTCGATCCCTTTGGCCGCACCTCCAAATTCGCCTATGAGCTCCTGCTCCGTTATGTTGTGTCTCTGAAACCTGCATACCAAGGTCGTTACCTCTGTGATTGATCTAGCACAATTTCTCTGTGATTGACCTTATTTTCTCACATTGTGTCACAAAGAAATTTTTTGTTTCTTTTTAACACACAAATTTGCTTGACCTTGGTTTGATAGATCCAACTACTTCACCGCCATTGCCCTTCCACTCCGTTGCACATGTGCTGCTTGATAGAATGCCAGAGATAGGCTGTGAGTTGTTTGTGCTGGTATTCTGAAGAAGTTTGCTTACTTTTCTTAGATGACATTAGTTTTTTTGGGTTAACAATGATTGCATTTTTTAAGTTTTGTGCATGTACTTGTCTTCATGGAGTAAGATGCTTGATTGATTGCAGAGAATAAGTTGGGTGAGATAGATTCAATTATCTGCTAATTTAAAGAATAACTAGGGTGCTCAAAAGGCTAACATTTTTAAAACTTGCCAGATAAGTGTTTGCTCAACTGCTCTTATGAAATAGGTGTTCAATCCTATAAGTTTGTTGTTTCTTGCCAGATAGGTGTTTGCTCAACTGCTCTTATGAAAATCTTTTGTTTTCCATGATTATATTAGTAGTAGGATTGGTCACATTACACATATTGTAAAATATTGGTAGTAAGTCTGGTGGAATCTTTTGTTTTGATTTTGTAGTAAGTCTGGTGGAATCTGAGGAAAATTCCATGTTCAATGTAGAACATTTGTCGGTTTTGAATTTTATTAGTTCTATGTTAAAATGGCCTGTTGTTATAATTTTCAGTTTCTTTCAGTGGATTTACAGTTTTATGCGCTAACTCATTTACTGGCACATGGAACCACTAGGTATGTTACTGGGAGTGTAATTAGTTGGATTCCAAAGTCAGTTGACTGGGTGGGATTTGGTTGATTGGTGGCGATACTTGTTCTACCTAGATAATTTGATGTCAGGATTCAATATTGATGGCTCCAGCTGTGCTCATTGATACTTATCTGGAAATAAACTACATGGTGTAGAATAGCTTTGTGTTGAGAAGCATATATAGGATACAGTTGAATTAAGTTGGGTCTGGCAACGGACCAAATTGGTGTCTTTTGACATTGCTGGATTTACTATGCCAATCATGGTTTGAGACTAGAATCATGCTAAAGCGTTAGGGGTTCATTGGGTTGTAGTATATGGACTGACATCTGCGGTACTCGTGCAGATAAATATCAACGAATGCATTGTTTTGTAGCCAGCTTCAGCTGACATGAGGTCATTTTGAATGTTTATATTTGCTACTCGCAATTATCTACAATTTATCCTTCTGGTAATATATTTCATTTTTATGCTTTAACTTTGTAGTATGGCCACTATTTAACATTTCATCTGAATTATTGCGACATGTTGAGCAGGTTGGCAACTATTCCTATAGAAGTTACACCTGAAGTTTTACCTGCTACATGAAATTTATCTTTCTAACGTTGTCTGTCCTGCAATTTTGGGCTTGCATTTTTGTCTTGTCCTTTTGCCATCTTAGGTGCGGGGCTGCTCGCGAGAAAGCAATTCGATCGATACACTTGTGTCGTCAATCCAAGGGGTTCGATCCTTCTGTTCGTCATTTTGTCTTCGTTTAGAGTAGTTCTGTCTCGTGTTTTGGGGTGTAATATATTTTGAAAGCGAATGATTTTTGGTGCAATCGCTTGATGGCTTTCCATTAACCAGAATGGTAAATACATAAGATTACAGCATTGTCGGTTTTGGAAACAAACTAGAAGATTTGCATGCGCTTAAACAATATTGAAATCGACGAGGGTCGGTGCTCCTTGACCGCCAAGGCTTGTCAACGGATCCCCAAGCTCTAAGGCCCCGACCACGACTCGGGTGTGATACCGAGGCGCTTCGACCTAGAGCTGCCAGGACCCGAGAAACTCGACCCCGCCGACCTCGAGCCTGGGCAGATCTCGCTCAAGCCTTGGTCCGCCTCGATTTTGGATCCTGCATTTGACCGGCAGCACAGAGAACGGGTTGTGGGATGACAGAGTGTGCGCAGAAGTCAAGGCGATTGCCTTGACCCTCAATGTGCATGAAGGTCCTTCCTGGAGATATCTCTCGGCCGTTGCGTGCAGAGGAAGTATAAAGCCCAAGGACGCACAAGCTCCAGGGACACAACAAAAGCCACACAGTACACACATCAGCTCAAGCTAGGGATCACCATTATCGACTTGAGTTGTAAACACCTCTCTCAGACGCCGATATAACAAGAATCACCGCCGCAAGGCGACCCAGAGTAGAGCTATTACCTTCACAGGCTCGAACCAAAGATAAACCCTTGTCTGCGTTTCGCCGCTCGCCTTGCTCCGACCATCATCATGTCTTTTCTTCCTCCGCTCGAGCGAAACACGCCGGGTCCCATAATACACCGAATTCTACCTCACTTCTTATGGTTGGCGATCCCGATCGCCGACACCGGCGCCACCGTGGGGCCCGATTGTTTTGTTTTTCGCAGAACGACACCAGATCCTGTGAGCATGGCGCCTTCATCGATGGATTTTCCTGCACGGACCGACTCCATGTCCTCGTTTCACGCCGCCGCCGAAAGCAAAGATGTTCTCGTGGCGGACGGTCAAGGCGCCGAGGGAGATGCGATGACCGTGATCCGCAGACTTCAAAGACGCCGCCGGATGGTGCAAAGTTGCCATCAACCAAGCCATAACAGCTTCCCGCGGAGGCCCAGAGAAGGCCAAGACGCTTCTTCGAGCCGCCCTGTGCTCCTCCTACCGGGAGCGCCTGCTGCTTATCGCCGGGTCATGGCTGACCGATAGGGAGAGATCGGAGCTCTTTGGCCGAGCCCGCCGAGGAGCTCGATCGGGCTGCGACCGAGGCCGCACTCTCCGCAAAGACTGGTCAACACTCCGGACCCGCTTCCCCAGAGAAGTAATGATAACACGCCACACCGTACCCGTGGTTTGGACGCCTCCCCACGCAGAGTTAGCTCGAGCAACGGGCTCGATGAGGCTCGACACGACGCCACGGCGGCCCCACGGGCGCCGCGACCAACCAGACGGGGCCCGAGCTGCTTAATTCGAAGTCGACCGGCGAGAAGTCATGGACTCTCTCCGGGACGTTCCGCCCAGTGCCGCAGGTCCAGGACGCTGCGTTATCAACCAGTGATTCCGTGCTCGGCACCATGGTCGTTCCCGCCGGAGGTCGGGTCACGGCCACCGACCAATCCGCAAAGAAGAGGATCTTGTCGGCGATGACCACGACCGCGCGCAGACCTCTCCCGCTTACTGCTGCAGATGGCGATTACTGACGGCCGCCGTCACAGACGGTGGCAAGCAGACGGTTCAAGTCGCGGCTGATCGAGCGATCGACGGGACCAAGAACCCGGACGAAGTTCTTGTCCATCTACTCGACCGCTTATCCTCGCTGCCGGGGACGAGCTCGTGATGGCAAACTACCTTCCGATCACTGGGCCGATACAGGTCGCGAGGACCCGGCTTTTTAACCGTGGCTCGCCCTTCAGTCGTGGCGCCAAATCTAGAATGCCCTTCGCCCAACTTCCAAAGTTGTTACGAGCGATCGAGGAGAAGGACTGGATCGTGTCATCCAGGTAAGAACGAAGTTGTTCTGGCGACTTTGTCGCGGTGATTCATCCGCGACGAGGAACCTCGATCCCGAAAGCATTTCCGACGAGGCCGCCATCAAGGCCTTCAAGTTCGGGTCCGTGATCGACGCCTCACGAGGACCCGAGATCACATCGAGGCTCGCGTCAACAAGCTTTTTTCGCATGGCGGAGCGACACGCGACGCGTGACGATGCCGTCATTGAACGCGACTACTCAAGGTAAGCTTGGTCTAAACCAAACAGGTTTACTTCTTCCAACTCCAAGGGCGCCGACCACGGCACCGCCTCCAAGAAGCTAAGCGCGATCGCAGGGCGGCGGAGGTTCTACCATCGGTGATCGCTTGGCGGATGGCCGCGTGAGGTCCTCGAGGTCCGAGGTCAAGCTCGGAGGATTCTAAGCCTCGCCAAGGCCGACCTCGACCTCACCAGCGAAGAACCAGCCCCAGCGCAGAGGGCTACGATCCGACCCCGCGGACGATGCTCGCCGTAGGGGCCGAGGGCGACGGATATGACGGCAAAGTTCTCGCTTATTCCATTGGCGGCCGACCACGACCGCGGGACTGCAGGCATGGCGTAATAAGTCGGACGCTTTTTATGATGGGCGGTGAGATGCCCGTGCTTCTCGGCGATGACAACCACCGGACCGGTGAATGCGGCCGCGAGCACGACGACTCGATTTGGAGTTCCAAAGAAGGCGAGTGCTGGATTGATGTCATCTTGGTGGCTCGTCGCCTACTGCATCAGCGCGAGGTCAAGGTCGCCACGCCGACCATCTACTGTGTCGCCATTGAAGCCCATCGAGCGTTTCTACAAGTGGGTCAGGCCACCATCACCTTCTCTCCGTGAGGACGCCTCCTGTATGGCCCGAGACTCAAGACCGCTTTTAGTCGTGACTCGACCATCGCGAACACCGTGGTCGGTCGCGTCATGGTCGACGGCGCAGCTCTCTTAACTTGTCGCAGTAGCGCCGATCGATGCAGATTCCCGGTCGAAGGTCAAGAACGTCGCCATTCCCTTCTTCGGGATCGTGCCTGGGAGCTCGACCATCCCCCTAGGGCAGGTGGTCTTGCCCGTCACCTTCGGCGGCTCGGACAACTTCCGCACCGAGCTGGTCACCTTCGAGGTGGTCGAGGGTGACCTCCCGTACAACGCCATCCTCGGGCGGCCTGCCTTGGTCAAGTTCATGGTTGCCAACCACTATGGCCACCGATGCATGAAACTGTCTGGTCCCAATGGCATCATTACTGTGCGGGGCGATCTGCAGGTGGCACATGGATGCGAGACCAAGGCCTTGGCTCTTGCAAGTATGCTGCCACAGCACGGTCCGGAGGCAACGACAAAAAACGCCCGCCAGAAGGCAGCAATCTAGCCCAGTGGGGTAACAAAGGCCGCGGCCGCCGATGAGTGTGATCCGACGAGGTGCGCCCACGCCTCGCCGGCCGAGCTCCAATAGAATTCGAGCTCACCTTCCTTCGCGCTAACAAAGGTATATTCGCTGGGGAACCCGCGACATGCTCGGCGCCCCGAGGGAGGTGATCGAGCACAAATTGCGGTGGCATCCGGCCCCGACCAGGCGCGCTGGCTGCGTCGCTTCGCCGGAGAAGGTTGCGATCATCAAGGAGAACCTTGACAAGCTTTTGAAGGCCGGGTTCATCCGGAGATTGATTACTCCTCGAGTGGTCAGCCAACCCGGCCATCGCTCGTAAGAAAGGCGGAAAGTGGAGAATGTGCGTCGACCATACAGGTTGAACTTGGCTTGCCCGGCGACAACTTCCCACTTCCGCCAAGATCGACTCGATCGCCGACTCCACCGCAAATGCCAGATGTTGAGCTTTACGACGCTTAGTCGGGTACCACCAGATCGTCGGGCGGTCGACGACGCAGAGCAAGACGCCTTCATCACGCTGCTTGGCACCTATTGCTACACCACCATGTCATTTGGTTCCGCGCTAATGCGGGGCCACTTTTCAGCGTTCGATGTCCAGACGCTCGAGCCGCAGATCGGGCGGAACCTCGAGGTCTACGTGACGATATTATAGTCAAAAGCCTCTCGGCAACCACGCTCGCGGACTCGAGGAAACCTTCGCTAACCCAACAGCACAACATCAAACTCAACCCCGAGAAGTGCGTGTTCGGCGCGGCCGTCCCAGAAGGTGCTCGGCTACATGATCGGGGGCTCGGGGGTTGGTCCAAACCCAGAGAAGATCGAGGCGATCGAGAAGATGGCGCCCCCGACCTCGATCAAGCAGGTGCAAAGCCTCACCGGCCAGTGCATGGCCGCCCTCAGCAGGTTCATTTCGAGGCTTGGCGAGCGTGGCTCCTCATTCTTTTCGGACCTGCGTAAGCACGGGCTTTGAGGACTCCGGAGGTGCAGCGCTCAGCCTTCGACGACCAAGGTATATCTGTCTGTCCCCACCTTCCCTTATAACGCCGCAACTCGGTGAGAAGTTGTCGCTTACCTTTGCGCCACCACCCACACCGCCAAGGTTTGCCCGGTGGTGGAACGGGGTCCCAAAGAAGACTCAATCTATTACGCCAACGAGGTCTTGCACGGCCAAGGAGCGCTACCCGCAGTACGTAAGTTATAGTATGCTCTCCTCATGGCTTCGCGAAGCTCCGACACTATTTTCGTGCACACTCTATGGTCGCCCCGAGCAACTTCCCCGCCGGGACATCCCGAGGAACCCGAGGGTGGCGACGAATCGCCAAGTGGGCTATGGAACTAGCGGCGTTCGACGCCTGTGTCGTGGCATGCACGACCATAAAGTCGCAAGTGCTCGCCGACTTCGTGGTCGAAAGCAGACGCCACAACACATACCGAAGCTTCAAGAGGAAGAGGAGAGCCCCGGTCATGTTCTTCGACGGCCGAGGTTCCTTCCGCCGCCGGGATCCTTATCCTTATCGCTGGCGATAAGTTGAGGTACGTAATTGCTTTGGCTTCCCAAATGACCAACAATGTGGCGGAGTACGGCCTCCCCGCCGCCTTTACGAGCTTGCAAGGCTTTGGGTGTGCGCCACCGGTCGTGAAGGGCGACTCCCACTAGTCATCAACCGGCTCAACAAGGACTACCAGCTTTCGGGGACTCGATGGCAAAGTACTCGCCGAGGTGCGCAAGATGGAGAAGTGGTTCCAACTTGAAGATCAAGCACATCCCCAGGAGAGACAACTCCAGCGCGGACTTCCTCTCCAAGCTCGGATCCTCCGATGACGATATCCCACCCGATGTCATCCTCGAGACATCGGCAGCCCTTCACGATCTCCGACCAAGAGGTCGTGTCATTGTGGCCTGGGTATCCTCTCCCGGCCGAGGCCATCCACAATTTCTTGCCCGGGCGACATGCCACCCGACCGCTAAGAGGAGCCGGATCAAGCATCGGCGTAGTCTATACATGCTTGTCGAGGGAAGCCTACAGATTTAAATGTTTTCAAGATCCCGACGCGGTGCATCTCCACGGAGGAGGGTAAGTACTCCTACATGACATTCACTCAGCCTCGTGGGCGACTCTTCAGACAGACAATGGTCTGTAAGGCCTTCCGATGGGTACTATTGGCCTTGCGCTTCAGATGCTCGGATATCGTCCGCGACCGCCGAGCATGCCGCTTCCACGCTCAAAGTCGATCAACCCGCCTTACGCCCAGACCATCCCGCCGCCGCCCTTCTCGACATGGGGCCGACATCTCGCCCTTTTCCTCAAGCAACCGGGGAAGAAGTTCTGCTCATCGCCGTCGACACCTTCACCAAGTGGATTGAGGTTGAACCGTCTCGACCATAACCGCTTTCAGCCAGTAGTTCATTTTTTTCGCTTGTTCGTGGTCACCTGTGCACGGGTTCCATGCAAACTTATCACCGACAATGGTACCCGGCTTACCAAAGCTGAGTTGTTCCAGAGTTTTGCGAGGAACTCGACATCAAAATATGCTTCGCCGGGCTCACCCTAGAGCAACGGAGAAAGGCGGAATGCCGCCAACGCAAATTGTCCAGGCATCAAGAAACGACTTGCGATGAGCTCGATCGACACGGCAAGGCTCGGTGGACTTAACTTCCCACCGTCCCTATGGTCTATTCTATTCACCACGACAAGCCGAGCCATTGTGGTCCACACCCTTCCACCGTGTTCGCAACCGGCCGCCCCGCCTCCCGAGGTCACACTGGCTCGCCAGGTCACTTTGGTCGACCGTCGACTTCGAGCACGAACGGCCTCGAACTCACCGCAGAAGAAGTAAGATGCCGGCATCGCTACGATCAACGACTACTCGCAAACTCTTCGCAGACATGCGCCTTGGCCAGACGACCTAGAAGCTCCTTGTTGGGGACCTAGCCCGAGGCGGATTCAGAGCTCGCCCAAAGACCAACAAGTTATCCCCACGTGGAGGGCCCCTATAGAGTTGTTTCAACAGACGCACGGGGCTTACTGCTAGTGATGCCCGGCGGCAGAGAGCTCTCTAGCTCGTGGAACATAGATCACCCTAAGTTTTATGTGTAACCTCTAAGCCTCACATTTTAATAAAAGCTCGGTCTTTCATTTTGCCCTTTATATCTGCTTCCACTTGTGTTGCTACTTTTCTTTTTCGGCGCCTCCTTCTTTTTTCTAACACGACTTCGTATGCTAGCCGCATTCGCTTCCTAGTCTAAGTGACGCTGGTTTTATGTTCACCTCCAATGGACGAGCTGAACGTAAGCCAAACCTCTTCGCAATCTAGCTCTCCTCGTGTTCTGCTCGAGCCAAGAATCTCGCCGCTTTGATTTGCCGAGCAATGCGATGGTCGCAAGGGTCAGACGAGCACTAATCTACTTAACGATGTTCGCCAGGTCCTTTTACCTTGGCGAAATGTTCTCAACTTTGCGGTGTCGTGGCCTTCGTCCATATTCACGCTCTTGTGCCCAAGGCATGCGCCGCCGACCTCGGCCCAATCTGGCGGGTAAGGTTACTCTACCACGGCAAGACGACCAAGAGCACTGCACGGCAAACAAGCAAAGAAAAAAAAGAGAGACTTTGAAGTGTCCCCAAACCACGAATTCACAACAGGACGAGGTTTCTTTGTTCACCAAAACAACCCACTTCGTTAGTACATTCCTTGCTTTAACGCTCTCACATGTCCGCTATCTCGCTGCGTAGCTTTTCCTCGCCGAGCTGGCTACTTTTGCCTTCAGGTTGCGATCCCCCTCGAGCCGGAGGGCTTGCTGGAAGCATCCACAGCCGACGCCGCTTGCCTTCAAGCCGGGCCAGGCACTTTTGTCGCTTACCGACGCTGCGAGCTTCTCTTCGAGCCCGGGACCTTGGTCTGGGGCCCAGGAGGCGACTTCATGGGAGCCTTCTCCAGCCGACCTTAGCTGCTCGGCCCGAAGCGCTTTGGTGGCACGACGAGCTTCCTCAAGCTCGAGGATTTTGGCCTCGAGCCTGGGACGCCGGCCAGGAGTGTGCTCGCCCGCAGCCAGCCTTCTCCAAGACCTTGACCCGGCTCGCTTCGGCTTTGAGCGCTTTGTTGGCGCGCCTAAGTCCCTCCTCGAGCTCGAGGATCTTGGCCTCAAGCTTGAAGTCGACGCCCGCTGAAGCCTTCTCCAAAGCTTCGATCTTGGCCGCCCTCGAAGCGCCTTTGGCTGAACGTGGCGCTGCCTCGCCCACGGCCTTGAGGTCAGGCTCGCCGAGTCTCCGGCTCGCCGAGCTCTGCCACAGGCATACCTCTCCACATCGTCCGACGCAGCACGAGCTCTTGGGCCTTCGCCGAGCTCTCCCGCTCGACCTCAATGGTCCGGATGAGCTTGTCGCGCAACCTCCCGCGCTTCATCAAGGCCGAGGAGGCCCTTCAAGACGGGCAAGATGCTCCTCAAGGCCTTGTAGCCCCGAGAGGCATGGCCGATCACCTTCACTGCAGAGAGGATAGCCCTGAATGAGAAGGGACGAGGGAACCTGGACTAAGATCTACAAAGTGTGCGGGAGGTCCCTTACCTCGTGAAGGTGACCCTCCAGGCGAGCGCGGGTGAATTCTTCGCGATCATCGGCGCGCTGGCGCGATCTCCTCTTCGCCATCCGCCATGCCGGTGTCAAGGACGGCCTCGCCACCGCTGCACGCCGGGCCGGACCTTGAATTTCGCTACCATGGGCAATGGGCGCCCATCGCCTCCTCCGGGACCAACCCACCACGGGAGGGCGGACGGCAAGATCGCCCCGACCGCGCGGGGGTCCCCACTTCGCCCGGCGCCAGAGGAACGGCGCGGATCCGCAAGGCATTCACGACCTCCGTTGCCGATGCCGCGACTCGGCTGACGCAGCATGCCGGAGGTCATGCGGAGTTTACAACCCGACACCTCCGGTGATCGGCTGGGTCGCGGCCTCGACGCCTGAGCGGTCATGGTCAGGGTTTGGGAGGCCACTTCAAGTGTGGCCTCAAGGTCTCAGGCGCCCTCCTCACGGTGGCTTCTGGAAGGTCGCCGACGGCGGCCGAGTCGGGCCCCCGCCAGAGTCAGATCCTGCATGGGTCGCTTTTCTGACGAAGTCGCCGAGCTCCTGGTAGAACTCTCGCCGACCAAGGACAGTTCGGGTTCCGTATGGAGGCGGTCCGCGACGATCGCAATGAGGGACCAATAAGGCATGCTTCTCCTCTCAAACTCTTGACTAAGATCGACAATGTACCATCACAAAACGGCAAGTTTCGAGCTCGGGTGCTCAAGGTCCGCGATCAAAAACATACACTAAGCCAGAAAGATACGAAGGGGCGGCATGCACCGATGTCGGGCTTACCTGGTCACTGGCTTCTTCTCGCCAAGGGTTGGCGAAGGTCTTGTTGCCCCGATGCCGAGGGGCGCCAAGGCAGATGTCCTCGTGACTGAGGTCTCGGTCCGAGCCGGCCAAAGATCGCTGGCCACAAGGGGTTCGAGCTCGAGGCTCGGGGTGGGGAGTGCTCAAGACTGGTGGCGGCAAATGCGGCCGCCACGAGATAAGGGAAAGCTCATCAAACGGCAAGGCGCGAAACACAAGCTCTGGGGCTCGACTAGAAGGGCCCTTACTGGGCGCTGTCCCCCACTCGACATGGCGCTTGCTCACCGCTCGAACTTGAACCGACGGAGGTCGCTTTTCCCTTCGCCCGCCTCGCCAGCAATGGAGCATCCTCCGCCGCTTCAAAGAACTCCCGTGGCTCGGCGGCAAGCGAGGGTAAGGAAGGGGCTCATGGGCAAAAGACTCGAGCGCTTGGTCGGGTGGCTTACTCGTTCTTTCGACAGAGTACATTCTTCGGACGGGTTGCCGATGACGCATTGCGGCGCCAGCCTTCCCAAACATCTCACCATCCCGGGCGAGACTCAGATTCTTTCGGGCCGCAAGACAAGCTACCGCCAAGAGAAGATCTGAGGGTGTACGCAGCTGCACATGGGGCAAGAAGACTTACCTGACATGCCTCGTGGGTCGGGTCAGCGCCTCTAGATCTCGAGAGAACGGGTGCTCCTCCACCTAAGAGGGGACACACGGTCCCGCAGAAATCGCATGCATCGTCACCATGGAGACTGCAAGCATGGCGCAGATATGAATGAGGGTGATGGCCTCCTCGTCGACCTCGAGGTCGTCCGACTCTGAGTCTCCTTCTTGTCATGGCGATGGGGGTCCTTCAGACACCAACATCCTGGGCCTCGCCTCTTCAGTAGAACCAACTGCTCCACTCGGCCGAGGGAATCCCGAGGTTGGAACTTGGGGAAGGCCCACTTGAGCCCGAATTCACAACCGAGGTAGAGGCATCTCGACCACGGGTCCTTCCCGAGCTAAGAGACCTAAGTACGAAGAAGAGCGAGGAGTCGAGGATCCCTAGAAATCCTCAGATAGATGGGAGAAGATGGTGAGGAGAAGAACGGAGTTTGGCACCAAGTTGATGAGCTCGATGTCGCACTGAGAGGACCTTCGTGATTTAACTCACTCTCCGGGTCCGCGAAGCCAAAGAGGGCGAATGTTTGCGGTGCATTTATCTCGCCGTTCTTGGGTGCGGCTCGGTCTCGCGGTTCAGAGTCGCCATGTAAATGGATCTAGCAGTTCTGTGGACTCGAGCCCTTCATCCTCGAGGAGACAGAGTGCTCTTCCTAACTTGGCCATGGCGGTTGTGGCTGGTTTGGTCTCGAGGGGAAAGGAGGACCTTGTTTCGCAATGAAAGCTTGGAAGGCTAAGGGCGAAGAGCAAGAGCTTTTTCGACGGACGATGTGGTGCTGGGTTTATAAACCGCAAACGCAGTGAAATCCAGTCCACGGTGCCTCAAAAGGTGTGCCAATCGCGATTTGACGGTGCGCTAAGGCTCGGCTACGGTCGAGACGCCGCCAGATGCCCGCCAACTGCTCACATCCATACTAGCATCGAGAAGTCCGGGTCGCCAGTGTCGAGGCCAAAGACTCGCCAGTGGTCTCCGCCGACCTCGCCAAGGAGCCAAGACTCACGGGTTGCCTCCGCTTAGAGATAAAGGCTCGAGGTCGCCCCGGGAGTTCCTCCGACCTAGAGCCTGGGGTTAGCCGACGAGGGCTGGTGCTCTTGACCGCCGGCTATGTCAATGGATCCCAAGCTCTAAGGCCCCGACCACGCACTGGTGTACACCGAGGCGCCGACCTAGAGCGCCAGGACTCGAGCTCGACCCCGCCGACCTCGAGCTCAAGCGGATCTCGCTCAAGCCTTGGTCCGCCTCGATTTCGATCTGCATTTGACCGCAGCTACAGAGAACGGGTCGTGGAGATGACACAGGAGTGCGCAGCAAGTCCGGGGCAGTTGCCGCCAGCCCTCAATGTGCATGAAGGTCCCTTCCCGGAGATATCTCTCGGCCGTTGCGTGCAGAGGAAGTATAAAGACCAAGGACACACAAGCTCCAGGGACACAACAAAAGCCACACAGTACACACAGCAGCTCGAGCTAGGGATCACCATTACTGACTTGAGTTGTAAACACCTCTCTGTACGCCGATATAACAATAATCACCGCCGCAAGGCGACTGGAGTAGAGCTATTACCTTCACAGGGGCTCGAAACAGTATAAACCCTTGTCTCGTGCTCGCTGCCGCCTTGTTCACCATCATCACGCTTTGTTTTCTTCCTCCGCTCGAGCTAAACACAGCTCGGTCCCATAATACACTCGACCCTACCTCACTTCTTATGTTGATGATCCCGATCGTTTACATAAACATATTGGTAACTAAACATATCGATTTTAGAGTCGACTTGTTAAATAAAACTAATCCGTATAGATATATGATATTCTTGTCCTTACCAATTTACTCAGATCCGATATTCTTATCCTTACCAGCTTACTCAGATCTAATTGTCGCTGGGACTCCGATGAGGCTTGTTGAAATGTACTCATATGCCTATGTTTCCTCCAATGAAAATCATTAGCTAATATAGCCCTTCCAGAATCATGGGTTTTCTCTTTTACAGTTATTATCCACATTCCAAGGACATCTCTATTAATTTTCTGTCGATTCAAGTTTTCATAATAACTGAACCTTTTGTCTCAAATATTACATTTGCAATTACTGCACAAAACATATTGCGTTGGACAGTAATATGTAAATTTTCACTGAAGCTAATTTGATTTGCTCTTTGCAGAATGTTCTATGGACCTGGCGGACCATATGCATTGTTTGCTGGTAAAGATGCCAGTAGGGCATTGGCCAAGATGTTCTTTGAGCCACAAGATGCCGTGTTCTATATGTTATTGCTTGACATTTATGTTTCGTTACCAATTAACGCTGCTGCCCCAGCCTCCTCGCTCCTCGCGCTTTGCACAGCTTGATCGAGTGAAGCGAGTGGACTCTGCAGTGATGATTGATACACTGGTATGGTATGGCTTGCTCGGACTTGCACAGTTGTTCTGCTCTCTTAGATGAACCCTTCTCCTTGTCAATTTCGCAGCCTGTTGTCTTCTCCACGAGGGGCCTGGGGCTGGCACATCGCCTGGCAATCGGCTGTTCTTTGACCCGAGTTTTACAGGATCGTGTTGTTTGACCAGGTTATTTTCATTCCCCTTGTCTTTGTTTAATGTAATGTCGGCAAGATTTTGTTTCTTGATTTGCATTGTGTCTACTTGCAGAGAGGTGCAGGCAGAAGTACACCTCATGCTTGTTTAGAAGAGAACACCACTTGGGACTTGGTTGCTGACATTGAGAAGCTTAGGGAACATCTTGACATTCCAGAGTGGCAGGCAATTGCATTCTTCTTTTCAAGATTTTATCGCTGTATGTCTTTTTGTAATGAAACTGACAATTCTCAGAAAAGTGTAGGTGTTTGGCGGTTCGTGGGGAAGCACCTTGCCCTTTGGGTACTGCCAGACTCATCCTGATAAGGTGAGTAATTTACTGTCTGTTGCAATTTTGTGTGAACCTAAAACTGATTGCAAAAAATTGTGCAAGCTATATTGTACACCCTACTAATAGTATACTCATGGATGCTTGCTAGGTCACTAGCATTGTTTTAAGTGGCATTTTCTTGCTTAGGAAAAAAGAGCTTGATTGGTTCTACGAGGGCGGTGCAGCAGCCATTTTCCCAGATGGTTTGTTCTTGAGCTATTCCACTTGAAGAGCTGAAGTTAACCAATATACTATAGAAATATGATTAGTAGTCAATCTGTTCTGTTTTCTTCTAAAGTCACTTCACTTTCTTATTTCAGGAAACATAAACCTTACATTTTTCAGTATAGTGTTTTTTTTATGTGAGTAGATTGCTTAATTTACTTTCAAATCTGCAGCATGGGAACCATTCAGAGATTTTATTCCTGAGGATGAAAGAAATTGTTTCATAACTGCATATAGCAAAAGGCTAACTTCATCTGATGCTGGTGCCCAGGTAGATCCATCTATGTTGCCTGGTATATTGGATTGATTCCTTTTTGTAGTTTCCTTAGTACCTGTGCTTCATTGCTTCGTTCATATTTTCACTTAAGTGCAGGGTATTTTCCAAACATTGGTTCTGTTTTTCACTTAAGTGCATATCAAGTTTTTGAAAAATTCCATTTTGTTTTTTTCCTCCCAAGAAATGTTTCAAGCATGTAAATATTTTCGTGTTTCAGACAGGATGCCTTGGTTTCTGTGGTAGAGAAGTGGACCAAATTGACTACTACCGGCTAGAATCAGTGAACTTGATAAGAGGGTAGGTCTACAATCCTTGGTATTATGATCCCATATCAACGACTGGCAAAAAGCATTTAACTTTGCAGGATCTAATTTCTAGACCCCATGCATATTTGTACACATGAATGTAGCCTTTGTTATTATGTTTTGATCTTTAACATATGCTCTTTGTTGTGTTGATCTTTCAGATTGCATCTGAGCTGCCACAGAGTTCTCAATGACCCAAAAGCTGTAATGCCAGTTGCCTTTGTGACATTTGACTCAAGATGGGTGCCGCTGTTTGTGCACAGACACAACAGTCAAAGAATCCCACCCAATGGCTCACTGATTGGGCTCCTGAACCACGCGATGTTTATTGGCAGAATCTTGCCATTCCATTCTTCTCTCTCAGTATTCGCAAGTTTCTGATATCAGCTATGCATTTTTGCTTTGGTATTCTTCTACATGATACCTATTGCATTTGTGCAATCACTTGCCAATCTTGAGGGTATTGGAAAAGTTGCACCTTTCCTGGAGGCCAGTAATTGAAGTGTAAGGCTTCTTTCTCTGCACATTCCTTGCCATGCTTGATGTCAACAACTCTTCAGGTGCTGCACGGATTGCTCCTCTTGCTATTCATTCACATACCTTATTTTGTAACTTGCAGAAAAGTGGTAAAATCCTTCCTACAGGGTTCCGGCCCTGGTCTGGCTTTGAAGTTCTTTTTGTATATACTCCCTACAGTTCTAATGATTATGTGAAAGGTTCAAGGTTATGTCTCTTTGTCATCGCTGGAAAGAAGGGCTGCTTCAAAATACTATTACTTCATGCTGATGAATGTATTTCTTGGAAGTATAATTTCAGGCACAGCATTTGAACAGCTATATGGAGAAATAGATGTTTGATCTTGTAGCACAATTTTCTTTTGTTTTTTGAGCTTTATGTTTTGTTACCAAATTTATTTTTTTCGTAGCAATGCACGGGCATTGAACTAGTAGTACTCAAATTTGTTGGACGGACCATTATATATAACTAATAGCAATTATTTAATTGGTTTTACAATCGAGATTTGGATATAGATTTATAAGTAATGAAAATTTCTAGATTAATTAGAAACCGCTCTGTAATGAGCATCAGAGCTATCATGTATAGTTATATTTAGAAACCTCTGCGGATATTTCTTGCATCACGACGGCTGTAATATAAAACCGCTCTGTGATATATAAATGGTACGGTTTGAGTACATAACCGTCTGTGATGTTCCATATCATAGACGGTTTTCCAGAACTATCTGTGATCGTGCATCTGATATAAGCCCCGCTGTAGTAGTGATAACAAATTAATTGTATAAAACAATTTGTGAGCACTTATTGATTTACTGAGATTTTATTTGTTGTAAATATTTGTAGATGGATCAAGATGGATGTATGAAGCGGACCGTCGTGATAGAGAGTACTTTAACGGTGACTAGTTTTCTCGAAGGTATCATGCGCGCATAAGTCAAATAAGCCGATGGACTATATTTGTTGCCTGCATCGATTGCAAGAATGAGAAGCAATTTTAACTTTGAGGCGATCCGCACACTTGCTTCAAGGGGTTTTAAGCCCGCCTATACCGTTGGACCGAGCATGGTGAAGATGAGATTGTGCGTGAAGGGCATCTCGATTGATGATGATGAAGACAACGACTCAACCGCTGTGGAAAATACGCTCGCTGACACCCATGAAGAGACATTCATCGATAACTATGAAGATGATCTAGAACAGATGTTGCATGATGGGGAGGAGGACCTCACGAGTGAAAGGGATTTTCGTGTTTCAGCAGATGGTAGAGGATTCTACAACACCCTTGTACCTGTGCCGCAAAGAGGAGTTCAAAAGTCGCATGTTGTGCTTACGCCGCAGCTTGAAGGCAAGCAATGGTTGGTCCGACAAGAGTTTCACAGAGTCATAGGTTTTTTAGAGATGTCCTTCCAGAGGGTAACGGTTGCCAAGAACCACGCATCTGTGCCAAGCAAGTTGTTTGACTCGCTGGGACCGGAAGTGCGTAAAATACACGCATGTCCAAACGACCGCATATTGTATCGCAATGAGTTTGCAATTTGATGCATGTCCCGCTTGCAAGGCATCTCGGATAAGCGCGGCGATGACGATATCGAGGGCAGTAAGAAGAAAAGACCTCCGACCAAGGTGGTGTGGTATTTCCTCATAATCCCCGCTCAAGCGCTTGTTTATAACAAAAGGCATGCTCAATTGCTGCGATGGCATGCCGAGGAGCGAAAAGGATGGAATGCTTAGACATTCTACCGACTCCACGCAGCGGAGGAATATCGACTTAAAATACAAGAAACACTTTGCATATGCTATGAGGAATATAAGGTTCGACTCAAGACGGATGGGATGAACCCTTTCGCAACATGAGTAGTCGCCATAGCACTTGGCCGGTGACTTTATGTATGTACAACCTTCCTCCATGGCTTTGCATGAAGCGGAAGTACATTATGATGCCGTTATTAATCCAAGGGCCGAGGCAACCCGGCAACGATATTGATGTGTTCCTCAAACCACCGGGTTGAAGATCTTCCGGTATTGTGGAACGATTTGCACGGGTATGGGATGAGTACGTAAGAGAGAACTTCATGCTACGGTGTTGTTGTTCAGAACCATCAATGATTACCCCGCTTTGGCAATCTTTTCGCCGACTATAAAAGGATTCAATGGATGCGCATTGCATGGGTGATATAGGGAGCCGTGGCTGAAATATCGTTAAAAATGTGTTACATGCGCATCGAGGTTCCTTCGCAAGGACCACCCATATCGCAACAACAAGAGAGCTTTTGACAAGATAAAGGAGACCGCCTAGCTCCAAAACATCGCAACGGCAAAGAGATATTTGCGTCAGAAGGATATTAAAATTATCCATGGAAAGGGAGCCTAAGTACATCACCCCGAAGTTCCGTGATACGCTTCCTTTGTGAAAAAGAGATCAAGATTTATGGACCTACCTTATTGGCAAAGACTGGATGTTTGACATGCTATCGATGTCATGCATATAGAGAAGAACGTGTGTGACAAATTTGCTTGGTATTTTACTAGACATACCGCAAAACAAAAGATACACTCAAAGCACGGATGGACTCGAAAGATATGAAACTCGTGAAGGAGCTGATCATGAAGACCGGTCAAGGAAAAAGTACCTTCCCGCAGCTTGCTACACTTTAAGCAATATTGAGAAAATTAGCGTGTGAGTGCTTGCACGGAGTCAAAGTTCTCGCTTGCTATTCTCGCCAACCTAAAGAGGCTAGTCTCAATGAAAGACTTGAAATTAGTTGGTATGAAGTCTCATGATTGCCACGTGATGATGACACAGATGCTTCCTCAGAGCAATTAGGGGTGTTCTCGCCAGAAAAGTGCGAGACCCAATTATAAAGTTGTGTTCATTCTTCAACGCGATTTCACGTAAGGTCATCGACCCGCTGAAACCGGATAAGCCGCAGAAGACGTGATCCACACTCTATGCCGCTTGAGATGTGCTTCCTCCATCCTTCTTCGATATTATGGTCCATCTCATTGTTCATATTGTGAAAGAGATACGCTTTTGGCCCTGTGTTTCTACATCAGATGTACCCTTTCGAGAGGTTCATGGGGGTTGTGAAGAAATATGTTCGTAATCGACATCGGCCGGAAGGGTGCATTGCCGAAGGTTGGGGAACCGAGGAGGTCATCGAAGTTCTCATCGATTACATGGATCTCAAACCGACAGGTGTGCCCGTGATCTCGCCATGAAGGGAGGCTACAAGGAAAGGGACACTAGGTCAAAAATCGATCCGTACAAATGATCGTGCTTCATTCACGCAAGCACATTTTACAGTTCTACACCAATCAGTTGTAACGGCCCCGTATGTCGACATGCACAAGAACATGCTACGAAGACAAAACCCATGTAAGTCTGAGGTTTGGATCGCGAGAGAGCACAGAGATAACTTTGAAGATTGGTTGCTTAGATACATGATGCATACGCAAACAGAGTGCATTCAATTGAGAACGTTGGCTAAGCGACCATCATATACAATTTTGACATTTGAAGGATACGACATCAATGGGTATACATTTTATATGAGAGCACAAGATAACAAGAGCACCAACCAAAACAATGGGTCCCAGATAGATGCTTATGACAAAGAATGGCAATATGCGACGCATTACGGATTCATAGAAGAGATTTGGGAGCTTGACTATGGGCCTTTGAAGGTCCCCTTTTCGTGCCAAGGTCAAAGCTACCTAGGGCGTGAACATCGACAAGTACTAAGATCACTACCGTGGACTTCAAACACGCTTGACGGATACAGAGAAGAACCATTTGTACTTGTAATGTCGTTACACAAATTTTCTTTGTGAGGGATCCACTAACAAGGAACGCCACGTGGTTCTTCAATCAAAAGAAAGATTGTGGGAGTTGAGAATGTAGTCGATTTAGGAAGACTATAACCAGCTTGATGAGCTTCTCCTTTCGGGAGAACATCGACCTAGGTCTCATGGAAGACATAGAGGAAGCTACATACATACGCCATGATCATAACGAACGCCGGATTGTAACTTAGTTGTGTAATTAAGGATATGCTTTATTTTGTATGAAGGTCAAGCTTCATTTTTTGATATAAACATTTTGTACAAAGGACATGCTTCAATTTGAAATTTATGGAGTATTGATTATTATAATCAATCGTAAATAGTAAATGTCCAATGGATGAAGATGAGATAGTAAGAGCAAGTTTTTATTGATTATTCCTAATTAACTGAAATTTTAAATAAAACAAAAAGGAAAATTACCAATTTCATTTCCACAGACTTCCAAAGTTCATCCATGAAATTCCAATGTTTATATTTGGGGTTTTTACAAATAAATTAGCAATTTGTATGAAGCCCTAAATAACTCTTATTTGGTTGGGCTAAAGAAATTCCAATGTTTGTATTTGGTTGGGCTAAACAGTTGGGCTAAACAAAAGCTAATTTTCTTGTCATAAAGAAGTCTCTGCCACTTCTCGCCACAAAGCATAAGGAACGCCGCTTGCTGACAAACGAGAATAGACACTAATAAAACGATCGCTGCCACGCCATAGCCTCGCAAGTGGCAATAATAGATATATATCACGGCACAACAATGGAACATCACGGCACTACTATTAAGATCATCACGGCTCATAAATGAACCCAGCGATAATGTATTTTAGTGCCGCGCTTATGACCCGGCAAGGATATGTACTATTACCGCCGGTCTATAACAAGCCGGCAGAGATAATATATCACCGCTGTTCGCTTTTGAACCGCAGTAATAATCCTCCCTATATACGCCATTCCCAAGACTTAGCCATTTCCAAGACTTAGTCATTTCGCAATTCATTTGGAGCTAGTTCTTCTTCAGGCCCTAGCCGCCGCTGACTCTCCCCACGCCGCCTCCGTGGCGGCGACGCCTCAAGGGGCGCTTCCTCCCTGGGTGACTTTCCTCGCGGCCCCCGCCTCCTCCTCAAGGGCGATTCTCCCCGAGCCGCCTCCCTCCGCTGACTTCTCCACGCTGCCCTTCTCTCCTCCTCCTCGGGCGACTCTCCCGCTACCGGAAGATGAAGATGATTCTAGGTTCTCGGCGTTATTTCTCCGTGATGTTGCTCGCGGATGTTGCTACGGCCATATGCGCGCTGCTTCGCGGATGATTCTAGGGTTGGCCGATGCTATTGCTCGCGGATGATTCTAGGTTCTCGGCGTTATTGCTCGTGATGTTGCTCGCGGATGTTGCGCTCGTGATGATTCTAGGGTTGGCCGATGCTATTGCTCGTGATGATTCTAGGTTCTCGGCGATATTGACAATTGTTCTCAGAATAAGGCCTTAAGTTGGTAGACTAACATGCATTGACAATCGATGATTCTTGGGTTCTCGGCGTTATTGCTCGTGATGTTGCTCGCGGATGATTCTAGGGTTGGCCGATGCTATTGCTCGTGATGATTTAAGGCCTTATTTACTCAATTAATTGTTTTACCCATCTGTGATGAGATGAAGGTTCTAATCTTCATTCAAACCCAATAATCTAAGAGCAATCATATGTAATTACCTCCATATGAATGACATAATGTTGTCTTTATGTCATCTGTTGCCATATGTATCTTGCTATCTCTTGAAATTGTATGCTTGTTGTCTCTGCTTAGTTCAATCCTATGTTGACAAGCATACCTGATTCATTAGATATATATTAGCATTCAGTTCTCAATTAATTACTCTCTTGTCTGTTAAAGTATTGAAATATTGTTTATTTTCAATAAGGTAAGGTTGTCCCAAATTGCCAAGAAGCGAGGCGCTCAAGAGACAGGGCCCAACTCATATATTCTTTAGATTTAATCAAAAATTTCGTTTGTTTCAGCATCCCTTCGCTTCAGTTAGTCAATAGACAGATTTTTCAATTCTGCCGGCATTCGACGTCGCCGGCGGGCTCGCGAACGCCGCAACGCAACGATACGCTGTTCGCCGTGGTGAGTCCATCTACGCATTAGGTGCCGCCGCTGAGAAGGTCCTATCTGACGGACCAGACTCTAAAAAGCATGGCTGCCAGAGAGCATACGATACAAATTGGGTGAAGAAGGCCACAAGGTGACGTGCTTGGTTGACAAGGAACTTATCGCTTTGCTTTCTTTTGGTGTAATAGACTACTAACATTCTAGTTGTGGATTTATAATCTTATTTCATTTTTTGAAAATCATATTAGTGTGGAATAAGAATGATTCATTATTTTTATTGAGCAAATAAGTATATGTGAATTGTCAATTGTGTATGTATCATGTGTAAGTATATGTGATCTGTATAAGTATATGTGAATTGTCAATTGTATATGTATCATGTAAGTATATGTGAAATTGTATATGTTCTTTGTTACCGCTCCCTCTCGTCTAACAGTAGGTTGCCGAGAATCGATCCACGCAATTAAGATTTGGAAATTTAGACTATTAATATATATATATCGCTATAAGATTATCTAACGATGACAAAATGGTGATTACGCCTTATATATGCACAACATTGATATATATATGCGAAGATTCATCTCATGATTTTGATAATTTAAAATTTAGAAAACTTGCCACACATGGCCTCTCACAATGGACAAGTGCCGGATGGCGCTGAGCCCATGGACCAAAGCCCAGAGCGAAGCCCGACAGAGCTCCTCAACCTGGAACAAGTCGAGGCAACAAATGTACATGAGGTAAGTCTTTACTAGGATTATTTCGTAGGATATGCTTCCCGATGAAATTAGAACAGAGCCAAACGACTAATGAAACAATCAAAATGCTTTGGGTCGACATCTAGTGCACCGAGCCAGCTCGTCATGACGAGGTCCCAAAAAGATCTGCACAGTGAACGAAGGTGATAGTTGAGCTTAGTGCGATCGGAGAACCAGCTATACCCGCATCATTGCTTGGGCCATATCGACACGAGATACGGGTCCTGGTTAGAGACAATGTGCCCATCATCTACAGATCATGGACACGCCGGTAGCGATTCTCGTCAGATGTTCCCGGCGACATCAAGGAAACATTGTGAGACAGAGTTGACAAAGTTTTAGTTCCTCAAGATCGCTTGGAGATTGCCAGAAACATGCACTAAGCGTTATGGGAACTGCATGGAAGAACCGGAAGACAAAACTGAATAAGGAGTACGCCAAGAAGGATCAAACGCCGGATTTTAATAGATTCCCGAGGTTACATCAATTTGGGATGAATTCAAGCAATATAATAAACTGATGAAGCCAGTGCTATCGACCAATGAGTAACAAGGCAAATTCGACAAGAACATTTACCCCCATGTGCTAGGCACCGGTGGCTACATGAGGAAAGTACCCAAGTGGGATGCACGGGAAGAACAGCTAACACTTGGTGGAGTTGTTCCTGCGACGTCTCACATGGCCCCAAGATCGAAGCACTCGGCGCTTGCGAGGAGCTACTACGTTTGATGATGGCGGCTTAAGCTTCGTGCGAGAAAGACGAGGAAATCTCGAGGAAGATCGCAGATGCCCACTCTGAAGCTATTGAGGGCTCTTTCACGCTAAGAAGGGAGGACGACGAGCTAACACACGCCTTGGGTAATAGGGAGCACCACGGTCGCACTGAGGGGTTGGCTTGGTTCCTCGAAAGCAAAGATTCCCAGAGGATGCCTATATGTACAAGCGATCAAAGAAATCCGATAAGAACAGCTTGAATGAACGGTACGAGAAATAGAAGACCGGATGCATGTAAGGGAAGTCGAATTTGAAGAACAGATGAAAGTGATGCGAGAAATGGTAACAAAGGTCTGAGCGAACGCTACCACATGACGAGGTCATCAACACATGACGTAAGTCCATTGGGTTCTCAAAAGCAGACCAAGCATCCGCTAACCCTCCTCAAGAGGACTCGCCGTGTAGTTTTCTGTGGACAAAATCAAAGAGCCGACACGCTGCGATCGCACCGCTGCAGAGCTAACATTACCATCAAGGTGGTCAAGGGATGGCTTGGCCATGCAACGAGGGGCGATGTTGCATAACCGCCAATTCCTCGGGGATACGCCAGAGTTGCGATGACAACAGTGGTTGATGATACCGCAAAGTGGAGGTTGAGATCGCAAGCAGGAGGGCAAAGTCTTGGACAAAGCATGGGCACATTCATCGCGTGGCATAAGCGCTATATAAAGTTTGCCTTAGAAGATGACAACGACGATGATGTTAACAATGATGACGAGGCGAGTCTCCATCTAGGAACATCCTCCTCCTCCTCCTCCGGCCATCGAAGAAAGCTCCTTCTCCCCGCTCCAATACCACCCAGAAAAGTCCTCCTCCTCGCCGTCACCCAAGAAAACTCCTCCTGCTCCAAATACCACAAGACAGCCAAAGAGCACCGCGATCCAACATTCTACACGGTCAGGGGGAAAAAGTTCATCATCTGTAAAGCTAGCCAAAACTCTTAGCAAGAAACGATCGTATGAAATGACCAACGAAGAAACAAAAAAAGTAGGCGCCTATGTAGAAGAGCACTTCAAGAAGACGCCACCACCTGCTAAGATTGAAATCGAACCTGCCAAACGAGATTTCTTCTTGGACTTAGCGAAGGTTAAACAGACAGGACGGATAATTGAAGCTCCTCAACCTAGCCAACTATCAGACTACGATCGCATCTCTAGGAAGAAATCTAAAGGAGATGGTGGTAAAGCAGCTGTTGCTGGAAGCCAAAGTGGTGCTGAAGGGCAGCAGGCACCTGTAAAGTGGCCATTCGTTAACGGGGAAGCTTTGCTGCATCCAAATAAGGAGGTCAAACTGACCACACAATTACGGCGTCTACATGAATGGTACCTGCAGTATGTCCAAAAGACACAAAACACTGCTTTCCCAGTCAGATACAAAGATATGGACTTTCACAACAATGACGACTCTTTCTGGGTTGAACACGTGGAACTATATCAGATGTACCAACGAGACGCCTCGGGCGTGTCTATATTAAGAATATGGACTCGTAAGTCTCTTGTATAATCTATCTTTGATATTCACGCATCTTAAACATAGGGTCCGACTTTTTTTTACGAGAATGGAGACAAAGACACTTAGAGCGGACAACAATGAAAAGATAGGATTCTCGACCCGCATGGTCAATCGCAAACTTATTGAAGATCCAAGAACAATAAATGATGTTGAGGTGTACGACTCAAGACGCCGCTAAAGTTACAACACAAGGACTACGTGCTTTTACCCTACAACTTTCAAGACGTGTTTCCTCGCCTACTAGTGTCTCATATTTGATGCGAACACAATGTGACGACTAATTGGCTTCGCAGCTTTCATTTGGATCGTCCTTGTCTTCATGTTAGACGAAAGCAACATCATTGTCTTGGACTCAATGAGGAAACCGACAAAGAATACCAAGACTTAATAGACTTGCTAACTGTAACTCGCCGTTGCATTATTGCTCTAATAATCTTCCATCCCATTGCACCTAATTAATTTTAATGACTACTCAAAACCATGAATAGGTGTACAAACAATACCGCAAGAAGAGCAAACGACATCGCCCATACGTGAAAAATTTCAGAATACACACCGATTTTCCATGCAAAAACAACCCCAAGGGAACAATTTATGTGGATACTACGCAATGACACATATCCACGCTGCTCATCATCGATAATACGGACTACAACGGCCACCGTATATCGATCATTACATGTTGACACGTACTTTTCTTTATAAAGACGATGACACTAATTAATGCTTCAATTTCTCCCATGATAGCGCCAATCATGGCACCAACAAACCGCCGACGACCATGAAATTGATGCCCTTCAAGAGCAGATAGTCGGGTTCATAATTCGAGAAATTCTCCACACGAAGGGCGAGTTTTACGATCATTTCTGCATGGCAACAATTCTGAATGAACAATGTAATGCTTCAAAAGTGAATGAACAATGTAATAATTAAATATTATGATGCTTCAATGTATTTCAATTACACTTTAGTGATGCTTCAGTACTATTGTGCACAACGTATACCATATGTAATACATCTATCGTACAATGTATATACATGCTACAACATATAACTGCAAAAATATATATGCAAAAGGTTTTAAAACCCATCACCGCCAGCTTTTGGATATTAAAAGGACACAGAGTTATCACCGCCGTTAACAAGAAAAAGGGCGTTGATAGTAGTTATCGATCGGATATTGATAACAATTGGGCATTGATAGTTACTTATCACTGCCGGATATTATTGAAAATGTGGCAGTGATAGTTACTTATCACTGCCGGTTCTAAATAATAACCAGCAGTGATAATATATTATCACTGCCGGTTGGAAAGTATGAACCGGCAGTAATAGTTATTATCACTGCCGGTTCTTAAGTATAAACCGCAGTGATAGTGATTATCACTGCCGGTTTACATCCGCAAAGGATAGTCCTCGACTATCATCGCCACTTAGGTTGTGCCGGTCCACATCCGCAATGATGCCGATGTGGACCCGGCAGTAATCACATGTTCCGTAGTGGTGAGTGGCCAATTTGTGATCTTCCAAGTTCCAACTAAGTAGCAGTTGGGCCACAACTTGGTGCCTGTTTCTTCTTTCCCTACGTGATGTATTAGTAACATTTGGTTTGTCAAATTTTAGTGACTCAAAGTTAATATATTTGGGGTGCATTGTTTGCAGGGGTGAAAAGAAATTTGCAAATTTCATCAGCGTGGGATAGCGTGCCCCTTGCCGAATGAGCTGTTGGGTTAATTTCTTCTCTCTTTTCTATGATTAAATTGACTTTGTAACAGCCCAGAAATTTAAGAACAGTAAAATATAATATTTAAATTTGAATGTGAATATTTTCAGCTTATTCATGATGCCTTGGATTTTATTTGGAGTTTTATGAATTCTTTTTGTGTTTTGAGTTGCAAGAAAAATCAACTAAAGAAGGAAAAGAAGAAAAGGCTAAGAAGCAAAAAGCAAAAATTTATTAGGAGAATCCTGAACATGTAAATAAGCTATTTTAACTACAAAATGAAATTATGCATATGAACTGAGGAAGAAAAATAACACAACAATTTTTATTCCCAAATAATGTATTGTCAAAAATTATGTAAAACATTGGGACAGCAAGTGGAGTTGAGAAAATTTAGATGAGAACCTCATTTCTATATATACATCTAGTAAAAATATAATAAATTAATAATATGGTTTGAGAATTATTAAAATTTGAAAACCGAAAACTGGGAAAATGGAAAATTCAATGTCAGAATTTTAATTAAATAATGGAGTGAGTAATTGAGCTGAAATTTTACATAAGTATCTGTAGCTCAAATCCAATTGAAAAAAATATAAAAAATAATAGACTTCATTTGATCTTAAATAAAAATCGAAGTCAGAGGCTAGAAATTCAAACAGTCAATATTGAAAGAATATTTGTAA
The DNA here is from genome assembly GCA_036346375.1 of Guadua angustifolia. Lineage (NCBI taxonomy): Eukaryota > Viridiplantae > Streptophyta > Magnoliopsida > Poales > Poaceae > Guadua > Guadua angustifolia. The sequence goes on along the minus strand of CM070516.1, from coordinate 15,085,384 downwards.
ATTCTCAGTAGCTTGGTTTAATCTCAAAATTTTACTAGGAGTCAGTTGCAGTCTAGAGACTTTGGTCAAAAAGTTTCACCATTTTATACATCTATTTGACCACCAACAAAAATCAGAGAGAGGGAGAAATTCACCCCAACCACCCTGTTTCCTTTGACCAATCACTGTCGTGTGGGCCAACCTGCTCTCGTCCCGCTCATTGGCGCAAGGGAGGAAATTCTAGCACGACAAAGGGTCCCAGTCCCCACTGCCGACTCATCTTCCCCAACCTCTGTTCGATCGATCGGTGAGTGGAGGAGAAGTCTCCCGAAGCGTAGAACGCAGCCCATGCTCGATTCAGCGAACCGACTCTTCGTTCGGTCATCTCACGACGTCATCTTCACCTCATCGCCGCACGGTTCAGCCACGAGTCTCACGCACCGAGCTTTCACCATTAACCCTTCCTGCCTACTCCTCGTCCTTCCGAGCCAATGCCAGCGATCGCTGCCGCGCGTCCCAGCTCAACAGCGTCGCTCAAACCACTACAAAGCCATCCCATAGCCGCATTAGCACTCTTTCCCTTTTCCCTTCGCTAGTTCTCAGGCTGGCTCCTAGCTCTTTTGCCTTCACTGCCATTATTCACAGGGAGCTAGGGAAAAGGGGGAAACCAGCGTTCGAGCCGAGCAAGAGGTAAGCCATGAAATCGAACCAACCCGAAGCTTCGCCGTGCATCATAGAGTCCTAATCGAGCCTCAATTCGAACCCTTTCTCTTGCAGTTGCCGATTTCCGCCGGTCTTCTTCTCCATTTCCGGCAACCGTGGATGGCGCTTCGCTTCTTCTCCGACGCCGTTCTCAGGTGAAACCGAATCCCCATGCCTCACTGATACTCACCGAATCCTCACCCGAGCCAATGGACCATCGGCGTTGAGCTTTACGGAGATCCATATACCGCAGATGCGCCAAGATGGGCGAGTATGCTCCATGCCCCGAAATAATGAGTACCACCAATAGAATCCCCATGTCGTCCTGAAGGTGTAGACGCCACCCATTCCGTCGTGCTCGCAACTGTCACGCGGCAGAAGCCCAAATCCGAACTCCCCTGTTTTGGTCGCTGACATGCGGGTCCCCAACGGTAGTGTCTGAGCCAGGGCGAGCCAAAAAGGGAAAACGTATTCTCCAGAGGGAAGCGCATTTTCCGTTTTTGGAATGTTTGATTTTTGAGGAATTTTCATACCCGTGAGGATTCAAGTTTGAATATCTTCTGAACCAACAATCCAATTTGAGTGAAATAAATTTTTAAATTTGTGTAAAATCCAGTAGATTCAGAATATGCAAAAATGTTTTTAGAATAGTCACTTGTGATTTGTAGTAAATGAAATACATGGAAAAAGCTTTATGCCTTAAGAAATTAATAATTTTAACTTTAGGCAAAATGAAGAAAAGTAAATTGTTATGAAATCTTGATGCTGTTAATAGCTTAAAAATATAAAGTAATGGTATTTATGCTGAGATATTCCAGTAGCTTAATAAATCTTTAAGAGAAACAATGTCACATGTATAGTATAAAATAAATATATGCTTTAAGTAAAAGTAGGAATATGGTATGATTAGAAGTTATAAAATGCAGAATTAGATGAGTCAGTGACAGCATTGAACTCAATTGATTTTCTCGTTATTCATGCATATTCTTGCATGCATAATCACTTATATATATATATATATATATGAAGATTCATATATATATTCTAGGAATGAGAGTTGCTGTCAATAACTAGAATCTTATTAAAATATTGCTTTGACTCTGAATCCAATCAAAAGGGTTAAGAATCTGTTAAACCTGAAATGATTAAATCATTATAATCTTAACCTATTTTTGCGTCTTGAATTCGAAAATATAAATAAAAGAAATCACAATCTTTGCATCTCGAATTCGTAAAGTAAAAATAATGAATTCAATTAAGCAATTCTGTTCTCTGTGTTAAATTTTATTTATTCTTGCTATCTACTTTCTTTTTGCCCTTTTAATTGCTGATTGTTGTTTTTCTGCCTTGTCTTGCGACGTGTAGACGTTGACGTGCCTGACGAGGAGGACGACCTTGCAGCTGATCCAGAGTTCGAGCCTGATAGTGCAGAGCAAGGCAAGCAACCCCTTGATCATGTTGAACCCAATAATTCACCTACGATATGTTGTTTTTGTAATCAGACAGTATGCGAGTAATTCTCCGTAAAACAGCTATGTTGGGTAGAACAAATAGTTATCCCTGTGTAATATGGATTTCCTTTAATCTGTATGGCATGTGAACCTTGTAACCGTACATATGGTTTAGACATAAACTAATGTCACTGCGGGTATAAACGTTAGATATTATATCTGCTTAGCCATGCTCAGCATTAAAATGGCTCATCTTCAATTTGTTTATTCAACCAACTGCCATTTGAAAAGGTTGGTGTTAGTTTACTAAAAATCCAAAATAAAACTATGATTTGGATGCGGGCGATTAATGGCAATAGCCGGTGGTGCAAAAAGGAACTGCACGTAGTATAGGGTGGAGTGTCGCCCATGTCACATTAAGGACCGAGCAATGGGACGCTATTCATCCAAGATTTTTGTGCAACCACGAGGGCTATTCATGGGGTAGCCTTAGCTTATTAAGTTGTTCAGACATGGCTTTGATCATTGGTAGGCGGGAGCTAGCACAAGCATTCCGGTCAGGTCTGCCTGATGGGGTTTCTACTTGCTAATGCAACGGTGTACGCCCTGTCGTGTTCAGAAACGTTGTGTTGGGTGTGAAAAAGTGGATCCACGGCTTGAGTGTATGTTTCTAGTTCTACGGTGGGGGTTAACGTCCCGGGCTGGATCAGAGTCATGTCTGAATAATGTAACGGCTATGTATGATCACCCTGCCGGCACACCTAAGGAAGTGTGTCGTATGGCCTAGCAAAAAGGTGAATCATTCCTTGTGGGTAAAGTTGTACACCTCTGCAGAGTATAAAATCTAATCGATTAGCCGCGCCCGCGGTAATGGGCACTTGGTGAAGTCATTCCAATGTTAGATTTTGTTATTTTCTGAAAACTGGAGTTTCGGTTTGAAACTGGTTTTTGGCAACCCGTTTATGTCCAAAGGAATCAACATATATGGCTGTTCAGTCGGGTAGACTGGTTATGCAATTGAAATTACTTTTCTATACATTACTTATGCTTTAGCAATTTTATAAATGTGAATTGCAATCTAATATTAATTTATGTTTACTGTTTGAGCAACTGCAAAATAACTAGAGCCTGTCATTGATTAAGACTGCATGATTATTTATTTGCATTTGCTAACCACTACCAAGTCTTGCTGAGTACCAACGTACTCAATCTTGCTTTACACACTGTCTCAGAGGATGAAGATTCAGATTGCTGCACAGACGCGTTCTTTTAGTCAGGACGTGGGGTTTTTGACGACGACTTTTTCTTCTAAGAGTTATCCTAGACTGATGCCTGCGGGTTTTGGGGCAATCCACCTGGGTTTTGGTTCTTTCCGCTGTAGTGTTGTTGCTACTCTGTTATTATTTCTGAGTGTTGTAACTGCTCTGTATAATTAATCTTGTGTAGGTTATAAATATCCTGTTGGTTGTGATATCGTTGTTGTAAATATGTGTGTGCTAGCTACTGATCTAGGGACTAGTACGGTATACACATGGAGGTTCCTGTTCATTTGAACGGGCTCTCATAGCATTGGTATCAGAGCCATAGAGTCTGTAGGAAACCCCGGGAGTTAAGGTCATTAGTTAAAAATCTAAAACTTAATTTATGTTGAGTTAAAAGTTCATTCCTCTACTAATAATGGAATTTAGCATATTTGCTAATTTTATTATTTGTAGTCTCTTTGCTGTCATAATTATGTATATTAATCTCACCTTCTCCTTTATTTTATTGTTGTAGATGGCACGATTTGTACCCTGTCACGAGTCAACGGGTGTGGAACCAGCAGGAATGATGGGAGCGTTGCGTAGTCTGTTGGAGGCCTGTCGCTTTGAAGGCCATCCTCTCTACGTAGTGTTTCAAGCCTACCTTAGTTCGAAAACGAAGGAATTCGCCACTAGGGTGTTTGTGCCCCCTAGACCTGCGTTTAATGAAGGAGAAAGGAGTTTTGTTGGTTTTGGATCATCGATAGACGCGCCGATGAATGAGGCAACAGATTCAGCGATTGTTCACCTTAGGCATGCTCTCCCATTTAGATCTCGCTTACTATTATTTACCCGGAAGCACATGAGCGAGGAGGTAGTGTGTATAGGGATTCTAGTAGTGTTAAAAATGCTAGCTTGCGAGTCATGGTAGATTTTATAAACAGGCTAGATCAGCACTACGTACAGTTAGCGCAGGAGCTTAGAGAGACACGTGGGCGTATGGCATTTCTAGAGACCACTTTAGCATCAGGCGTGGCGAGAGGTACCGTGCCACGTTCGGTGCTAAGTGGTGGTGCCATACAAATACCATCCGCTCAACGCGCCCCGCCAGCTTCGTATGTACCTACTATAGGTAGATCTCGAGGTGCTAGAATATCTAGTATAGGTAGTTTGCCGCGTCTAGTGAATGATAAGGGAATAAATCCCGGTAGCACGTGCATGTATCATCTCGCGTCTCCTTGTGTATATAGGCGCAGGGAGTATGTGTCTAAGATTCTGGATGGGAATCAGTAGAGTAATGAAAAGGGTTGTAAGAACTTTTGTATCAATATGCCTTGTGAGGTGGTCGGCATGGCTTTTGCTGTAAGCTTATGAAACTAGGACTAAAGTTACTAGTATGTGTCTCTTTGTCTTAGGATGTAATGTGTTGGCATGACTGTATAATTAAAAGTTGAATGTGGTTCTATTGTAACTATTTGCTCTAAAGGTAATATTGGATACTGATCCAATTGTTTTGAATTTTACAGATAGCAAACAACATAGTATGGTCAGATGTGGCGAGGGAATTTGCAGTAGATTTCGGTCATAAGAGAAGCCAACTTATTTTTAGTATCAGGCAGACTCCAATTGGATTTAAAGTTCGAGCACACGCGACCACACTCACTAGAGATCGAGTAGTGCAGCACCATGCGAAGCATTGTAACGAAACTAGACACCAGGCGATGCAGGAAATAGGTCACAAACTAATGCGAAGGATGTGCAAAACTCACAATATTAGTGTGGATGCCTACCTGCGCATATATGAGAATCTTAGGGGACTTAACGATCCTACGGTTGAGACTAAACCGCGCCGAACCGGGAATAAGCATGAGTATTTACAACAATTTCAGCCCACCGGTGCGCAAGATCAGTCGCTCTCACCCTCTAGTTCGAAAACTAGCTATGATGTGCCAGTGCCGCCGATTTATCCCAAAAATCGCGGTGTGATGACCTTGTCCAACGACTCCGATGATTAGCTGGAGGCGTGGTAAATGGTCGAGATTGGAAGCTTAGACATGGGGCAGGAAGCAACTAGTAAAGTCACAAGTATAGTGACATATTTTGGTATTGTAAGATGTTGGATGTAAGATATGTATGTATGTATTTTCAGCACTGGAAGATAAGTGAGCCTGTGTATATTCCTGTGTGTATTTTAAGTACTGTAAGATGAGTAGTTGTAAAATAAGTATGTGCTATGTTATGGACAGCTTTTGGTTGAATAGTTTTCTGTGAATAAATATGTGAATTTTCTCTCACAAATTTTATCTATTAGAGTGGAAATTTACGATGAGATTATTCTTGTGCTCAGTTAAATTTAAAACAAAGTAACCGTAAAATTTTGGGACGCATTTAAAAGAATAGAAGTAATTAGTACTTTCCAAACTGTCAGCTTCTAATAAAGATTGCGTGCAGGATGCGACCCACAAGATCACTGAGCCACATTTTGGAGGGCAAGGCTGAACAAAATGTTCATACCCAACGGACAGGCGTTCCTACGCAAATGCAGCCGAACCCGCAGCATCCATCGACAAGGGCCTCAACATCTCGGGCCACTCGTCGTGAGCCACCTGCTACTCATCAGGAGTGAGATATTCCTGAGGAGCAGTTGCTAGAGCCGCCGACTATGGCGCAAGTCTTGGCTATGATGGAACAGGGAAGGCAGACTCATACTTTGTTGCTGCAACAAATCGCCCAAGGTATAGCTACTCAGAATGCCAATCGGGGAGGCAATGGAGGGCCAATGCAAGTATCAAAACTGAATGAATTCTTAAGAACCCAGCCACCGGTGTTCTCGTCATCAGCAGAGCCACTTGAAGCGGATGATTGGCTTCGAGCAGTGGAGAATAAATTGAACATTGCTCAGTGTGATGAAAGGGAAAAGGTTTTGTATGCTTCTTATCAGTTGCAAGGAGATTGAAGGATCGAGATGGCGAACAGAGGGGGGTGAATGGTCGCAACTAAATTTTCCTCCAAAATACTCCAACTAAACCCTTGAAAAGATCGCGCAAAGGAAATCGTGAAAAACCCGAACAACTAGACAACTATGTGTACCCCTAGCATGCATGGATGAGTTCCATAGAATATGTGGGGATTTTTCAATCACAATCCTGGTTGTCAAGTATCCAAAGAAAAGAGGAATCAATTCAAATACTTCTTTTCTAAAAGAGATCAAGCCAAGACACAAAAGTCTCTTTTAGAAAAGCAAAAGCAGATATTTCCAGAATCTGTCTTTAATTTGAACAGGAGGTTGGTGGGTTTTTGCTGCTCAAAAAATTATTAGAAATTTTCTCCCTTTGAGAAGATGAGTCGTGAAGCTCTCCACCAAATTTCAGATCAAAAATCCAAGTAAAAAAATCATCATAAATCTATGACCACAGACAGTCAGGAACATCGGGCAGAAAATTTGGGGCTCGGTTTTCACCTCATAGCACCCAAACGGTGCAACCAGTGGACTCCAAAATTTTTCTACAGATGGGTATAGGAGTCCCGCACAATCTCCAATAAGAATCACTCAAAAATAATTTTTCTATATTTGTCTAAAAATCAAAGACTAACTGCTGCGCGAAGAACAAGTTCTGGACAGAACTGGAACTTGAAAGAAGAGATGATCTCTACTCAATCAAAGAGTGCAAAAGAGATGTAAAACCATATGAACACACTCAAAACATCCAAGATTAGCATTTAGAAGGAGGGAGGTAAATCCAAATTGCATGAATGTAAATTATGGAAAGTAAATGCGAATGTAAATGCTGAATTTAAATTATGAAAGTAAAGACATAATGTAAATGCGAATTTAAATTCACAATAATGTAAAGAAATTTCTTTGTATTTCTGGTGGAAGGTTTACAAAGCCTCACTTCATGTGGGCAAAGCTCAAAGGAGCAACTCAAACCTTCAAGGAGGAGGCCACCCTCCACCCCTATTTATACTACTCTTGGGCCACCTACCACCCTTGGATGAGTCCTCAACCCTAGGACACTCATCTAAGGGCTAGGATTGACCCACTCACACAGCCATGCAAGGGCTAACCCAAAACCCACACACATACCGGTTTTCTTGCACGGTTTTCAAAGCATACTACCTAGACCCGCTAACCTATCAACTAGACCGTGATCCAACGGCCCTCATTGATCCACGCGCATCTAGCTAGCATCATCTCCTTTCCTTATCTTCTTGACTTGCCCGACTCCATCTCCGATCATCTTCCGCGATCTCCCGACTGCTCGACCTCCGACGCCTCGCCTAGTCCCGGCCATCCTCCGCCTCACCATGACCTAGCACCGCCGCCTCAAACCATCAAAGACAAGGAAAAAACCTTTCACATAGCAATGCCCACAAAGATATTCAATGATTATCCCAAAATCATAATTTCTCTCAACGGTCCGATGCTACCGCCCCAAGCGGGTAGCCCTAGGAAAAGCAACCAACACTCAAATTGCTTCAAATCGAAACCCATTTCAAATCAAACTCAATTTAAAATCAAACCAAGCTCAACACTTGTCAATTACTCATCACACACAAGGATAGACCTCCACATGGTCTTTCAATCTCCCCCTTGATGAGTATATTGACAAACACCCGAAAAGGCATAAATTTGAGTTTGAAGGAGAAGAAGAAAGCAATTTGAATGCAAAGCCAAACTCGGTCCAGAGAGAAGGAAATAATATCATGACCAAGTTGGCTAGAAAGATTTTTAGAGCAATATAAAAGAAAGAGCAAGTTTTCCACAAAAGCTCTAAAATATCCAATAAAACTCACAAGGAACACTCGAATATGCTTATGATCATAAAAATTTGCAATTGTCACAAAGATCATCAGAACCAAGGTGGATTAGAATTTTTCCTTTGAAGATGCCTTTTCTACATTTTCTCCCCCTTTTGGCAATATAGGCATCAAGAAGTCAATTTTTTTATCCCCCTTTGAATATGTATGCATGAGATGCAACCTAAGGAGCTTTGAAGATTATCCAACTGATCATAATGACAAGATATGACACCAAGCTAATCAATTTAGAAAATGACTAAACTAGGATGTCTCCAAGAACAAGTTCATTTTGCTCACAAGCTCTGTGTACAAGATTTTATTTTAGCAAGATTTGAACAAGTGCAAAACTTAGCAAAATTTTTAAAACTAGAAGCAAACACCACTCATAGCATCAAATGGAAATCCTAGAGTTCAACCTACTCAACACTTTGGGGAATCTGGAAGTGCATACAAGGTCCTTCGAGCTCATTTTCCATATAATGCAAATTTTGCCTTAGTATTTGAAAAGACATAGCGGGGTGCAAATGTTTGACATAATTTGCATTCTTTACCCACATATGTTTTTTTTGTGTATTTGCATTTTTTAAGAGTAATTGACTCATGCCATCTTCGACCATCTCAAGAAGAACTCTTAAGAGGATGGTCTTGGTCATACATGATGCATTCCAAGTTCATCCCAAGTGCAATGGGAGGCAGTCTCGTGAATGCAAAGTGTTGAGATCAATTTTGCACAAAAGAGTCAATTTTTGTTTTCATTTTAGCACATATGAGCAATTTGAAGGACTCAAGTATGGATCAAGCTAGTTTCACCCAAGTTGCTATAGGGACTCTAGAGAACTCCAAAATTTCACAAATCATGGTAAATACCTCTAGAGACTAAACTTAGCAAGAAAAAGCAACATGTTTCATCAAGTTTTTCAGCTTAAAACTTTCAATTTTCAAATTTTAACAAGCTTAGCATGATGGATGAACTTGGACAACTCGGCTAGTGATTTTCTTCAAAAGATGTAGCAAGGTGCATTACATGAAGATTGAGTCAATTGCATAATAGACAAAGCTCATAAAACAAAAGAAAATGCGTCTATATGCAATGCATACACAGATTCCCAAACTCCCTCAACATGTGAATCAATTTTAAGCACAAATTTGGTTCAAATTGAGTTATTAGCAGAATTAGGCAAATGAGAAACTCAAGAACTCAATCGGCCAAAAATACGTAAATGAGGAGAGAAAGATTGAGAAACGCAAACCGGGTGACTATAGAGTATAGAAAAGATAGCAGAGAACACTAGGCTCAAACTCGCCTCATCTTCCCCAATGACTAACAAAGGAAAGCTAGCTCTCAAACTCCAAATTCAGAGCACACATGCACTCTGCCTACCCAGGGGCCCAACACCGCTAGACCTACAAGACTGTGAGTGAGCTCAACCGAGAAGAAGAAGAGAATAGCATCCTAAAGCATAAGATGAGAGGTCCATGCCGAGGCATGCTAGAAGTCTAGGTGAAGTGAACTCAGAATTCTAAAAAATAAAACCCATAGCACCCAGAACAAGACAAAAGAAGGGAAAAAAACTGGAAGAAAATATATACATATAATACATGAAGTACAAACCAGCTCCCCCTCACAATAAGCCGTAAGGACACACGACACCAAGCTCACTCCTTAGGGCAACAAATCTAGAGCTATCCAAAGGCTTGGTGAAGATATCGGCTAACTGATGGTCACTCTCCACAAACTAAAGCACTATGTCTCCTTTCTCCACATGGTCTCTGAGGAAGTGATATCTAATATCAATGTGCTTGGTCCGGAGTGCCGACCGGTTCTTGGCAATGCAAATAGTAGAAGTGTTATCACGTAAAAGTGGAACACTCTCTATCTCTAACCCAAAGTCCCGAAGGTCGATCTCATCCAGAGCACTGCTCAAAGAATCGCTGCAGAAGAACATACTCGGCCTCGCCGTGGATCAGGCGACTCTGACTACTTTTAGATGACCAAGAAACAAGAGAAGTGCCAATGAATTGACAAGTGCCGAAGTGCTTTTCCTATCTATCCTACAACCAAAGAAAGTCGGCATCAAAAAGGCTCTAAGGGATAGACAAGAAGAAGAAGAGTACCAAATACCATAATCAATGGTAGCTCAAGGTACTGAAGATGCACTTCACCGCTCGGGCGATGAGAGACGCGAGGAGAAGCTTGAATCGAGCACATACACACACAGAAAGTGTATGTCCGGCCATGAGGCAAGAAGATACAAGAGGGAGCCAATCATGCTCCTAACTCCTTTTGATCAACAGCTCACCATCCTCATCGGGCTCGAGGACAAGAATGGTGGCCATAGGAGTCATCATGGGCTTTCCATCGATATATCAAACCGCCTCAGAAGGTCCCGAGTGTACTTACCTTGGTGCAGAAAGTACCTCCCGAGTCCGCTTGATTTGGAAGCCAAGAAAGTAGCTCAACTCACCCATCATACTCATCTCAAATTATGTGCTCATCACCTCATAAAAATGAGACACAAGAGATTGAGATGAACCACTTAAAGATAATATCGCCCACATAAATTTGGACGAGAAGAAAATGAGAATCCCGTGTCCGATGAATAGAGTTTTGTCTACAATACCCATTTTGAAACCATGATCGAGAAGATAGGACTTAAGCCTCTCATACCAAGCTCTAGGGGCTCGCTTAAGTCCATACAAGGCTTTGGAAAGCTTGTAGACATGGTTCGGTATTTGGGGTTCTCAAACTCGAGGTTGCTTGACATACACCTCTTCCTCAATGAAGCCATTGAGAAATGCACTCTTGACATCCATTTGATAGAGCTTGAAGCCCCGGGATGCGTAAAATGCAAGCAGATTCTAATCGCCTAGTCTAGCTACAGGGCAAAGGTCTCTCAAAGTCAAGACCTCAACCTCGAGTGAAGCCCCAGGCAACTAGACTAGCCTTGTTATGTAATGACAACCCCATCCTCACTCTGCTTGTTTTTGAACACCCACTTGGTCCCAATGACATTATGACCAGATGGGGGCTCTACAAGCCGCCAAACTTTGTTCCTCTCAAAGTTTTCCAGCCTCATGCATAGCATTAATCCATGATTCATCGGATAATGCATGAGTAACATCCTTTGGCTCAAAAGAGGCAACAAAGGCAGAGTGAAGGCAGAAGAAGATAAGCCTGATTTTGAGCGCCAGAACACGCCAAATAGATCACCAATGATCTCGCTCAGTGGATGAGAACGCTGAATGTGTCGTGGAGGACCGTATGAGTGGCCTCTACCTCTTGAGGAGAAGAGGTAGGAACAGAGCCACTCGCTAAAGGAGAGTCTGAAGGCAAAGGTTGATCATCCTGAGGTGCAGAAATGAAAACAGGAGGCACCTCAGGTGAAGAGGAGACTGGATCAGGTGGAACACCATCATCTCCATCATCCTCATCCTCTACAAAGATGGTCTCGAGGGATAAGAAGAGCTCGAAATATCGTGTCTAGCACTTGGCTAGCCTCATCAAAGGTCACGCCACAGTCTCTATGATCCTATTCGCATCACAACCTGCACTTATAGCTACGAGAAGAAGTCGAGTAACCCGAAAAATACCATCGTAAGAACGAGACTCAAACTTATCTAGGTTACCGACTTCAAGATGAAACACTTGCAACCAAAACGCGAAAATGAGAAACACTAGGCTTTCGCCCATACCTCAACTCATAAGAAGTGCGATGCAAATGTGCTCTCAAGAAAACGCGATTGGAAACATGACAAGCAAGAGCTATAGCCTCAAATTTCAAAACTTCCTAGGAGTATCAGACTATCTAGCATCGCCCGCCATCTCAACCAGTGGTCCTGTTTTTCCTTTCCACTACACCATTTTGTTGAGGGACGAGGGAGAAGAGAACCGATGCTCTAAACCGACTCCACACAGAACTCTCAAAGTAGGAGTTCTTGAACTCAGGCTATTATCACTCGCAGATAGCTCAGAATGCACCCGGGAGCTCAATAGACAACCTACTAACAAATCCCTCAAGTGAGAGAAAGTCTCATCCTTCGAGGCCATGAAAAATACCCAAGAATACCTCAAAAATCATCAACAATGACAAGGACATACCACTTCCTCCCGCCGATCAAGACTTAGCCGACCAACAAAGGTCCATATGTAAAAGCTGTCCCGGTGCATCACCATCACTACGGTGACTAGAGGATGAGAAGCAAGAACTATCTTGCCATGTCGGCAGGGAGAGCAAACTAAGTCTTTGACCATCTTGAGTTTGGGCAAACCACTTAATAAGATCGCGGTCGCTAACTCGTCAAATGATCAAAGCCAATGTGACCAAGTCTCCTATGCCGTAAGGAGAGATCACGGACTCGTATAATCAAACAACGAAGAGAGTCTCCAAGAAACAGAAAAATCAGCACGAAAGACTCTCCCAAATCTAGAAATCCCACAAACTAACTCTCCTGATGAATCAAGGATTCTACAAGCATTACACTTAAAGCTTACCTCGAAAGAGTCATCGATAAGTTGAGAAACAGAAAGCAAATTATATTGCAGCTTACTCACTAAGGCAACGTCCTTAAGAATAAAATTTTCATTAATGCAGACGGTACCTTTAGCAATGACTCTACCTGAAGAAGCATCCCCAAAAGTGATCAACTCATCACCGGGGCTCGGACTAGGAAGAAAACCAACGAGAATCTCCTATCATATGGCGAGAACAACCGAGTCAACAATCCAAACATCTCCTTCCCCATCCGATTTAACCCGATCAAGTCAAAAAGAGAGAAGACTCAAGATCGATAAAGTGAAGACTTGGGAACCCAATATCAATTACACGACGCCAAAGTACCAAACCACAAAAGAAGAAGACTTAACTCTAGTGTCTCTCTAACGCCAACTCTAACAAGATCGAAGAAGCAACTCTAGTGGAGGATCTAGGAGTCACATCGGGTTGGCTGCCAGTGGTGCAAAGGCGGACCATCCCAACGAGGTCGCTTAAATCTCCTTCCCGAAAACACCTCACGCCGGCGATATCACCTCGATGGGAAAAACGAGGAATATCAAGAGGACGGCGAAAGATCGACCACGAGCAACTCGTGACTAAAACTCGATCAACAAAGATGAAAACCGAGTCCTCGGACGCCGCCCAAAACAAGCAACTTTCTAACTCGTTTAGTAGTAGGGCGCTTTAGAGCACTCGAGTCTAAGGATGACCCTCAATACCCCTAAGAGCATCAACACGCCACGCCGAGTGATCTTGGCGCTCAAGGTAAATCTACTAGGTGACCATCCTTCTTACTGTAAGGTGCATGTGTACTTTGCCTTGTTAGAGGCGTATAACAAGAGAAGCATCCTTCGTCAAGTCCCGTGGACCACACCAAAGAGACCTAAACACAAGTGGTGCTCAACTTGGGAGCAACCACTATCTCTCCACTCTTGGAACCACGCACAATGGTAGGAGGATGAGTCCTAGCGTGCTCCAAGTAATCAAATCCTAGACCTTGATTGAATCTCGCTAATCTTGGACCGGTCTAGAATGAGATTGAGCTTCTTCTTGCCTCCAACAAATTTCTCAAGAGTGCTCATAAGATACCGACACTCTCGAAAAGTGAGGTGTATGAAGAGCAAGGGAAGGAGTAGAAGAAGAATCGAAGAAGAGGATCGAACAACAAGTGCATATTTTTCCCTATACACTACCGCCTCAAATTTGAGAGACTCACAGAAGCACAAGAAGCATATCTAATTCTACCAACCTGGGCCTCTAACTTCTTCCTAAGCTCAAGTGGACCTTATCCACGCCATCCTTAACCCCAACACACGAAGCAACCAGTTTGTGATTTAACTAGTAAATCCTTAGCAAGTTGATCACACTTGACATTCAAAGCATCATTGTCAAGTTTTAGTTGCTTACAGCCCTCACATGAGCTGACTGGGTCCTTAGAAGCATGCATCTCAAGTTCATCATTTCTAGAGGAAAGCTTTCTAAGGTGTGAGCTCATGGCATCAATCTCAGCAAGCAATTTAGGGCAATTATTACAGGAAGCATTTGTGTGGGCATGAGAAAAACTAGCATCAGTAGGAATATCAATAACAACAGGACTAGCATTCTTCGACTTCAGATTCTCAAGATCAACAAGCACACTATCATGCAAAGTCCTTAGGTTCTCCAGCTCCACAAGCAAAGCATCACAGAGTATACAACTGTCAGAGTCTCGGGAGGAACATGATTTAAGTGAAGCTAACTCCCGAGACAATCTATCTACCTCCTTCTCTAACTCAGAACACCTCGACCTAGCCTTAGCATGAAACTTGCCTAATTTACGAAGGCATCATTTAACTCGTCAGAGGTGGGTACCTCATCCGTGTCGCCAGACAGCTGAGTCGCCACTTCAATGGCGCCGCCATGAAGCACATGCCGAGAAGTCATCGCCGCCGCTCTTCTCTTGCGGATCATCCTTGCCTTCATCGCTCCATGTCTCCGTGTTCGAGAGGTTGATGTCATCGAGGGCGGCGAGGACGCGTGGAAGAGCTTTGTTCTTGGAGAAGTTATGATTTCTTCTCGTATACCGTTCACAAATTGGAGGCTTTTATTGCGTTCTTGTGTGTGTAGTCGTTTGCCCAAACCACGACGCCGTTTTGCCCTTCTCCAAATTAGGGCGTTCGCTCAATGTGGTTGGGGCCACCACACTCAAGCAGTGATCATGCCACCTCTCTTCCTCTCTCTCACTCTCTTGTAAATATTGAAAATTTTCGAGCGACAAGAGCAAGCTCATTTTCCGAAATTGTTCCAGCATTTCATCGCTACGCCGCAAAGAGCGGAGAGAGAAAACCGAAGCAAAGTCAAGAGAAAATCCGAAGAGAACCCAATGGGATCGGTGACCAAAGCCATCGACCGAGATTTCGTCTTCCGAGAGACGACATCAATCTCATGAGTCTTGAGGCGGAATAAAGCCCGCCAAGAGTCGAGTCGACAAATCGCTGGTGTCCTTGATGGTGGTCACCTTCATCTCCCAAACCCGAAGGTCGAAAAGCGGTCAAGAAATGCCGAGCATTGTCCGAGTCGTATATACAATCGATCGCTCGAGGTCGCCAAAATCTTGGTAAACCGACCAAAGCACTCATCGAGACTCTCACCAACAGTTGTTCAAATTTGTTGTACTCGCTTGAATCGGGTCATGCTCACGGTCTTGATTTGAGTAGTGCCTCATGGTAAGCATCGAGGGTTACCCAAATCTCGTGGGCGGAGCGAAGGTGAGAAATCGATCATACTCATCGCGCTGAGTCCTCAGATGAGAATGTTCTCGCCTTAGCATTTGCCTCAACGCCACCATATTGCCGATCGTGACGTTTCATCGGCAGAACCTCATATGGGAGCTTCACCTTCGCCATATCAGAAGCCCCAGGCAAGGATGTATGACTCCATCCGGGATTTCCAAAAAGGAAAATCAACACCAGAAAAAATTGGAGGCTTGGTGGAATACTTGTCTGTCGCCATGGCTCTCGAGACCGGTCAAGATCTATGGAAGAGCAAAACCGGCTCTGATACCAATTGAAGGATCGAGATGGCGAACAGAGGGGGGGTGAATGGTCGCAACTAAATTTTCCCCAAAATACTCCAACTAAACCCTTGAAAAGATCGCGCAAAGGAAATCGTGAAAAACCCGAACAACTAGACAACTATGTGTACCCCTAGCATGCATGGATGAGTTCCATAGAATATGTGGGGATTTTTCAATCACAATCCTGGTTGTCAAGTGTCCAAAGAAAAGAGGAATCAATTCAAATACTTCTTTTCTAAAAGAGATCAAGCCAAGACACAAAAGTCTCTTTTAGAAAAGCAAAAGCAGATATTTCCAGAATCTGTCTTTAATTTGAACAGGAGGTTGGTGGGTTTCTGCTACTCACAAAATTATGAGAAATTTTCTCCCTATGAGAAGATGAGCTTTGAAGCTTTCCACCAAATTTCAGATCAAAAATCCAATTAGAAAAATCATCATAAATCTATGAACACAGACAGTCAGGAACTTCGGGCAGAAAATTTGGGGCTCGGTTTTCACCTCATAGCACCCAAACGGTGCAACCAGTGGACTCCAACATTTTTCTACAGATGGGTATAGGAGTCCCTCACAATATCTAATAAGAATCACTCAAAAAGGATTTTTTTATATTTTTCTAAAAATCAAAGACTAACTACTGCGCGAAGAACAAGTTCTGGACAGAACTGGAACTTGAAAGAAGAGATGATCTCTACTCAATCAAAGAGTGCAAAAGAGATGTAAAACCATATGAACACACTCAAAACATCCAAGATCAGCATTTAGAAGGAGGGGAGGCAAATCCAAATCGCATGAATGTAAATTGCGGAAAGTAAATGCGTAATGTAAATGCTGAATTTAAATTATGAAAGTAAAGACATAATGTAAATGCGAATTTAAATTCACAATAATGTAAAGAAATTTCTTTGTATTTCTGGTGGAAGGTTTACAAAGCCTCACTTCATGTGGGCAAAGCTCAAAGGAGCAACTCAAAACCTTCAAGGAGGAGGCCACCCTCCACCCCTATTTATACTACTCTTGGGCCACCTACCACCCTTGGATGAGTCCCTCAACCCTAGGACACTCATCTAAGGGCTAGGATTGACCCACTCACACAGCCATGCAAGGGCTAACCCAAAACCCGCACACATACCGGGTTTTCTTGCACGGTTTTCAAAGCATACTACCTAGACCCGCTAACCTATCAACTAGACCGTGATCCGACGGCCCTCATTGATCCACGTGGCATCTAGCTAGCATCATCTCCTTTCCTTATCTTCTTGACTTGCCCAGACTCCGTCTCCGATCATCTTCCGGCGATCTCCCGACCGTCTGGACCTCCGACGCTCCTCGCCTAGTCCCGGTCATCCTCCGCCTCACCATGACCTAGCACCGTCGCCCTGCAACCATCAAAGACAAGGAAAAAACCTTTCACATAGCAATGCCCGCAAAGATATTCAATGATTATCCCAAAATCATAATTTCTCTCAACGGTCCGATGCTACCGCCCCAAGCGGGTAGCCTTAGGAAAAGCAACCAACACTCAAATTGCTTCAAATCGAAATCCATTTCAAATCAAAATCAATTTCAAATCAAACCAAGCTCAACACTTGTCAATTACTCATCACACACAAGGATAGACCTCCACATGGTCTTTCAGAGATGCTGCTATTTGGTGGGAGAGCTATCAAGCGACCCTGCCAGAAGGCCGAGTAGTGTTATGGCCAGAGTTCAAGACGGCTTTTCATCGTACACATATACCGGCCAGCATCATTGAAGTGAAGAAGCAGGAATTCCTGGATTTGAAGCAAGGTAATATGACTGTTATGGAGTATTTACATCGTTTCAATTACCTGTCTCAATATGCCGCTCATGAGGTGGCTAATGAAGCTCGAAAGGTGGAGCGGTTTATATAGCACCTTAATGAAGAAATCAAGTGGGCTCTTATCGCTCAAGACATTAATGATTTTCAAACTCTGGTTGATAAAGCAGTCCAAGTGGAGCATGGCAGTAAGGATGTTATGGAAAGCAGGAAGCGCAAATGGCTTGCGTGCAAGTCTGGTAATGTGGGATCATCTAGATCACAGGGTGGTCAGTCTTCATCTGTTCGCCAACCCCCACCACAGATGCAATGGACTCAAATCCAACAGCCATAATTTCAAATAAGCAGCCAAGGGCAAGTGGTTCGTGCTCCTCAACAACAGTCACAGCGAGCCACTCGCTCTTCACAGCCAACAAGGGCGACAACTACTGCTCAGAAACAAGTACCAAATGTTACCTGTTTTCATTGCAATGAGCGAGGGCATTATGCTAACTCCTGTCCTAAAAAGAAAACAATGCAGACTCGCTCGCAGACTCAAGGGAGATCGTAGGGAGTTGGGAACCAGCAAGCTCAAAAGCCGAGTTCAATGCCGGCGCAAGGTGATGCTCTTGGGCGCTTGCACCATGTCACGGCCGAAGAGGCCCAAGACGCACCTGATGTCGTACTAGGTATGCTTCTTGTCCAATCCGCCCCTACCTTAGTGTTATTTGATTCTGGAGCCTCTCATTCGTTCGTTTCTAAGAAATTCACAGAACAGAATCAACTGGAAATTTCCCTTTTACCTACTTACATGGTTATTCACTCACCTGGAGCAACCATTTGGACTAGAAAATTTTGTCCTAATGTTAGTATAGAAATAGGAGAAGTGTTGTTCTGTGCCAATCTGATTATCATAGAAACCTCGGGGCTAGATGTAATTCTGGGTATGGATTGGTTAGCAAAGCATCAAGGTTACATAGACTGTGCTAATAAATCAGTAGCTCTCACAAACCAAGATGGTGTCCGCGTAGAATTCTCGTCCAGTGTTAAATCCTCCACACATCAACCAGTGCTATGTTCTGTAACTTTTTCAAAAATTAATCAAGTGTCCGTAGTTAACGAGTATCCTGATGTGTTTCCTGATGAATTGTCGGGAATGCCGCCGGACCGTGATATGGAGTTTGTTATTGATTTGGTGCCTGGAACTGCACCCATATCCAAGCATCCGTATCGAATGCCTCCAAATGACTTAATGGAATTAAAGAAGCAACTCAAAGAACAACTAGATAAAGGTTTTATTCGCCCTAGTACTTCACCACAGGCGATCCAAATTTTATTTGTTGAAAAGAAGGATGGTGGTCTTCGATGTGCGTGACTATCGTGACGCTAAATGACGTCACCATCAAAAACAAATGTCCACTTCCCCGCATAGATGATTTGTTTAATCAGTTGAATGGTGCTCAAGTATTTTTCCAAAATTGATCTCAGACTGGGTTATTTTCAATTGAAGATTAGACTGTCTGATATTCCTAAAACTGCATTCGTTACTCGTTATGGGTTGTATGAGTACACCGTAATGTCATTTGGCCTCACGAATGCTCCAGCGAGTTTTATGAATCTGATGAACAAAATCTTTATGGAGTATTTGGATAGATTTGTGGTAGTCTTCATTGATGATATTCTGATTTATTCCAAAAGTGAAGAAGAACATGCTCGACATTTATGAATGGTTCTTAGTAAATTGTGAGAAAATAAGCTTTATGCCAAATTTGAGAAGTGTGAATTTTGGCTAAAAGAAGTAGCATTTCTTGGTCATGTCCTGTCTAGAGGAGGGCAAAGTACAAACTGTATTAGCTTGGGAGAGGCCGCAATCAGTTCCAGAAATCCGAAGTTTTCTGGGAATGGCTGGATATTATCGCCGGTTCATTGAAATTTTTTCCAAAATTGCAAAACCATTAACCCAGCTATTAAAGAAAGAGAAGAAATTTATCTGGACTTCAGAATGTGAAGAAAGTTTTCAAGAATTGAAAAAGAGGTTAACATCGGCCCCGGTGCTAGTGTTACCTGATATCCATAAAAATTTTGAAGTATATTGTGATGCTTCACGACATGGTCTAGGGTGTGTATTAATGCAGGAGGGAAAAGTTGTGGCGTATGCTTCCCGACAACTTCGCCCTCATGAGCAGAATTACCCTACACATGACCTGGAGTTAGCCGCTGTTGTTCATGCTTTGAAAATATGGCGGCATTATCTTATTGGAAATCGGACTGAAATTTATACAGATCACAAAAGTCTTAAGTATTTCTTCACTCAGCCAGATCTGAATTTGAGGCAGAGAAGATGGTTAGAATTAATTAAAGATTATGATCTTGGTATTCATTATCATCCGGGGAAAGCCAATGTTGTAGCAGATGCTCTCAGTCGAAAACTTTATTGCACCTGGATTTCTAATCAAGCTGAATTGATGAATGAATTTCAGAAGCTTAATCTGAATATAGTTGAAGATGGTTATGTAGCTGCTCTTGATGTGCAACCTACCCTTAAGAGCCAAATTAAAGCCGCGCAACTTAAAGATGAAGTTGTTATTAAAATTCAGAGTTAGTTGAAAGAAGGTAAAGGGTCTGAATTTACCATAGGCTCAGATGGGATAGTATTCCGAGGATCTCGGATTTATGTGCCGAATGATTCAGAAATCAAGAAATTAATTCTGTCTGAGGCACATGAGTCGCCATTATCCATTCATCCGGGAAGTACGAAAATGTACCAGGATCTTAAAAAGGAGTATTGGTGGCCTGGTATGAAGAAGGACATTGCTGAATATGTCGCAAGATGTGACGTATGTCAACGAGTAAAAGCTGAACATCAACGTCCAGCCGGGCTCCTTCAACCATTACAAATTCCAGAATGGAAGTGGGACGATATTAGTATGGATTTTATCACGGGTTTACCCAGAACTCAAAAAAGGAAATGACTCCATTTGGGTAATTGTTGATCGGTTGACGAAAGTAGCTTATTTTATTCCTGTGAAGACTACTCATTCCGGGGATAAATTGGCTGAACTTTATATCAACAATATCGTGTGTTTGCACGGAATCCCAAAAACAATTGTGTCTGATCGTGGCTCACAGTTCACATCTCGTTTTTGGGAAAAATTGCATGGTATGTTGGGAACCAAGCTGAATTTTAGTACAGCCTATCATCCTCAAACTGATGGACAAACTGAAAGAACAAATCAAATATTAGAAGATATGTTAAGAGCCTGTGTGCTATCTTATAGCACTAATTGGGAAAAGTGTTTCGCGTTTGCGGAATTTTCGTATAACAATAGTTTCCAAGCAAGTCTGCAAATGTCACCATTCGAAGCTCTTTATGGAAGAAAGTGTAGAACACCACTATTTTGGTCAGAGACTGGAGAAAAGCAATTCTTTGGTCCAGATCTTATTCAGGAAGCCCAAGAACATGTAGATTTAATAAGAAGTCGACTGAAAGAAGCTCAATCTCGTCAATAGAGTTATGCCGAGCATCGTCGACGTGACTTGAGTTTCGAGGTTAACGATCATGTTTATCTTAAGGTTTCGCCACTTCGTGGTATTCGCCGTTTCCAAATCCGAGGTAAATTGGCGCCACGATATATTGGGCCATATCGTATCATTGAGAAAATGGGCGAAAAGGCGTATAAACTGGAATTACCATCTCAGCTGTCCAGTGTTCATAACGTCTTCCATGTATCCCAATTAAGGAAATGCCTTCGTCTTCCTTCTGAACTTACCCAGCTAGAAGAAATTGATCTACAACCTGATTTGACATATCGGGAGCATCCGATTAGAATCTTAGAGGAAGCCGAACGTCACACTCGCAACAAATCTCACAAGATGATCAAGGTACATTGGAGTAATCATTCCGAAGAAGAAGCAACCTAGGAGCGGGAAGATCGACTCAAGGAGGAATTTCCCGAATTCTTTCAGGAGTAGTTTCCTTTAGACACGCCAAATCTAAAATTCTAGATTTTTGTAAGGGGTAGATCTGAACAGCCCAAAAATTTTCTAACAAAGAAAATATAATATTTAAATTTGAATGTGAATATTTTCACTTATTCATGATGCCTTGGATTTTATTTGGAGTTTTATGAATTCTTTTTGTGTTTTGAGTTGCAAGAAAAATCAACTAAAGAAGGAAAAGAAGAAAAGGCTAAGAAGCAAAAAGCAAAAATTTCTTAGGAGAATCCTGAACATGTAAATAAGCTATTTTAACTACAAAATGAAATTATGCATAAGGAACTGAGGAAGAAAAATAGCACAACAATTTTTATTCCCAAATAATGCATTGTCAAAAATTGTGTAAAACATTGGGACAGCAAATGGAGTTGAGAAAATTTAGATGAGAACCTCATTTCTATATCTACATCTAGTAAAAATATAATAAATTAATAAGATGGTTTGAGAATTATTAAAATTTGAAAACCGAAAACTTGGGAAAATGGAAAATTCAATGTCAGAATTTTAATTAAATAATGGAGTGAGTAATTGAGCTGAAAATTTTACATAAGTATTTGTAGCTCAAATAAAATTGCAAAACAAAATATCAAAAATAATAGACTTAATTTGATCTTAAATAAAAATCAAAGTCAGAGGCTAGAAATTCAAACAAATCAATATTGAAAGAATATTTTTAAATTCTCAGTAACTTGGTTTAATCTCAAAATTTTACCAGGAGTCAGTTGCAGTCTAGAGACTTTGGTCAAAATGTTTTACCATTTTCTACATCAATTTGACCACCAACAAAAATCGGAGAGTGAGGGAGAAATTCAACCCAACCACCCTGTTTCCTTTGACCAATCACTGCCGTGTGGGCCAACCCGTTCCTGTCCCGTTCTGTTGGCGCAAGGGAGGAAATTCCAGCCGCTGACAGTGGTCCCAGGCCCCAGCTGTCAGACACATCTTCCCCAACCTCCGTTCGATCGATCGGTGAGTGGAGGAGAAGTCTCCCGAAGCGTAGAACGCAGCCCATGCTCGATTCAGCGAACCGGCTCTTTGTTCGATCATCTCACAGCGTCATCTTCACCTCATCGTCGCATGGTTCAGCCACGAGTCTCACGCACCGAGCTTTCACCATTAACCCTTCCCGCCAACTCCTCGTCCTTCCAAGCCAATGCCAGCGATCGCTGCCGAGCGTCCCAGCTCAACAGCGTCGCTCAAACCACTACAAAGCCATCCCATTGCCGCATTAGCACTCTTTCCCTTTTCCCTTCGCCAGTTCTCAGGCTGGCTCCTAGCTCTTTCGCCTTCACTGCCATTGTTCGCAGGGAGCCAGGGAAAAGGTGGAAACCAGCGTTTGAGCCGAGCATGAGGTAAGCCATGAAATCGAACCAACCCGAAGCTTCGTCGTGCATCATAGAGTCCTAATTGAGCCTCAATTCGAACCCTTTCTCTTGTAGTTGCCGATTTCCACCGGTCTTCTTCTCCAGTTCCGGCGCACCGTGGACGGGCGTCTCTGCTTCTTCTCCGACGCCGTTCTCAGGTAAAACCGAATCCCCATGCCTCACTGATACTCACCGAATCCTCACCCGAGCCAATGGACCATCGGCGTTGAGCTTTCGCCGGAGATCCAAGGCAGCCGCCGCATGTGCGCGTGGGCGAGTATGCTCCCGGCCGCCCCGAGCCGAATGAGTACCACCAATAGAATCCCCATGTCGTGCTGAAGGTGTAAATGCCACCCATTCCGCCGTTCCTGCAACCGTTCGCCGGCGGCAAGCCCAAATCCGAACTCCCCTATTTTTGTCGCTGATGTGTGGGTCCCCAACGGTAGTGTCTGAGCCAGGGCAAGCCAAAAAGGGAAAACGTATTCTCCAGAGGGAAGCGCATTTTCCGTTTTTGGAAAGTTTGATTTTTGAGGAATTTTCATACCCGTGAGGATTCAAGTTTAAATATCTTCTGAACCAACAGTCCAATTTGAGTGAAATAAATTTTTAAATTCATGTAAAATCTAGTAGATTCAGAATATGCAAAAAAAAATTTAGAATAGTCAGTGTGTGATTTGTAGTAAATTAAATACATGGAAAAAGCTTTATGCCTTAAGAAATTAATAATTTTAACTTTAGGCAAATTGAAGAAAAGTAAATTGTTATGAAATGTTGATGCTGTTAATAGCTTAAAAATGTAAAGTAATGGTATTTAAGCTGAGATATTCCAGTAGCTTAATAAATCTTTAAGAGAAACAATGTCACATGTATAGTATAAAATAAATATATGCTTTAAGTAAAAGTAAGAATATGGTATGATCAGAAGTTATAAAATGCAGAATTAGATGAGTCAGTGATAGCATTGAACTCAATTGAGTTTCTGGTTAGTCATGCATATTCTTGCATGCATAATCACACATATGCTATTATATATATATGAAGATTCATATATATATTCTAGCAATGAGAGTTGCTGTCAATAACTAGAATCTTATTAGAATATTACTTTGACTCTGAATCCAATCAAAAGGGATAAGAATCTGTTAAACCTGAAATGATTAAATCATTATAATCTTAACCTATTTTTGCGTCTTGAATTCGAAAATATAAATAAAAGAAATCACAATCTTTGCATCTTGAATTCATAAAGTAAAAATAATGAATTCAATTAAGCAATTCTGTTCTATGCGTTAAATTTTATTTATTCTTGCTATCTACTTTCTTTTTGCCCTTTTTAATTGCTGATTGTTGTTTTTCTGCCTTGTCTTGCGACGTGTAGACATTGACGTGCCTGACGAGGAGGACGACCATGCAGCTGATCCAGAGTTCGAGCCTAACAATGTAGAGCAAGGCAAGCAACCCCTTGGTCATGTTGAACCCAATAATTCACCTACGATATGTTGTTTTTGTAACTGTATTATGCATGCGAGTAATTCTCCGTAAAACAGCTATGTTGGGTAGAACAAATAGTTATCCCTGTGTAATATGGATTTCCTTTAATGTGTGTGGCATGTGAACCTTGTAACCGTACATATGGTTTAGACATAAACTAATGTCACTGCGGGTATAAACGTTAGATTTTATATCTACTTAGCCATGCTCACCATTAAAATGGTTCATCTTCAAATTGTTTATTCAACCAGTTGCCATTTGAAAAGGTTGCTATTAGTTTACTAAAAATCCAAAATAAAACTATTATTTGGATGTGGGCGATTAATGGCACTAGCCGGTGGTGCAAAAAGGAACTGCACGTAGTATAGGGTGGAGTGTCGCCCATGTCACATTAAGGACCGAGCAATGGGACGCTATTGATCCAAGATTTTCGTGCAACCATGAGGGCTATTTATGGGGTAGCCTTAGCTTATTAAGTTATTCAGATATGGCTTTGCTCATTGGTTGGCGGGAGCTAGCACAGGCATTCCGGTCAGTTCCGCTCGACGGGTTTCTACTTGCTAATGCAACGTGTATGCATACTGCGTGTTGAAACATTGTGTTGGGTGTGAGAAAGTGGATCCACGGCTTGAGTGTGTGTTTATGGTTCTACGGCAGGGGTTAACATCCCGGGCTGGATCGGAGTCATGTCTGAATAATGTAACGGCTATGTATGATCACTGCTTAAGACACCTAAGGAAGTGTGTTGTATGGCCTAGCAAAAAGGTGAATCATTCCTTGTGGGTAAAGTTGTACACCTCTGCAGAGTATAAAATCTAATCGATTAGCCGCGCCCGCGGTAATGGGCACTTGGTGAAGTCATTCCAATGTTAGATTTTGTTATTTTCTGAAAACTAGAGTTTCGGTTTGAAACTGGTTTTTGGCAACCCGTTTATGTTCAAAGGAATCGACATATATGACTGTTCAGTCGGGTTGACTGGTTATGCAATTGAAATTACTTTTCTGTACATTACTTATTCTTTAGCAATTTTATAAATGCGAATTGCAATCTAATATTAATTTATGTTTACTGTTTGAGCAACTGCAAAATAACTAGAGCCTGTCATTGATTAAGCCTGCATGATTATTTATTTGCATTTGCTAACCACTACCAAGTCTTGCTGAGTACCAACGTACTCAATCTTGCTTTACACACTGTCTCAGAGGATGAAGATTCAGTATTGCCAGACGACGCGTTCTTTCAGTCAGGACGTGGGGTTTTTTACGACGACTTTTTCTTCATGGAGTTATCCCAGACTGATGCCTGCGGGTTTTGGGGCAATCCACCTGGGTTTTGGTTCTTTCCACTGTAGTGTTGTTGCTACTCTGTTATTATTTCTAAGTGTTGTAACTGCTCTGTATAATTAATCTTGTGCAGGTTATAAATATCCTGTTGGTTGTGATATCGTTGTTGTAAACATGTGTGTGCTAGCTACTGATCCAGGGACTAGTATGTAACATCCCAATTTTTGGCTTTTCAACTATTTAATATTATTT
This sequence comes from Guadua angustifolia, assembly GCA_036346375.1. Lineage (NCBI taxonomy): Eukaryota > Viridiplantae > Streptophyta > Magnoliopsida > Poales > Poaceae > Guadua > Guadua angustifolia. The sequence continues at coordinate 15,059,496 of CM070516.1, read as the reverse complement.
TATTGCAATTTATGATTTTTGTGAATTTTCTGGATTTATTTGGATTTTCTGAGATTTATTGGAATTATTTCAATTAAAATATATTGCCTTTTGTTGAGAATTAATTATAAAAAGAAAAGTTTAAAATAAAGTTTTGCCTAAAATATTTTATTTTAGCTTAGAATGTCTCAGAGTATTTTTGAGATTTTTCTGGAAATTTTACTGGTAATTTCGTTGCCTTAAACAAAATCCAAATGTTTTATCTAATTATTTTAATTAGCAAACCGGTTGAAAATCATTGCACAGTACCGGGCCGTGGCCTAGCACTGTTCCTTTGCGATCGTGTACTATTTGGCCGCTAAGCCCCGCGTCGGTAGAGCTTCCGAGGGCCGTGGGATCACCATCGTGCGGGCGAGATTGAACCAGGACGATTTCCGTTGGATTCCGAAGGAAGGTTGCGATCAATACGCGTTGGGCGACTCTCGGCCGATGATCAGGAAAACGGACGGCTCCGCGTCATCGTTCCCAGCTCGTGTCCGAAGCGGACTCTGCCAGCTCCCGCCGTTTGTGCCGCAAACTCCTCGCCGAGTCTAGCCGTACCCGGTCGCCGTGCGCTATATAAGGGGAAGCATCGGGGGCGCAAGAAACCAAGCAACCAAAGCCCTAAGCCCTTGGCCCGAGGATCGCCGCACAGCCGCCGCAATCAGGGTTTTTCCGAGCGCGCCGCTGCAAGCTTCTCCACGCCGTGTAGCCGCCGTTGGCCGTCTTCTTGAGTCATCAGCCAGGCTACCACGATCGCCGTCACCGTAATACCGTCGGCGCGCCGGTTTCACGGGCGTCGCCAGGGAAGGAGATCACCGTGTGAGTCACCGCTGCCAGAGAAGAAGCTCACGTCGCCGCTGCTCCGGTGACCAGGAGAGGAAGCCCACCGCGTCATCATATCCACGACGTCGAGACAAGTCGGTAGGTGCCTTCGCCGCCGCCGCGGTGACCCTAGGATCGCACGATCGCTTCGGTGATGTGGCCAAGCATCGGGGTGGCATGTGGTAGCCAGGTGGGCGTGATCGGTTAGGTGGCGTCAATTTGGCACGGCCAAGGCGCGCTATCGCTGAAGTCACCGCCGCCTTGGCGCTCGCATCGTCGGCCAAGTGGGGCTCGGCGTCAAGAGTACTGGTCTCGGTGAACCGGGTGCCGTGGGCCGAGGCCACGTGTTGACGCCGTAATAGTCCAAGCCAAAGGGCTGACGTCAGCGGGGCGTGTGGATGACATAATTAAATGAATTTCCTTTTGAAAAATAATTCGGAATATTACTGATTTCCCGATTTTATGATTTTTCAGGAATTTGAATTTTCCGAGGGCTCGTTCTCCCTCATACGAACTCCGATTGAGGTAATTCAAATTCCTAAAAATTTGTAAAATTGAGATCTATCCAATGGTGACTTTTATTTGAATTTTTGAGTTCATTTGTTGTTTGGTTTTGGTGTTTATTTGCTATTTCTTCTCGATTCGCGTAGACATTGAATTGTGCGAGGCTTCGGAGGAGGAATTTGCAACTTAGGAACAATCCTTAGACTAAGACCAGGAGCTTAAGCAAGGCAAGCTTTGATCATGTTGCACCCATGTTTGCAAAATTGCTATTTTGATTTACCCTATTGCATGATATTTTATGTGTACAACTGATTTCAACTTAAATTTGGGATTAGTTAACGTACCCTTTGAATTACACCCTACCTTGTTATTTGTATGCCATAATCCACTTGTCACCTTAGGTTGGTTCACTATAGTTGGTTAAATATGAAATCAACATGAGATGGTTAGAACGGAATAGAATTGCTTAGCCATGCCACGTCATCACATATACATGAAATGTTGATTATTAATTTTGACTAATGGAATATGGAACCATAATGTTAATTTGTGTGTCATGTGTGGTCACACAAATTAAGAGATTGAGTTGTCGTGGCGGGGAGGTCACACAACAATGTTGATTTGTGAGTAGCACATGGTGCTTGGTAACCAACCGGGTGGTAATCATTTTAAGATTGAAGCAAATGGAAGGGGCAAGTGTGCCATGGTGGGCTCAGTGGAGCTGAGGGTATGTGTAAGTCTTGCTTTAATCAATCCTAAGAACTTAACCTTGCGAGTCTTTGACCTGAGTCAATCATGCAAACACATGTCTGTTATGGGGCAGCCTAGCTGACTAATTTGCAAATGCTTAGCTTGAGTGCTATCGTACGTGGTGGTGTGAGTCCGGGTGTACGGAGAAAACTCACATGGCGCAAGAGGGGGGCCCTGTTGTGGTGGTGTAACCTTCGTGTTGAAACCTCGGCGGTAGCATCGGGTTAAGAGGATGCATTGTAAAGGCTTTGTTATAATCATTCACTTTGTGTGGTGCATGGTTGTATCATGTGGGTAAAGTGCATAACCTCTGCAGAGTGTACAAACTATTCGGATAGCCGTGCTCACGGTATTGAGCAAAACTCGGGAATTACAGTCAAGGGTTAGTTAATTAAAATGGACAACTGTTATGGGATGGTAGGATGCCATGTGGATAATGGAACTTGATTTAGGATGGAAAACTTGGTTTATTTGAGAATTACTAAATCTATTTACTTCTTATTATTTGTTTTACTGTCTTTTCAATCTATGTAATGTATGTGTTCTTAAATGCTGCCTTATTACAAATAAAACCTTAGCCTTTCCTTTGGAATAAGCCTTGCATATAGTTATGGTAGAATTGCATTATGTGCACAACTTGTTGAGTACGTGCTATTGTACTCACCCTTGCTTAACAACCAACAACAGTGGAGGAATCATCGTCGTTACTGGAGGAGGACTTTCAGGTGGACATGAGTCACCAGGCCAATCCTTGTCAGTCGCCTGTGGTGTGCTGATGGGACATCTACGTATTTTGCTATACTTTCCGCTGCATTTGTTCAAGTTTACTTTCAGTCTAGCCATGTGGCTGAATAATTGTAAGTGATCATAAGATCATACACTAGTTATATTCAATAAATAAAGTCTTATTATTCTTATCGTTGTGTATGATATGATGCTAACCGATGTTAAGCTGTGTGCACTAGCATTGATTCTGGGACTAGTGCGGTAAAACACAGTGGATTCGAATTGGTGAATTCGGATTCTTACATAGTACGGTATACACATGGAGGTTCCTGTTCATTTGAACGGGGTCTCACAGACTTCAATTGTTCATTTTGGGAGACTTGCACTGTTAGTCGTTAGAAAATGTTTTTTTTAGCAAATTCTGATCTGTAGTTGGTATAGAGGTAGATACTATGTTTGATGGCTTCTGTGGTGTAGTCTTTTTTTTATCTAAGCATTTGCATTAGTACAATCAGTATTTCATTTAATGTATACTGATTTACTGATTATGCCGACAAATTTATGGTAAATTATTCAATACAGGTTGTGTGATGATTGCGAGAACAATTTTCACCAGATAAAATATAACTACCTGTCATTATACCACTCCATCGCCGTAGAGCATGCAGTGCAGCAGAGGTGAAAACACAGACGGTAATAGGCACCGCTGCACCAGATATGCCCCCAATGCAAAAGCAGCACCCACGCTTCTAACTGAGCTCCGTAGCAGAACGACGGGTGCCTTCAAGAAAAACAGGTTTTGAAATCAACTGAAGCCATCCCAGGCGGATGAGAAGGCAGCTGAGGATGATGGCATCGTCCACGACGTTCAGATCGAGCAGCGTAGTGCACTAATTCTCTACTGCACGCGGCAAATGAGGGCGTCGATGCGGTGATACATGCATGCCCGGCCCGTATCCCACTCTGCTAATGTTCGCCGCGCAAATGCGGTGACAAGTGCTCACATATATAGTTACTATTAGCACAACATATATAGTTACTATTAGCATATATCCATTGGACAACATGATAAAAGTAGTAGGCAAATGCGGTGACAAATGCTCACATATATAGTTACTATTAGCATGTACAACAAAGCAAGCTCAAGCTCTCGAAAATTGTTCTAATAAAATATGGTGAATTAATAGGCACCAATTCAGCTGTCCCAATTCGTCATCCATGCCAATTGTGCCGATACTTTGTTGAAAATGCTGCCCAGCCGAATATTATTAGGAAGGGCCAAAATGCCAAAAACACTAGCTCAAGGATAAGTCTCGCCATGATCCGCCATATCCGATTGCCCATTCTAGCTCGCAATGCTTTAACAACAACCATCAGGCTTTGCAAAGGTTCTATAATTCCGATGAGCATTACAACAGAAGTTGTCACGAACACTGCAATGGCGGTATTATGAGCAACGGGAGCAAGCACCATATAAAGAGCCAATGCAAAAGCAAGTGCCAAGCTTGTGACAGAACTCGTCGTGAAGAATACAGATCTCTGGAAGTGCTTTTGACGGACGGACAAATCAACCATTGGGATGCCAGAGAATATTACACATATGGTAGCCACCGAGGCACAAACGAATGCTAATGTGATGGCCATGATGAATGCATCAAAAGTATACCTCCTGGCAAGAGTTGGTGTGCCACCCTTAGGGTGGTCATCGGCTCTATAACCACCGGACAGGGCAAAAGTAACACCAAATGCCACCGTTGCAATGAGCGCTGAGCCAATGCCCAGAACTTGTGTAGAATCCTTAATTTTCTCTTTCTCTTTGTCATCGACTAGTTGGGGTTTATACTTGTCTCTTAGGAAATCCAATCGGTAGCAACCATGTCTGGCGCCAGCAAAATATAATGAGCGCAATATCAAACTTTGTGGGTTCTGAAAAAGGAAACAAACAGAATAAACGCACTATACAAAAAAAGTAATATTTTAGATTTGACTAAAAGAGGATAAGCAAGCTTGAAACAGAAATCACAAAGTGGATTACCCAATCAAAACTCAAACCAGGGGGGATCCTGCAACACGATAGACCAAAGGGAGTTTGCCCACTATTATTTGGTAAACTAAGTCGTACTTTCCGGTTTGCAATGAGTGAACAAACTATCTTGAGATCCCCAACATTGACAGCAAGATGCAGCGCGGTGTTCCCATCGTTGTCCTGTGTATTTAAAATAGATGCTATCGATGGTGTTACTCGACCGCAGGAATATGAGATAACATTATATCTCTTCTTCTGGACAGCAACGTGAAGAAAAGTTTTTCCCTGATTATCACACAAATTGACACACTCTGGACATTTTTTAAGCAAATTGATAACTGCCTTGAGCTCCCCTTGAGAGGCAGCAATGTGAATGGGGAAGGACCCGCTTTTGTCTGGCTGGTAAGCTGAAGATGGATTAGCTTGTAGTAGTAGTGACATAGCATCGTCGTGCCCCCTACTAACGACAAGATGAAGAGGAGTACTCCCATTTTGGTCTGGCTGTATTGTAAGGTCCTTGTTCCAGTCCAATAGATTCGTTGTCATCACTGCAGTTGAAGTATTGGACACTTTAGGTTAAACAAATGTTACAGAATCTTAAAGCAAACGAAAAGATAAGTGATCACCATCTACTCTTTATGTATACTTTAATATTATGCAACTGTCAAAAGGAAAAGAATGGAAGCACCTCTCAATGTTGCACCGAATCTTTTGAGATGTTCCGTGCTATGTAAGAAAATTACAAGCCAGAGTCACGCGCTACGCTGCATCATTTGAAATTTCGTTGTGCTACCCTACGCCGTGCGGATTTTGGTCACGCGACGCTACGCTACGCGAAATTTGGTCCGATGGATACTTCTAAAAAAATGCGTAGCTTTGGTTTTCTGTTTTTTTTTTAAAAATGGGCAAATAGGAGTCGGCGGCGAATTAGTGGATTGTACAAGATGTCGGCGGATCTGTGGAATTTTTTAGGAGAAAACCGCGGCGGGATTTAAACTCCCTTTTCTGTGGACTGCTATAAATCTTCGGCAAGCCTGCATTTTTTGGGGAGGAAAGTGCAGACGTAATTTATTTGTTTTTTTGGGTCCATTCGATTGGTAGGAGACATCGGCGGATCTGTGGATTTTTTTTGGAAGAAAACCGCGAAGGGATTTAAACTCCCTTTTTTTGGCGTAATTTCGGTTTTTTTTTGTTTTTTATAAATAGGTCGCTAAGAATCCGTTGATGAATCTATAGACCGCTATAAACTTTCAGCGAGCCTGTGTTTTTTTTAGGAAACCACGGACATAATTTATTTGTTTTTTAGGTCTATTCTATGTTTTTTTAAAAAAAACAGGTCATTAGAATCTGTTGGTGAATCTGTGGACTGCTATAAACTTTTGGCGAATCTGTATTTTTTTGGGAGGAAACTATGGACGCATTTTTTTGTTAAGTAAACCACAGAGGGATCTAAACGTATTTTTTTGTTTTTCGGATCCGTTCTGTTAAAAACCGACCAGAGGACTTAAATGTGATTTTAAATTTTTTGGAGGACCGTTCGCAAATCGGATGACATCGCGTGAATTCTCTCCTCTTTAAGTATACACTAGCTAGGGTTTGCGCACTACGCTGCACTGTGTAAAATTCGATTGCACGACGTTGCGTAGAGCGAAATTTGGTCCAATGATTATTTGTAAAAAAATGGGCCTCACGACGTAAACGTGAATTCGTTTTTTCTCCGGAGATTTCTAAAAAATGCTCTAGCTAGGAGTTATCGGGGAATTTGCGGTACTACGGGTCATCTTTGTGTGGTGCAGAACCGTTAGGAGTCGTCGTCGAATATGCGAAATTTTTTTTTTGTGTTATTTCAATTTTCTTGGTTTTTTCTTAAAAAAATAAGTACTAGGAGCGACCAGTGAATTTGCGAATTGCTAAAAGCTGTCGGCAAATCTATGGAACCGCGGACTCTATTTTTTTTTTGGGAAAAACCGATGTGAAAATGTGGGGTTTTCACGTAATTTTAGTTTTCTTAGTTTTTCCTTTAAAAAATGAGTTGCTTCGAGCCGTCGTCAAATCTGTGGATCACTATAAGCCGTCGGCAAATTAGTGGCCTTTTTAAAAAAACGCGGAGGGACATAAAAGTAATTTCATTTTTTCTCAGGCCCATTCTGTTAAAAACCAACGTGAGGACCTAAATGTAAACCGTGTAGGGACCTAAACGTAATTTTGATTTTTTCTAGCTAAGATTAGTTCACTCACTCATACATGGGCTAACACGAAACCTAACAACATAACCAATTTTGACCATACCCTTTAAGCCTAACTTAACCTCTACTCCATCCGCGAACCCTTGATCTGAGGGTTAATTGGATATATGCTACTATAGGAACCGCTTATTCGAGATTTGCCATGGTTCCTTTGCTTTTTCGAACGATGCCATTATGAAACCGTTCTTATTCGAAATATGCCACCACTCGCGACACGTGTTCCGTCCGGTCAAACCGAGCGCATGACTCAGCCCATTCAGACGATTTTGCCCCTCAGCCTAATATCTTGTTAGAATTTCGTAGAAATCTCCAAAGAAGATCTGAAGCTAAGATTTTTACCTTGGTGACCCGAGATCCTCATCTACCTCTGGTAAAAATATAAAAAATTGAAACTTTTGGAAATTCAAAATAGAAAAAAATAAAGTTGAAAATAGCAATGCGTAATTTTTAAAATTAAAATATAAAAGATAAAATTTTAAAACTTTATATAAGATTAATAATACTATTTTAGATCTTGATAAAATTTTCATAAAATATTAATACCATTTTAGCCTTAAATTAAATATAAAACAAAATAAACGGAGGGGCAAAATCATCCGAATGGGCTGAGTCGTGCGCTCGGTTTGACCAGACGGGACACGTGTCGCGAGCGGTGGCATATTTCGAATAAGCACGGTTTCATAATGGCATCATTCGAAAAAGCAAAGGAACGATGGCAAATATTGAATAAGCGGTTCCTACAGTAGCATATATCCAATTAACCCTTTGTAAGGACCCGAATTCACCAATTCGGACCCACTGTGTTTACCGCACTAGTCCCAGGATCAATCGCTAGTGCACACAGCTTAACATCGGTAAACATCATATCATACACAACGATAAGAATAATAGGACTTTTATTGATTGAATATAACTAGTGTATGATCTTATGATTACTTACATTATTCAGCCTTGCAAGGCAATAATAAGACAAATGCAGCGGAAAGTAGTAGAAAACGAGATGTCCCATCAAGATACACCACAGCGATCGACGAGGATTGGCCTAGTGACACGCGTCCACCTGTAAGTCCTTCTCCAATATTGAAGATGATTCCTCCACTGTTGTTGGTTGTTAAGCAAGGGTGAGTACACTAACACGTACTCAACAAGTTGTGCATAGAATGCATTTCTATTATAACTATATGCGTGCTTATTCCAAAGGAAGGCTTATGGTTCATAAGCAAGAAGCAAAGATTTGAAACACATACATTAATAGATTAAAAAGACAGTAAAACAAATAGTAATAAGTAATAGATTCAGTGATTCCCAAGTAAACCAAGATTCTCATCCTAAGTCAAGATTCATGTTTCCATGGCAACCGGTCATCTTTCCCAAGTTTTATTTTTCAAAAGTCTAAACCTTTAGTTGACCAAGGCAAGACTAACCAAAAACCAAATGCGACCGCCCAATTGCCACTCTTGGCCCACCAAAAACCAAATGCGACCGCCCAATTGCCATTCTTGGCCCACCAAATGCGACCGCCCCAATTGCCACTCTTGGCCCACCAAAAACCAAATACGACCGCCCAATTGCCACTCTTGGCCCACCAAAACCAAATGCGACCGCCCAATTGCCAGTCTTGGCCCACCATAAACAATCTTGCCACTTGCCCCGTCTAAATCATTTTTCCTCCCGCTTGATTACCAAATACCATGTGCTTTTCACAAATCAACATCGCTATGACTCATTGTCACAACAACTCAATCTCTTTGTGCGACCACACATGGCCCACAAGTTATCATCATTGTTCCATATTCCATTAGTCAAGATATAATAATCAACATTCCATGTACATGTGATGACGTGGCATGGCTAAGCAATTCTAATTCCGTTCTAACCATCCATGTTGATTTTATTATTAACCAACTATAATTAACCAACCTAGGGTGACAAGTGGATCGTGGCATACAACTAGCAAGGTAGGGTATAATTCAAAGGGTACGATAGCTAATCCCAAACTTATGTTGAAATCATTTATACACATAAAATAACAAGTGATAAGGTAAATCAAAATAGCATGCAATCTAGTTTATGGGTGCAACATGATCAAAGCACAACTTGCCTTGCTTAAGTTCCCGGTATTGTTCAAGATTGATCTTGAGATGATAGTTCCTCCTTCAAACCTTGCTCAACTCAACGCTCACGCGAATCGAGAAGAATAGCAAATAAACACCAAGAACAAATAGCAAATGAACTCAAAAATTCAAATAAAAACCACCATTGGAAAGATCTCAGTTTTACAAATGTTTCGGAATTTGAATCACCCAAATCGGATTTCATATGCAAAAGCTATAGCATTTAGAAGTTTATAAAATAAACTAAACTCTGGAATTAGAAATTCTAAATCTTTCCGAATTATTCTTATAAAGAAAATCCGAATTTTCCCGCCCCGGTTTGTACGGACAAAACGTGGCGAAATCTAGACTGATGAACTCAATCTAACGGTTACGGGTAAATCTACTACATGGCCTAATATCAACCGTCCGACTTAAATCCAACGGTTCATATTTAATCGGAGATGCTTACCGATTCCAAACGGTACGACTTAATCCCGATTGCTCGATGAAGATCCGACAGCTGATGAAGTTCCCGATCGGCGATGAAGTGACGGCGACTTGAATTCTTCGGAGACGAAGACGATGACCTTAACGACAACTCGGCAGCGCGCGCTCGGAAATCTCCTGACGACGCTGCGACTTCCCTCGGACTACGGCGCGACACGCTCGCGATTTTTCCTCAGACACGGCGCGACTTGCTCGATCGCCTGAGATTTTCCCTTGCTGCTCGGTTTCTTGGCGACGCCAACGCTCCTTCGCGACTTCTTTTTTTTTTCCCTCGCTTGGTTCTGGCGACACCCAACCGCTCGGTTAAATACTGCCCACGCGCGCGTCCTGTTTCCATCCGAGCCGGATTCCACTTTCCTAAAACGAACTCGAGTTTCCTTGTTTGCGTTGGCGCCAACGACGGAATTGAGTCGGCCACGTTGGGCGCTGCTTTTTCCCGCGCGTTGACGGCAGGCTCGAGCCCTCCTACCGAATTCGGCGCCTCCTTCCATGTTTGACTCGGCCACGTACCGCTTGAATCAGCCGACCGTTCTCCCGCGCGAAAGGAAAGTCTTCGATCCTTGCCGAAATCGCCCGCTCGCCTGCCTGTCTCCGGGTCCTTCCAAATTTGGCGCCAATGCTTGAGTTCAAATCGATCGCACTTACTCCTCCCGCGCGCCCAGGACTCCGAATCGCGATGGCTTCGGCTTGGCGCGTGAATTCGGCCACACGCTGGTTTAATCGGACGAGACGTAGTCCTTCTCCCGCCCGAGACAGACCTGAGTTCCTCATTGATTTCGACGCCAGCGCTACGTGCAAATTTGCGTCGGTTTCGCTTGGAGGAAATCTCTTCGCGTGTGGACCCGAGTTCTTGACGAATTCGGCGACGGAGCTAAAATCCAGGTCATCTACGCTTCGGAGGAAATGGGAAAAAAAGACTGTCCACAAGTTCGGCTCTGCGACTGGTATGCATGCGGTAAAACATGATCTGAACTGCCCCCAAAATCAATCAGCCTATTCCTAATTTGGTTCAATCCCCACCACTCCTAGGTGATCCAACAGCTAACAATAGTCCATCTAGAACACTGGCCATGTGGGCCGATTTTAAAGAAAAATACCCAGAACAATCCCGGAGAGAAAAAGAAAATCTCAAAATACTTCGAGACCTTCTAGACTCAAATAAAATATTTTCGGGTAGTCTTCATTCTAACTTTCCCCTTTATAATTATTCCTTAACCAGAGGTAATTTTTTTTAATTCATGATAATTCAAATAAATCCCAGAAGATCCAAATAAATCCAGAAATTCGTGAAAATCATTAACTGTGATAAAATAATAGCAAATATTTAGAAAGTCAAAAATTGGGATGTTACACCCTTGATCCTCTTTCACTTGAGTAGAGCTTAAGTTAGCATCTCCACCCTCTATGTAGCCCCCAATGACTTTTCACCAAGCTTCTCACATGTCTAGATCCCTTGAACCTTTCTCATTTGCAAATAGGCCCAAGTCATTTAGCGCACCACATGTTCTTTACCATTTCACCATGGCGGCTTCGGCATCCTTAATCGTTCTGGACCTCAAAAATCCCACCTTGGATAAATTAGTCTATGATGAACTTGGTTTATGACCACTCTTATCTATGACCACTCTTGGCTATGATCACTCAAAGCCACTTTTGATCGTGACCACTCTTACAGAGGTTATGACCATTCCCTTAGTGGTTAGGACCACTTCCTTAACTGTTTGACCACTCTAGATTACTCATACAAAGGTCATGACCACTCTAATAGTGGTTAGGGCCACTTCTCTAGAGACCTTTAGAGGTCATGACTACTCTCTCAGTGATCAAGACCATTCCCTTAAGGATCCTTAGAGATCAAGACCACTTCCACAGTAGTCTAAATCACTTTATCAAGGGTCATGACCACTCCCAAGTAGTCTTTAGAGGTCTAGACCACTCTCACACTAGTCTAGACTACAACAGAGGTCGCGACCACTCCCTAAGTGGTCCTTAGAGGTCTAGACCACTCCAATAAAAGTCATGACTACTTATCAAATGGTCCTAATAGGTCTAGACTACCTCCACAGTATGTTAGACCACTCCATCAAAGGCCACGACGACTTCTATAAAGGCCAAGTCATGACCACTCAAGGCAAAGTCATGACCACTCTAGAAGAGGTCATGACTATTCATGATAAAACCATGACCACTCTAGGCAAAATCAAGACCTCTTAGACCAAATTGCTTATGACAAAGCAAGCTCATATCAAATTCAAACCTAAGCACTATAGGCTCAAATATAGTCAATTACTCATCACAAATATAGATAGACCACCACGTGGTCTCTAAAAAAACAAATGATAATGAAAAGTATCCAGAGTAATTGAGGATATCGATTGATGGATAAACCTAAAGGAAGGGCAATCAATGAGAGGTGTGATAAAAAAATCTTGATCAAAAGAAGGAAATCATACTATCAATGGTAGGTAATCAAATCTCAACTGTTGTTATGTTGGAAACAACAAATACGATTGTAAAAACTAGCAGACGAAAAAGTGAAGGTGCAAGCTGTTAGAAGAAGGAAGATATGGCGGGACCAACCATGATGTACTATTGAGCGGATGGAGCTCGAAGATGGTACAAACCTATAGCATTGAGGGATGTAGGAACAGAAGGTGTGGTCAACCAAACTATATAAAGAAAAGTCTCTCAAGTGAAGGGTTTGGCCGGTCAAGCCCAAACACCATCACACACATTGCAGTGATGTGTATGAGCCTCTGTGGTGGGAGCACTTCCAAAGATGATAGGAAAAAAATACGGAGTTGACATGGAGCGAGTTCTTTGAGGAGCACGATGATTTCAATGGATAAGAGTCAAGATAGAGATTATCAAATATAGTGACTCATATCTAACCTCTTATGATTTGGAAAGGTGTGCTAGATAATACTAATAGGATTATGATTTCTATTTGCTTTAGAGGAGATCTAGAGAGACTATATAACCTAAGGGATGGTCAACCAACTAAGAAACCACAAACTAACTCATCCAAAGCAAGAGATGCACGAGCCGATTAAACGCTATTTTAGTATTAAGCAATAGATTCTTGTATAGGCAAGAATCTGAGAGTCCTAAAAGGCTTGAGAGGTTATGAGAGAGCAATAATTTCTTGTACTTTTTTTAAGTTGTGCTTAAATAATTTGTTGTCAACTTTGCTAAATCTTTTATCTCTTGTCATGGTTAGTTCAACGTCATTATCTTAGTTCTCTCTACGAGCTCCATCATGCTTTATCTCATAAAACTCTTATCCAATCCTATGGGCGCTTGCGCATAAAAAAGGGTATCAAAGTATAACACGTACCTCAAATCGATTTGGGTTAGATGAATTTGGTTCACAATTCAACCGGTAACTATGACCAAAACCACACCTCACATTCAAGAACCAAAAAGCTACGGAGAGTACAAAAAACTGAACTTGTAATCCTCCAAACAACAAATTCGATCCAAGATCCAGCAGCAATCTGCCATGCTTTGCATCCTTAGCCTCGTTGTGCTATTCATGTCCTGTATTACCCCACCCACATACCCCTAATCGAGCTAATTCTCACCCTAATCAAGCTCCCTCAAATCAACCAAAAAGGCAAAGATTAACCACCATCCCCATGTCGAGTTCTCACGCATTGACCAAAAATAGTGGAGCACGAAGAGTAATGTCGAGCTCCCCCAAATCCCCCAAATGGATCTCATATGGGGCAAGGAGAACCGAAGCAAAGCAAACTGATGAGCATGATGGCGGTGGCGTGCTTGATGTCGGAGACAGGTAAACATGCCGGTGCCGTTGCTGCTTTTTTTTGGGGAAGGGGGGGGGGGGGGGGGATGGAGGAAAAGGTAATGTGAGGTGTCAGTAGTTTGGTTTTTTCTGAAAGGAAAACTGACAAGATTCAAAGCGCTAACTGCATGTTGAAGGTTGTTAAAAAAAACTGCAAGTTGAAGTAATAGAGGTAGCTGTAATGGCAAAAAAAAGGCAGAGAGAAAAAAAGAGCCATTGGCATGAGGAAAAATCAATTTTTCAGCGGTAAATTATGGAATTTTCTCTTTTCTTTTAACTTACAAATCAAAATTCTTAAAACGTACCATATCTGTCAATTGTTGATAAACATGCCCACAAATAAACAAACAAAACTAAACAATATATGGTAGTTCAGTAGATACCTCTGCTCTGAATGACAGCAGCATGTAACGCATTTTGTCCATCTGGTCCAGAGTATGACAATTGGTCGTCTTTCCTGTACAATTTCACTGCAATTTTGTAGTACTGTAGCAGAATGGCTAGGTACATCGGTGAAGTGCCTTTGCTTGGGACACGGGCCAATTCAGAATCCTTTGTCAATAGAAAGATGACTATGTTTTCATTTCCACTACGGATTGCCTCATGCAACACTGTCTCCCCACGCTCGTTTTGCTTCCTCATCAATGCCTTCAACTTCTCGTTGCCATCTGGCTCACAATTCGCCAAATCTACAAGATAAGACACCATTCCGTGATTCCCGGTCCGAGCAGCACAGTGCAGTGGCGTGTCGCCCATCTTGTTGTGCGCATCCAAGAGGTGTTTGGCTTTGTTGTAGATAACGTACACGCTATCTAGGAAGTTATCCCCCGAGGACCCTGCCACAATGAGCACGATGTTATTTCTGGCCGGGCTAATTCACGTGGATATTACTTAGTTTGAGTGTATCTTCAAATTAAAAAATTTAAGGATATTTTTAGGATATTATATGTCATCTTCTCCATCTACCTTCACCCTTTCCCTACCTCTCTTCCCCACTTCCCCACCTACATCGATCCTTCTTCTCTAACATAAAAAATTCAAATTAGAAAATTTTAAACAGAAACTTTTAACTAAAAAAAAATCAACTCGAAAAATTTCAAATCAAGAAGTATCATGTCGGCAAGTTTTCAACTACGAAAATTTTCAATTCAAAACTTTTCAGAATGGGAGAATGTCCTCACCCAAGTTTTGACGAGGACACTTCACTCCCGAATGAGCAATTCCTAATTCATGTTTTGACCACTGTGTGCGCTATATGTGTGAGTAATCTATGCGTACGTACCAGATTTTGCTACCACATGGAGAGCGTTGTCTCCCTGTGGTGTCACTCCATCCAGAAGCGACTCTGAAGTGGGTACAGGAGGTCGATCAACACCTTGCTGTGACGCATCAGGAGGAGCTTGCTGCATAGCTGAGCCCCCGTTGGTGTTGTTGCCATGCTGATCAGTACCTCCATCGGTACTAGAAGCTTGCTGCCCGGTGAAGAATCCATTGGTAGCATTTTCAGCTGCCTGTGCCAAGCCAAGATTCCATTCGAGGCGCCGTTAGGCTGATCTGGACCTTCTTCAGCTGCATCAGTAGAAGTTGGCTGCACAGCTAAGCTGGCATTCATGACAGCGTTCACGTCCAAGGTGTCGGCGTGTGGTACCACCGCCGCTGGACGCACTGGTGAATCTCCCCAGTTCAGAAGAATCTTCAGCGCCTCGCAATCCCCAGTGCTCAAAGCCATTAGCAGCGAGGGATCCATGACCACCGGGGAAGACGTCGGAACTTCACCTACTGGGGTGAGGGGGTTCTGTGGTAGCTCACTGTTTATCGGCTCCATCGCCAGTTCGCCACCACCAGCTGTTATAGGAAACCTCCGTTCTCGCACAGTAGTCGGAATGTTTTTTTTTCCTCTCAAGGAAGAGCATTAAGATGGAATGTTTGATTCTCAATGTAATATGAAAGCTATTTGACTCTCCGCAGACTGATCTACTCAGATCTACCAGCAGTTCTATATATAATGTACATCTGAACATGACATGGTCACATGGGCGGCTTATCTATATAAATACAAGCAACAAGCTATATTTAAGGTGTCTCTTTTGTTTTGAGGAAAAAAACCCACAATAATCTAAAAAAGAACAAGTCCTAGAAATTCTCTCATTAACTCGAAAAAAAAGGATATGTGCCTCTTATTTCGGTGGATTAGATTATAACGGTGCGGATTATTAATGTATGGATGTTATATTTGTATAACAAATACATTGATGCGGTTGTATTTTGAATCATAGGAATTTGAGTTGTATTACAAAGATAATAGCATCTTAATATCTGACTTCGCAATTGTGCAGGTAACTACGCTAGTTATATAAACCTGAAATGACTATACATATAACTTAATCTGACCTTTAGTTAATATATTTCTTGACGCAAGGTAGCTATCTGCCGGCCGGCCCGTGGAGTCGAAGCCTCGAGCTGGCGAGTTGTCGCACTTGCCGTCTACTGGAGCTAGAGAAAATCAATTATCACACTGTATATATAGCAGAGGCTTACAAGTTCCAATCATCATGATTAGACCGTTCTGTCCTAATGTAATTACGTAAAACACAGAAAACGTTAAGCCAAACGACAACACCGTGCTGCGTATTATTCGTATAGAGGTACTGTCGACAAAAGCTAACGGAGTACACAATTTCATTTCAACTAAGGGTTAAGTTACTTCTGCGGAATTTACTAGGTATCTAGCTAGAGCGCTTGGGACTTTTGCATCAACGCATTAATGTGTAAGATGCTTCTGTCTTCTTCGAAATTTGCTCATCTGTCTATATCAATTTATATATATATCTTTACCGCCTGCAAGTCTATTAAGTTATTATCATCTATCCTTGATTCATGCTTAATATTTATGTCACTTTCCAGCTTACGGCACATCCTTCAACAGTGAATACATAACCAGTGAGAGATCTTCTCTTATCTAAATTTTCAGCAAAATATCAATCTACGTAACCTACGAGACCATCTCTAGTTTTTTCAAACTGTAAACGAGCATTAAAAGTGCCCCATAAATATCTAAAAATCCATTGTACTACTTTCTAATGCTCTTTGCCATGATTAGCCATATATCTACCAATAGCACTTAATGATTGGGATAAGTCAAGGAAAGAACATACTATAGAATACATAAGTGAACCAACTGTATTGGCATATGAAACTTTAGACATATACTCAACTTCACCATCTGATTGTGGGCATGACACTGAAGATAGTCTGAAATGTGCAACTAATAGAGTACTGACCGGTTTGGCTTTATGCATATTGAAACAACCACTACAGTAAACTGACATTTTTTCGTCGGCCAAGAACCGTCGAAAATAACCTTAAAACCGACGAAAATAGATGTTTTCGTCGGCCGACCGACAAAAATTGGCCGACGACAAAAAACAGACGAAAATCAATACATTTTCGTCGGCCACCATCGAAAATCAATACATTTTCGTCGGCCTAACCTAGCCGACGAACATATAGTGCGGCAGGACCTGACAGGGCGAGCTGATGTGGATATGTACATTTTCGTCGGCTACCATCGAAAATCAATATATTTTCGTTGGCCTAATATAGCTGACGAACATATAGTGCGTCAGGACAGCTGACGTGGATATGGACATTTTCGTCGGCTACCGTCGAAAATCAATATATTTTCATCGGCCTAATATAGCCGACGAAAATATAGTGTGTCGGGACCTAACGGGCGAGCTGACGTGGACGCGTATATTTACGTCGGCCTGCAGTCAGGCCGACGAAAATACGTGACCCATTTACGGCAGCCTATATGTGGGCCGACGAAAATAGCTGGGTGCAGCAAAAAAAATAAAATTCAGAATTCGTTTGGTCAATACAAACCACATCACAATATATACGAACTAGATCACAATATATAAAGACCAGAATTCTATTGATCCATATCACAAACAAGATAACATAAATGCACAAACGAACAAACATACATGCAATCCGACATTACACAAACAGATTTCCAATCAGCTGTCGCACAATTCAACAATACCAAAACATCACCAAGCAAATCCTAACAGTGTGAAACAAACCAAAAAAAAGACTAACTAGAGCCTCCACCTAAGTTTAGGACATCATCAAATTGCTCATTCACTGGAGGAGGTATACTATTGTCGCCAGCACTTTGTGACCCATCACCTCCTACTGAGCCTGCAGCCGAGCCATCCGTCCCCTACAACATATAAGGAGAGAAATAGTTAGTATAAGCATTTGACGAAACAATCTAGAAATAGCAATTTCTACTGTGACATCTTTATGAAGGCACTGTAAACAAATGAACCAAATAGTAATTTTCTGTAAACAAATGTACTGTCATTTGTCACGCAAGATGATATGGGAGAAATAAGATAATTTTTGCGTCTGACCACATAAACCAAACTTCCTTTCGGGTCTCCTGAATGACCTGGCTGCAGCTTAAGGCTACTCTCCCAAAGAAATCTCTGCAGTGTGGAAGTTACGGTGGCTCTTTTCAAGCTCCCACCTTTTGGTACTAGAAGCAAATTGCTTCTTCATCGGAAGTGCTGCATGTATTTGCTGGTGCCTGCACGTCTTTGCAGACAAGAAAACAGACTTGTTCTTCGGTGTGGAGTGAGTGCTATACTTTGTTCCAATTCTTTCTTAATTCAGCTGCATTATTTACCTTGGAGAAATGGTGATTAATTTATTTATTTCAGGTGACCATTGTGGAAGCATAAATTACGTGGAAGGTCTCCTCAAGATCAAGTGTAATCTTCAGAAAAATCAATTCCTCCAGTTCACAGTTGAATCAAGATTGCCATCTCAGTCAAATTCACATCGGCAGTAGAAACATATCTAAGTTTTAGTGTGAATAGTGTATAGCAGCATCTAGCGGTTGGGTGCTCATTTGTTGCTTAGCATATGAAATGATATATTGGCTGATATACATTCAAATTATTCCCTTTATTCCGGTAAAAATAACATAACAAACAAGCTAATCATCAACTCCCCTTTATTCTATTATGCCCTCTCTCCCTGATTAGATTAATTAAGAAAGAAATCACCATATTGTGTGATAATAATAATACAAGTAAATGTATTAGTTACCGTGACAAAAAATAGAAAAACTAACTTGATGACCATGATTTGAAAAGGTTTACCCAGAAATCAGTCCACACCCTCTGTGCTGCTGTTCGTCCATTATTGTCTACTGTCACCTTATAGTGTTCCCACTTCAAAGCTGGTAGGGATACACCGTCGATCTCAACCAATCCAGGGTAATGGTACCGACAAAGAGAGCCCAATGTGGCATTAACCTGCCTTGTCCTATTTGTCCCCGTGAAAGAAGGATCATCCCATGACCTGCAACCAATATATTTGCACAATCAGACATATGTATACAAGGTTAAATAAATTGTAATCAATACTAACCTATCACCAATTGGTCTTATCTGTTTACGGAGTTGTCGATTTTCATGTCGTGGAGGAACACCGCTTATTCCTCTATACCTAAAAATATTAATTTTATATCCATATGAAGTTACTTAGCTAGCAAGACAAAACATTCAACAGAAGTAAGTTATCATAAAAAATAAAACCTGAAGACCGGTCCATTCGCACCATCCTCTGCCTCATCCTCCGCTATGTCTCCACCTTCCTCTGCCTCATCCTCTCCATTGTCGTCCCCTGGTCTTTGCTCCTCATCATTCTCCTCTAGTACTTGCTCCTGAGCCTCTCTCGCATAACTCTCCAATTGTCGCTTCGCTTTCATGAGAGGTACTTCCTTTGAAAATGCTAGTGGCGCCTTTTGAAGATGAAGAGTCGTCGTTCTTCGAAGATGGGTTCTTCGAAGATGAAGACCCAGTCTTCTTTGATCTCGAACGGTGTAAAAATGAATTCATCCTACATAACAAATGAAATATTGGAACATAGACATAACAAATGAAATATTGGAACATAGACATAACAAATGAAATAATTACTTGTTGTATTCGATCGTCCATGTTTTCTCTTCCTAACTTTCCGTACAGGACTATCTTCCTCGCTTCGCATGTCACCAACTAAATCATCGAGTTGTATTCCGACATCTACTTCAAAGGTTGCTGGAAGGTCATCTTCTTGGAATGCATCAATCTCACTTGGTATATACTCATCGTCCCCAGGGTTGTGCAGCTGATCATGTGGATTCACCTTATACACAACCCACCATGGTTTAAGACTTGGCTTAGAGCACGGATAAGGAGGTAATACACTTGCTTGGCATGTCAACAAGCACAAATGGATCAAAAGTGAAAGTCGTGATTCGTGTTTAACTTCTACCAAGCCAAGTTTATCGTTATACCTTATCCCTGCTTTGTCAAACCAATCACAATACAAGAAAATGACACTCAAATCCTTTAGTCCTTCGAACTTGATCTCGACAATGTTTTGAAGAACACCGTAGTACTCAGTTTGCCGACCATCCGCACCCACAGCCGTAGTTACTACCCCGCTATTCACCGTGGCTGCATGCGGACGGGTAGCTTCAAAGGGTGCCGTATGAAAACGAAACCCATTGATATCATATCGCACAAACTTCCTTGCGGTTGTGAACCCACGAGACAATTGACATAAATCTTCTTGAACACTATCATCTCTATGGCACTGCAAAAGTTAGATATTTATTACAAACATTAGCGTACGGCTATATCTTTAGTTCAAGTGTGATAGGATCTATAAATGTCTTCGAAACCAGGTCACGAAATTTGGGCCACCGCGTACACCATAGCGTCGTAAATTGTCTAGTTGTTTTTCAGTAGGCCTTTGAGTTGACCTCCATTCTTGTTTGTCGAACAACCTACAGTTGGCATGAGTTATTTGCAATATAGTTATCAAAACTAATTTACACCTAAATGAATTGTACTTACTCGAAATACTTGTCCATTTCCTCAATATTGTAGAACATATACATCATGGCAAAGATTCCACTCCTCTTGAGTCAACTCATGAGGGAACTATCACCGATCGCTTTTCCATTCCACTTGAATATATCAAGACGACTGTCACTTGTTCCGGAAGAGGTGTGGTATCGTGATGTTTTAGCATTGACATCATTTTGCTCTGCGAAATAATGGTTCGAGAAGTAGGATATTTCTTTCAGATAGTACGCCTCCGCGATGGACCCTTCAACTCGTGCTTTATCACCCACCATGGCCTGAGTTTCTTCAGGCCCGCCTATTCGATACATCCATCGGTATTGCAATCGCCCACACATCTCGCTTCATACGGTAAATGTACCAACAAATGCTGCATTAAGTTCATGAAACCCGTGGAAACACCTTTTCTAGTTTGCATATAAGCACCGTATATTCTTCCCCAATTCTTTCATCGTTGATTTCTTTATTATCTTAGAGCACAACCGCCTATAAAAGAAACCGATCTCTGCAAACAAGATCCACACTTCTTCCGCATATACCCTCTGAACATCACCGAAGTAGCCTTTCCATGATGTTGTGGTAATCATGACTCTTTAGGCCATGTAGTTTACCAATGAGATGTTCACCGACGCCTTAGATTTGCCGCATATCCGTCTGGAAATTTGATATTCTTCATCCATCTAAGAATCTCCTTCTTATTTGACTTTTTAAGACAGTAAGGAGCATGAGGTTTCTTTCCACCTTCCGTCACTTCAAAGGTGGGACGGTTACAGATTTCAGACAAATCTCTACGAGCCTTGACATTATCTTTTGTTTTATCATTATAGTCGAAGCATCGTGCTAATGATGCTTTCGCGACATTGCGCTCTTGATGCATAACATCAATATTATGCGCGAGGATTAAACTAGTGACATAAGGCGCACTCCATATGCTAGATATGTGAGTCCAATTATGTGTGTCTTTGAAGGCTTCATACCCATTCTCCGTGTCAACCAACTCACTATGCCACGCCACAACCTCATCTCCGGTTAAACGTTTCAGCGGACCCTTACTAACTATCACATCCTTCTTAAATCCCTTTTTATCTTTCCTGAATGGGTGACTAAGACTAAGAAAGCGATGATGACAATCAAAGAAACTGAATTTGCCACCATGCTTCAAATGAAATGCATCTGTGTCACCCATACAAATCAGACAAGACAACCGACCATGCGTGCTCCACCCCGAAAACATGCCGTAGGCAGGATAGTCATGGATAGACCAAAGATAAGCCACACGCATGTTGAAGGTCTCTTTTCATCTGTTGTCATATGTCAAAACACCTTCCCACAGCCTCCTTCACTCCTCAATCAATGGCTGCATGTACATATCCAAATGCTTTCGTGATGCTCGCCCAGAATAACAAGTGTTAGAAACACATACTCATCTTTCATGCATAATGATGGAGGGAGATTATACGGTATTGCAAACACGGGCCATCATGAGTACGGAGCCGCACTTGTGGTGAAAGGCGGAAGCCGTCTGCTGCCAAGCCAATACGAACATTTCTAGGATCTCCGCAAAATTTGGATCGAACTGCTCAATGTCTTCCAAGCTTCACTATCGGAAGGATGACCATGGAACCCTCGTATGTACGCATGCCTTCTTTGTGCCACCTCATATGCATGGCAAGATCCTTTGATAGGTAAGCTCGTTGTAGCCTTGGTTTAAGGGGCATATAGCGAGCACTTTGGTCACGACTTTGTTGTTACCGTGTTTCCTCCTCGTTCGTTACTTGAACATACCGACTCATTGCAATATAGACAATGTGTTAGTTCTACATTCTCCTTCCAAAATAACATACACTTATTGGGGCACACATGTATCTTCTCGTATTGCATCCCTAAACCTGCCAACATTTTTCTGGACCGATAAAGATCTTTCGGCATCTTATGATTCTCTAGAAGAACATCACATATCAATTTGACCAGATCGTTGTAACAATCTTTACTCAAATTGTATTTCGATTTGATAGCCATCAACCGTGTCACTGCAGCAAGAAGGGTGACATTGGTAAACTCATGCAGAGGCTCATTGGAAGCAGTAAGATGCCTACAAAATTCTTCGACGTCAGCAGGTCGTTCTTCCGGTTCATCTCTGTACTGTCGACCAAGATATTCCACCATATCTCGGCATCTATCCTCCGTGTCATCATAATCCTGGACTATGTTAGATGTAGAACCCAAACGTGACTCACCATGCTCGAACCAAGTTAAGTAATTGGGCATAAATCCATATCTACACAAGTCTAATTCGATCTCCTCCTTTCGCTTACTAGCGAAGTTACGGCACTTGCTGCATGGACACTTTGCTACACCACCAGGTGGATTCAAAGAGAAAATATGATCCACAAATGCTTGTGTCCTCTCTACCCATTCGTCCGTGTGACCACCATTTCTCCAAATTGACATACATCCATGCTCGATTATCACCCATATTGATACCACTCTATTAAAAAATGATGATACAAGAATTATGATGATCCAACTTAAATGGGAAACTAATACAAACTATGGCCAAATACAATTATCTTTGCAAAAAAATTAAATAGTCTTATCCTATGGAATATTTACAAACAGGTTCTACATGTGTTTGTTTTTATTTGTGGGTTCTTGTAACACCTCGGACCCACACATGTCTAGAAGGTTACCAGTAAACAATAATTCTCCACAAGCAAGTTCAATTGAACGAAGAATTCCCGAATAAGACATAAAACCTATCACCTCTACGAAAAGACTGAAATCAACCCCTAAACTCTTAAAATCGGCTTAAAAACTAAGCCACTGAAATTTATAAAATTTCAGCATGACCTCCCTAGCTAGAAAGGAGGACATCCACTCAGCAGACAAATAAATAGTTGTAGTTATATGATATCAATCACCCATACCAGGATGAAACATTCTAGCAGATCCTTAGTTAAACAATCACACATCCAACAGGCAATTTGTAAACTACGCCACTGAAATTATGGATCATTACCGGTTCATCATTGGTTCATCAAATTAAATATGTATCCACCATTCATGATGTGTAACACTTCAGTCATTTCTATCACAAACCATTGGATACTCACGCGGCGAGGGCGGCAGAGGGGGAGGTGGCCGGCTGGGGGGAGGCGGTGACGGCCAGGGGAGGTGGCCACAAAGTCTCAGCACTGTGCAAACGATGTGATCACCAAACTCAACCTACAAGAAAACAGTATTTAGGAGACTAGATATGATTGTATCAACATCAAATACAAACAAATTAGTAGTTACATTTGTAATTTAAGAATTCTAATTGATATGTAGTGGGGAAATGAAGAATGTATCAGGTACAATACAAATTAGTACATGACTTGAAATACTACAATTATTGTTGCAGGGATGGTACATACACCTAACAAGTATTATCTCCAACTCCAATAAATATGCAACAAGTGAACAACCGCTGGTAACTTAATGATACTAAGCAATACTGCTACATGAGTATTGCACCGTAAGTAATGCCTGCAAGTGGTGTCATGTGATTGCAATATCATACATTCCAATAAAATAATGTAATTTAGTATTTCGGATAGAACACTTAATTGAGATAAATATCATACATTCCATGTGTCATGTGATTGCAATTTTATTAATCTATAAAAGGAATAAATTTGGTAGACTAATGTATCCTCTGTTGACTACCTTGACCAATTAAACATCAAAACAAACAATTCCTACTAAAAATGTTAACTTTTATCCCCTCCCTATGTCCCCTCATACACGCAGCTAGGCAAGTGCGCGTGCACACCCGCACCAAGCTCACGCAAGTGCTAAATAATGCTGTATTCAGCAATGCCTGCTACTGATTTTGTAATTCTAGTGCTGCAATTTTGTAATTCTAGTAACAAGCCATTTCTTCTTCTTTTTTTTTGAAAGATTGTAACGAGCCATTTCTGCAGGCAAATGTACTACTATCTTGACAATATAAAGGTAAAAAATATCAATTAATTTTTGCAGGCAAATTTACTCACCCACTGCCAATGAAAGGCAAGCGTACGTGAAGACCACTATCTCTCCCTGCTAGCCCGAGCTTCCGCCTCCGGTGGTCCGGGGAAGAGATCGAGCAGAGGATAAATCGGCGCCAGCAGTAGGCACGCAGCGACAATCGATCGGCGCGCTTCCTCGGTCGTGGTAGCAGGGTGAGGAAGAGCAGCAATTGAATCCGCGGCGTAGGAGGAGCAAAGGCGCGGAGGCTGCGACGGCGAGAGGGGGCGCCGCCGCCACGGCCGGGGAGGACGGTTATGCCGGGAGGGAGGGCGGGCGGTGGTCGGGAGGGCGCGCGGGCGGGGCGACGGATTTGGCGACGAATCATGAGTAGACAAACAGCAGGCTCACTGTGTAACTAAACCTCGCATTTTAAATTGGCCAAAGTTAGAGCTGACGAAAACACTCCTATATTTTCGGCGGCTAGTTTAGAGCCGACGAAAACGTAATGACCTTGGCAGAGCGCCCTGCCCTAACTCCTACATTTTCATCGGTGAGTGTTCGAGCTGACGAAAACAAAGCTGTGTTTTCGGCTAGTTTAGAGCCGATTTAAAACGTAATGCTTTTGGCGGGGCATACCGCTGCTAACTCCTATATTTTCGTCGGTTTGATTTATAGCCGACGAAAATATGTATATTAATCGTTAGTTATTGTAAAACCGCCGAAAATATATGTAGTAATCGTCGGTTTTGGTCAGGCCGACGAAAATATCGGTATTAATCCTCGGCTTTTGTCAAGCCGACGAAAATATATTTTGGCCGACGAAAAATGTTGGTTTTCCTGTAGTGAACGAAGGACTTTATCAATATACCATCTTTGACTTTGGTGTAATTTTTCAAACCGTCTATCTCTGGTAATTTCCATACCAAGAATCTTCTTTGCTACACCATGATCCTTCATCTCAAATTCACTGCTTAATTATGCCATCAATTTTGATATTTCTGCTTTATCATTTGCAGCAATCAACATATCATCAACAAGTAAGAGCAAATAAATAGCTGAACAATTAATAGTCTTCAAATGGACACAGCTATCATAATCTGATCTTTTAAAATTCTGAGAGATCATAAAAGATTCAAATCTCTTATACTACTGTCTAGGTGATTGCTTCAAACCATAAAGAAATTTGTTTAACTTGCAAGTAAAATTCTCTTTTTGTGAAATGATGAAACCTTCCGATTGCTCCATATAAATGTCTTCCTCTAGTTACCCATGTAAGAACGTGGTTTTCATGTCCAATTGCTCAAGCTCATAATTATGCATAGCCATGATGCTGAGTAAAGTGCTAATAGAAATTTGCTTCACAACTAGAGAAAAGACATCTGTGAAATCAACACCTGGAATTTGTATGTAGCCTTTAGCAACGAGTCTTGCTTTGTATCTAACCTCTTCGGTTGGTGATACACCTTTTTTTTGCAGGTCCATTTGCAATGTATAGCCTTCTTCTTAATTGGTAATTTGACTAGCTCTCAAGTGTCGTTCTTCTTAAAAGATTGCATTTCATCATGTATAGAAGTTATCCATCTTTCTAAATAATAAGAAAAGATAGCCTTTGAATAAGTTGAAAGTTCTATTGTACCTTCAATTTCTTCTGTCATATTTAAACAATAAGCCACAATATTGGCTTCTTCAATCAACCTCTTGGGTGCTTGAATATTTCTCTTAAGTCTGTCAGTTGCAATGGAACGTTGTGTTGGTTGGGTAATAATATGAACATCCTATATATTTTCCTTTTCGGCTTTTAGTGTAGATCCTGAATCAATAACATGTTTGACCTACACAATTGATTTATGCTATTCCTCAGCGGGAACAGTAATAGATGGTTTATCATACAACATAGCATTTTCATCAAAGGTAACATTTCTACTAATAACCACCTTTCTAGTTTCAGGATTTCATAATTTATAGCATTTCACACCAGACTTATAACCAAGAAAAATGCAATTAATAGCTTTAGGTTCCAATTTGTCATTATTAACATGAGCATAAGAAGGACAATCAAATATTATCAAATTTGAATAATCTGCTGGAGAATCAGACCATACCTTAATTAGAGTCTTCTTATTAACTGCTAGGTTTGGTAACCGATTGATTAAATAACAAGTAGTGGATGGGGCTTCAACCCAATAACTCTTACATAAGCCAGAGTTTGGTAACATGCAAAGTATCTTTTCCATGATGGTTCTATTCATGTGTTAGGCCACACCATTTTGTTGAGGAGTACCTAAAATAGTGTAATATCTCACATTACCCTCTGATCTGTATAAAGGTTCAAATTGTTCAAAACAGAACTCCAAGCCATTATCGGTACATAGTTTCCTTACATACTTGCTAGTTTGTTTTTCAATCATAATCTTCCACTACTTGAATGTTTGGAATATATTCGATTTGTGCTTTATGAATTATGGTCAAACACTTCTTGAGTAATCATCAATAATAGTCAACATGTAGCCATCATCTCCAAACGATGGAACACAGGATTCTCCCCACAAATCTAAGTGAACATAATCCAATATGTCTTTTGTAGAGTGCGATGCAGTGCTGAATTTCACCCTCTTTCGCTTACCAAAGACACAGTGTTCACAAAATTTTAACTTGTCGATACTTTGACCATCAAGAAGTCCTCTTTTACATAACTCCATCATGCCAATTTCACTCATATGCCCCAGACACATATGTTAAAGATTAGTAGCATCAGGATTAGATGATTTATTTAAGGCGATAATAGCATTACCTAAAATTGTAGTGCCTTGTAGATGATATAGGTTGGCAACCTTCATATCACCTTTCATTACAACAAGAGAGCCTTTGAAAACCTTTAGAACTCTACCTCCACCTGAATATTTGTACCTTTCAGCATCAAGAGTACTTAGCGAGATAAGATTTCTTTTCAAATTTAGAATGTGACAAACATCCAATAAAGTTCTAATGGTGCCATCAAACATCTTGATCTAGATAGAACCAATGCTTTCATTCTTATATGGTGTATTATCACCCTTCAATACGGATCCACTTGGAATAGCTTCATATTCAACAAATCACTCACGGTTCGAGCTTATGTGGAATATACAGGTTGAAACAAGAATCCACTCATCGCCACTTTTAGAAACACCGGCAAATGTAACGAGAACATCACCATCAGAATCTTGCTTAGCAACAATGCTGGATTTGGCTTCATCCTCTTATTGATCCTTTTCAAAATTATTATTCATTTTCTACTTTTTCTTTATCTACCAGCACTCAGATATGTCGTATCTACCTTTCTTCCAAAATTTGCATGACTTGTATCTTCCTATGGATTTTGATCTACCTTTGTAGTTTCTGCTCGAGTTTTTGCCTTTTGATTCGTTGTTAGAACTCCTCTCCTGTTATCTGTCACAGACAATCAAGCCTTCTGCATGTGAACTTGAATTTTCGTTCGAGATCATGAGTTTCATCTTTTCTTTCACATAGTAATGCTTCATATATTTCATTAAGTGTAAAAGTATCTCGGCTATATAGTATTGTATCTCAAAATGTAGAGTATGAAGTAGGCAACGAGTATAAAAGAATAAGATTCAAATCTTCATCATCATATTTTACCTCCATAAACTCGAGATACAAGACTACTTCTTTGATCGAATGCTATCAGGTAGTTCAATAATGACCTGCCTTCCGCCATCTTGTGTGAATAAAGTTTCTACTTCAAATGCATCTTGCCGGTCAAATCTTTGGTCATGCAAATATGTTCCAACTTCAACCATAGTGCAGTGGCAGTTTTCTCCTTCAAAATCTTCTACAAAATATTTTTTGATAAATGAAGATGAATCTAAGATAAGATCTTACGATCTTTGCATTGCTTCTCCTATAAAGACCATGTAATGGGCATCTTGTCAATCCCTAAAAGAGTATAATCTAAACCAAGCTATGCAAAAAATAGCTCGCATCTTAACTTGCTAAAGAGAAAATTTTATATATCGATCCAATAACGAAAAGTCGAACTTGAAGAAGAAATCCTGAGATTATTATTATTTTCTTGTTCCTTTTCTCGGCTGTACTCTCTGTTTTCCGTTGTGCTACGGTACCCTATATACTGTTGCTACAGTGCCAAGTATTGTTGCATCGCTGGAGGGAGCCGCACTTTGCCCTCTCGCTAGTCGCTCTGGTGGTTTTGTCTGACGGCCGCGACTGCCTCGCCACCTTTATGCCTCGGGAGAGCCTTCACGGAGGGAAGCCTCTGCTACGGCCCTGCCGAATCTGTAGCTCTACTTTGCCGTTTTTCCGAGTTGCGCCGAGGAATCCGGCTAATCTGATGTCGCCGAGGTGTCCTTCGATACGGATTTGAGTCTGAACCAAATAATTTCGTGAGGAAGCGACTTACGAAATAGGGGTGGGTATTTTTAAACTGATACCAAATTATCGAATCGTACCGAATTAATTGATTATTTTAGTTTTTTTGTTTTCGGTGTTTGGTTTTGTTTTTGTTTTGGTATAATTTAATTTTCGGTGTTCAGTTTGGTTTTTTGCTTTCAATAACCGAAATAACCGAATAGCCCATATATAATACCACTTTTATAATATTCTTCCTTAAGCCACTAAACCATTCTCATGTTATAATACATTTATGCATATGTTTAGTATGTTCATATGTTCTATTATGTTTATATTGTTATAACATATGAATATTGTATGAGTTTACCATACTCTATGTGGCAATATGAGAAGCACTAAATCTAATCTACTTAGTGCTATTCATATTTCGGTTAACCGAAAAACCGAATTAACAAAGCTGAAATAGTTTGGTTAATTCAGTTCGATTTCTTATTTTCATCTGAGAAATTATATTCTAGTTTTTAAAAAATCAAATTATTTTAAAACCGAAAAAACGGAATGTCCACCCCTATTACAAATCTGACCGTCTTCAATAGCCTAGCTCTAATTTCTTCTCTCACCAGTTGTATTGCGTGGCTAGCAAACTAGGAGGGAGCTTCTCTGCTGCAGCACCTTTTGCTTGTCCTCGTACGCGACCCAGCCGCACAGAGCTTCTACCCAAGGGATGAAGGGGCTGTTTGGTTTGCTTTCAATTTTTGCCAATATTTACCTTATCAAATTTTAGTAGTGTTGATCAAATTTGGCAAGCATTTGGTTTGCAACCAAATTTTGGCTAGATTCTCTTCTCCATTGGCACTCCTAGTTCATTTTCTTGTCAATTATTGGCTAAATGTTGACAACCAATTTGGTGATCAAATTTTTGGCATGCCAATTTTTGGTAAGGTTTGATTTGACAAATTTGGTCTCAAACCAAATAGTCCCGAAATCTCATTTCTTCAAAATCTCAGAGGTGGCTGGATAACAAAATTTCAGTGAGATATAAAAATTTCAGAAAAATTCTGGCTGAAATATAAAAATAGATTTTTTAAATCCGGTTTTTTAACCGGTATGACCGAGATCTCTCCTGGTTTTATCGAGATCTCGGCAAAATTGGAAAGAGCGAAATCCGGTCCAAACGAAGTCAAAATTTTTTTGAAATTCTTATGAAGGCTCCTCACATATTGATTATATTGTCATAAAAATTTCAGATAATTATGAATCCCATGAAATTTTTTAAAATTCAAACATTGCTACTGTCCAGATAAAAAGCTAACCGGTAATTTTGAACCAAATTAAAAATAAGACAAACCATGTTAGAAATATTTCAAATTTTTATGCACAATTCTAACATATCATTAATCTTTTCATAAAATTTTCAGGTGATGGTGAAGATCAAGAGATTTTCAAAAATTCTGTCAGCTGTGATGTTCGAATGGAAAATGATTGAAAGTATGTTAGAAAATTTAGAAATTTTGATTGGATGGTTGTGATGCATCATTAACCTTACCATAAAATTTTTAGATGATTATCATTCCGTGAAGTTCAAAATTTCAGTAGCATTTGTACTGAAATTCGGATTTTGAGAGTTACAATTGTAAACAATCAATGTATATTTGTGTGACAATTAATAGGCATGAAATAAAATCGATACATATAACAATTTACCATATATTTTTGTCATAATAAAATTAATGTATGTTGCATTACGTACCAACGAGTAGTGGTACGCATGTAGTGCAAACTTCACCTCTGCGTTATCGACAATAACCTCATGATACCTCCTCTTGTGCTGTTGTTTATATTCTTTCTAGGTCATGTCCCGCTATAGCCAAGTAGACTTTTAATGTTCGTAATGAACCATCCAGTTGCTATAATTCTCGAACTGGTAAAGATACCTGACACGGCCAGATGATTACCTTGTATACGGATTGGCATATGGATCAGTATAGTCAAATGGCTAAGAGATGCTCAATCCATTATAACTCCATCTGTAACCATATCCACCCTGATCCCCTCTATGCTACTACACCATGAGCCTGCGTCATCCTGTGGTTGTGCTGCCTGCCGCCCACCCCCACCACTCGACGCACCCTTCCCCTTACTCCAGGTCTGCCTCTGTGAGCCCCTCCTCAGAGATTTAACCTCCTGTTGTGATCTTGGCGGCGATTGTGGCTGTGAACGAAGACACATAGTATATCGGCTACATTTCATTCCATCACCGCTGGGAGAGTCTATCGCCGTCGTTGAGCTACTACTGAGGCGCTGCACATTATCAGGAGGTGTATTCGATTCATCATCACTGCCGATATCAAGCTTATCATCAATTAAGTCTTTTCCTTTTCCCTTAGGAGGCTAGCTGCCCAATAACTTCTCCAACCCACCTAAAACTCCTACCAGTATGTCGTCGTCAGCGGTGTCGTTATCACGCTTCCTCTTCCCTTTGTGCGTATCACCGACCATGTACTCGGTCCAATCTGGGAGGCTTTTCCCACTTGTGGCCAATTGAAAGTAATATTAACACCGTTGTGAGGTTTTGACATACATGATTAACAAGTGGAATGGAAAATAATTACATTGGTTACCTATGGCTTTGTTCATCTCTTCCGACAAGATGGACTCTACCCATTGTCCTCATTGAGTAGGGGCTCCCTACCAGACCTGGACAAGTCAAACCACTCTACAATAGGGTCACTACCAGGATGCACCGCATCCTCAATGTTGCGATCAAGTGGGTCTTCATCTCAAGCCAGGTGGGTGGATTCATAGTTCTGCAAGTAAAGTTGCAGGTTGTAGTGCACGAACACAAGCTGCTGGAGCTTCGCATAACTTAATCGGTTCCTGAGTTATGTGTGTACTAAGGCAAATGTACTCCAATTGCGCTCGCAACCACTCGATGATGCGCACTGCGACACCAACTACAGGATGTACTTCTGCAACGCTAACATCTCATTTTTGAATGTCATTCATCATTGAGCTGTAGGCAATGCGATAAAAGAAAAGTGCGTCAGTCAGTGCTAAACAACAACATAACAATAACTAAAATTACATACTTACCTGCCGTTATTCGGTCCTCGATGGCGCTGAACTGTGCAAACTAGGTGGCAAATTGTCCCCTCCTAAGACAGTATACATCAGCTTCCCGTATGGCCTGCACCGTTGTATCGTTGTCATCTCCTATAATGCCTAATGCAGTAGAGAGCGCTCCCATATATTGCAGAGTGATGCATATATTGTACGAGAACTGAGATCGTGGGTCAAGCACGGAGAATGCAATGGACAAATCATTGTATAGTTAGCGTAACAGATGCAAACATGCATAGTTAGTATAACAGAACTGAACATATTAATTTCACTGACCTGCTTGCACGAATATGGTTTCTCTTATTTCGGTAAACCTCTTTTCCAGAACTTGCAAGAATATCCTGTAGTGCTCTCCGTGCCCCCACAAGTGGCTGTTATACTTATTACACACAATCTCATACTGCATCATGACACCACTGATCATTGGTAACTTGTTTTGATCCGCGAAGCTCAACATCTTATACAAGAATTCCACGGCCACGGGGGGTCCTGGGTTCCAGCCACAACTATGGCGCTTTTTTTGCAAGATTTTTTTGCATAGTTCTAAGAACGCAAAAAATTTGAAATTTTTTGTAGACAATGCTTAAGCATCCATAATGTTCTCATAAAATTTTTAGATCATGAGAAAACCTAACAAATTTCCAAAAAATATGACAATGCTACTTCATACTTTTTGGACTTTAGAACCCACACTGGTCGAGTTTACAATTTTTCATTGACCAACCAAGAAGGATTCAATTTTTTGAAACTTTTAGACAAGGGTTATGAGGAAATTATTAAGCTCTCCTAAAAATTTAGGTCATGATCAAACTTGAAAAAAATTTATAAAATTCTAACACGGTTATTACCTCATTATGCTCATTCTGTTTTTTATTTTATAAGTACAACAAATCAATTCAAAATATTTTGGAAATTGTTTTGTGTGATCCTACACTTGTTAGGATGGTTCTATAATTTTTTTATAGCATGAAAAAGCTTCTACAATTTTACAAAAATTCGACAGTGTTTTTACCGAAATTTTAAAATGTCTCAAAAATAGTTTTTCGACAAATTATCTTGGAAGATCACTTTTTCTAGGGTAATTGACCAAATTCGGTCAAATCTGGGCATCAAACTTCAAATTCCAAGTTAAAATCCTGAGATACCGGTTTGTAAGGGTGGTATCTTGCCGAGAAAAATGAGATTACTGTAGCAAAACAAATTTTTTTGAATTTTTAAATTCAACCAGCAATCCTACATTTCATCCAGATCTAGAGAACGAGATCTTGCAAAATCTTGCCATGATTTCTAACACTGCTTCTACCTTGCATAATCTGCTGTTGCTTTTGCGTCACGCGTGACCAGCGCTTTCGATCTTTGCGCCGTCGAGACTTGCTCTGCGCCACCTCGCCTTAGAGAACAGGATCTCCATGCTCTGATACCACTTATTGCAAATAAAGCACAGAAAATAGGGAACATGATACACGAATTTTTACGTGGAAAACCCTTATGGGAAAAAACACTGGCACTCGAATGCGATCACTATATTAGGAAATGTTTACAATTGAGCGATTGCTCTTACTCTAAGCTACAACGTCATATTTATAATGATATAAATCAAATTAAAAATAGAGTAGAAATTTATATCATACTTCAACTAAACTTTTAATATATTTCTTGGCGCAATGTAGCTATCTGCTGGCCGGCCCGTGGAGTCAAGCCACGAGCTGGCGAGTTGTCGCACTTGCCGTCTACTCGAGCCAGAGAAAATCAATGATCACACTGTATAGCCAGAGGGCCGGAGGCTTACAAGTTCCAATCGTCATGATTAGACCGTTCTGTCCTAATGTAATTATGTAAAACACAAAAAACGTTAAGCCAAACGACAACACCGTGCTGCGTAATGTTCGTAGATGCACTGTCAACAAATGCTAACGGAATACATATTTTTTCATTGATCAATTTTTTTGAATTTTTGAATTCGACCAGCAATCCTACATTTTGTCCAGCTCCAGAGAACAAGATCTTGCGAAATCTTGCTGAGATTTCTAACTCTGCTTCTACCTTGCACAATCTGCTGTTGCTTTTGCGTCATGCGTGACCAGTACTTTCGGTCTTCACGTCGCCGAGACTTGCTCCGCGCCACCTCGCCTTAGAGATCAAGATCTCCGTGCTCTGATACCACTTGTTGCAAATAAAACACAGGAAATAGGAAACAAGATACACGAATTTTTACGTGGAAAACCTTTATGAGAAAAAACACTGGCACTCGAATACCATCACTATATTAGGGGATGTTTACAATTGAGCGCTTGCTCTTACTCTAAGCTACAGCGTCATATTTATAGTGACATAAATCAAATTAAAAATAAAGTAGAAATTTATATCATACTTCAACTAAACTGTTAATATATTTCTTGACGCAAGGTAGCTATCTGCTGGCCGGCCCGTGGAGTCAAGCCACGAGCTGGCGAGTTGTCGCACTTGCCGTCTCTACTCGAGCCAGAGAAAATCAATGAGATCACATTGTATAGCCAGAGGCTTACAAGGTCCAACCATCATGATTAGACCGTTCTGTCCTAATGTAATTATGTAAAACACAAAAAACGTTAATTAAGCCAAACGACAACACCGTGCTGCGTAATGTTCGTAGAGGCACTGTCAACAAATGCTAACGGAGTACATAATTTCAGTTCAACTAAAGGTTAAGTTACTTCTGCGAAATTTCCTAGGGATCTAGCTAGAGTGCTTGCGACTTTTGCATCAACGCATGCATGTGTAAGATACTAAGATGCTTCTGCCTTCTTCGAAATTTGCTCATCTGTCTACATCAATTTATATATATTTACCGCGCGCCAACAAGTCTATTACGTTATCATCGTCTATTCTTGATTCACGTTTAATATTTGTGTAACTTTTTAAAAGAAAAGTATGAATGCACATCTCAAAACGATTTCATGACATGTACGGTTGATGCCAAAAATATGACGAAGGATTAATCAGCCTCAACACATGAGACGAATGCCGGGTTCAACGGTTCAAGACGTGCCAACCGATTTGATCTTGCAACCGGTAAGATAAATAGGAAACAAGCTCAAAGCCGATCAATTGTGATAAATCGGCAAAGATCTAAACATCTAAAAAGCCGATTAAATCTGAGGTAATGATAAATCTAATTAGCTGATTAGGACTAATAAGATGGTAAGAGGTAGATTTTTCCGAAAAAGAAGATGCGCAGCAAGATCAAAGAAAATCAAACCTAATTGGCGTAATCGATGAAGATCAACAATCGCCGGTGCACAACTTTTTGATCAAAATGGATTTCAAAGAGGATCCTAAAGTACAAAGCTACTCCTAATTGATAGAAAAATAAAAGAGTAAATATGAGTTGTTTGATTGATTGTGTTGTTATTCTTGCACGCCCCTATCCATCTTTTATAGCAAATTGGCCAATTGTATCCACCTTCGCTATGTTATTTACAATGATATGTATTGGCTTCAACTCAGATAGTACTCTTCTCATTTAGATCAATATTGGTTGCAATCCATACTTAAACCTTTTTTTCTTATCCGATATCGGCCAAGATACCTCTTGATCCTTAGCCTGATAATTTGGACACCTTACCAAAATTTGGTGCAAACATATGCCCCCTATTTTTGGGAGATAACACGTTATCTTCCAAAAATCATTTTCGTCAGCTTATTATCATCGTCTTAATGCAACAATCCCATTGGTAACCGCTCTATTTATGATGCCATCAAATCCTCCTCGTATTCTTTTCATTAACCACTCGCGCCGGTTGGAGGAAACTTCTCGTCTTTTACTGTTCATCTTACCCTACTATATATATAAATATATAACACACATTTTTTTCGTCATTTTCATGCGAACGAGCTCTCGTATTCTTGGTAATCGATTTCTTCTTCACACTTCCAAGTCTTCTGCCCAGCTTCCCTCGTCAGCTTTCACCTTGCCGGCTAATGGATTTGAACCAGGTACTTATCCCCGTACCCGATAGTAATTACCAGTTTTACTTAGGACTAGTAGGGAATCTTGAATCATCAGTTATAATAGAGCAAGAGTTACCTCATCTTCCTCTATTGGCCCTCAAGTATAAAATAGAGGGATAGAATAAGAGTTTTAGAGTTTGGTCGATAGCTTAAGGGGTGGAGGGGTTATGGCCCATAAGATGGTTGAATGGGAGCACATGGGCATAGCAGAGTGTCTCCCTTTATTCTCAGCCAATCCAAAGGCCAATGAGCCCTTAGTGGACATGGCTTGTTATTTCTGGTCGAACACTTTCAACTCTTTTTTGTTCAAAATTGGTCCAATCTGCCTAACACTTTTAGATGTGGCAAAACTTTGTTGTTTAAGGCCTGACAAAGATCAGATATCAGCTTTTAGCACTAAGCCCACATACAAGTTGATCCATTCAAAGGGTGAAGGCTGGAATAAGTATATCAGCAGCAATCAAGGGACAGGCCCAGTATCGGCTAAAGAACTTGTTGTCTTCTTGAACATGTGGCTAGACCGCTTCCTCTTCTATGGAGCACCACTCCCGCTGACACAAGTTTACCAAGCCTTGGCTGAACAGCCGTCGGCTAGCCCTAGAAAATATGTTCTTAGGCACGGTATATCAGTTGATGCACATTATCTGAAGCCGATTATTAACTGGAGTAGGGTCATACTCTATTGGAAATGTTGGACGACCCCTATGGTTCATTCAAACATGGTTGTATTGTATATTCAACTGACTCTTCCAACTTAATCCAACCGATCAAACACCTTATCCTTGTGAAGAGATCTCGGAGGAGGGGACAAAATATAGAGAAAGCGAATCATAAATCATTTGTGAATCTAAATCATTGGCTGAATCCAATTCTTCTTCAACTGACTCCTTTTTTCTTCACTCCTTTTTAATAGTTTTAATTGATCAAAGCTCATTGAAAGCTTGATCCCTGTGCTTCTCTTGCTCGGTTTCTCTAATCTCTTGAGTCCTTAGTCTTTGGAGTTTTCTGCATTGTGATCGACTAAGACCAGGAGGACACCACCTCGGCTTATGTTAAATTAGCTTTTGTATCTTTCTAGCCAGATTATCCTGAGTCGCGAAGCTTGATCCTTCTTCCACTTGAACTTGTTTTAGTGCAGAATCCTTTCATGAATCGTTCTTTTGTGACTTTTAGTAGAATAGTCTTGCACTGGTTTGGATATTCTATCTTTAGCCATTGCCTTGGCCCATCATCTTGAGGATAGTGCTCCATCGGGCATGTATATGGTGAGGGTAAAGCCGATCCTCTCTCCTAATAAAATTGCTAGAAGAGTCATCACTGGTGAGCTCTCTCAAAGTTATCATGCCATTATAGGTTATCTGGCCGACACACAAGATAGCGTGGCCTATGCTTCTCCTTTCATACTTTTCAAGTAACTGGGAGAAGGTTGCCTTAGGCTTATATATCGACTGATGTGGTGGCAATGATCTCTCCGCCTTATACTACTTGTCGATTTGCAGGTCTCCTCTGGGTTTAACAATCCTTGAACTTTTTCCTTCACAGTCAGTTTCTATCTGCAGCGATCCGACCGTAATCTTTAGGGTCTCATTGCCGCTATAAGTCAATTGAATGTTAACATACTTAGCAATCTTTGACCCTTCTTCTTGCATCGGCTCTTTTCCTTTCTCGGAGCATTGAACCTTGTTTATTAGAAAAGGATTGGCGTCAACCTGCATCGTCGGCTCTTCCACAAACTTGAGTCGACCATCA
Organism: Guadua angustifolia; assembly: GCA_036346375.1. Lineage (NCBI taxonomy): Eukaryota > Viridiplantae > Streptophyta > Magnoliopsida > Poales > Poaceae > Guadua > Guadua angustifolia. Next base: position 15,021,844 of record CM070516.1, on the reverse strand, counting down.
TCTATAGCCGATTGCATTTGTTGTCAAAAAATATTACAATTATTAGTATTATGAGAAAAAGAATAATGCCACTTGCAATACCTAAGTTTTTTGATCTCATCGGCCAATGGTATGACATGTCACTCGGGCTAAAGAGTTGTGACTAGAGCTGATGATTCATTGATCAAGGCATGATGCACAAATTAATTGATCATAGACGATAATTTAGCTTTTGTGGGAATGTATTGACTTACCAGACTGTTTGTCTGTTTGTAAGTCCTGCATCGTTGAGGGCACGGTAATGTTGCCTTCTGAGTGACACTGCGTCAAGTTTTCTGATAGCAACTCAGCATCATTTCTTAAAGCACAACTTTCCAATCTTCAATATCTTTGCATTGCTTTGATGTTAAATCGTCTAGTGTAGGAACGATTATTGCTTTAGTATTGAGATCGAACGGCGGAATCAACTTTCCTGATGAAGACATTGCGTCCCACCGGGTGTGCCAATAGTGTGTTAGCACCAAAAATATGATGAAGAATTAATTGGGCTTAACACACATGACAAACACCGGGTTCAACGGTTTAAAGCGTGCCAATCGATTTAATCCTGCAATCAGTAAGATAAACGGGAAACACGCTCAAAGCCGATCTATCGTGTTAAATTAGCAAAGATTTAAACAGCTTAAAATCTGATTAAATCTGAGGTAACAATAAGTCTAATTAGCCGATTAGAGCTAATCAGATGGTAAGAGTTAGATTTTCCCCAAAAAGACGATGCGCAGCAAGATCAAAGAAATCAAACATAATTGGTGTAATCGATGAAGATCAACGATCGGCGATACGCAACTTTATTGATCAAAATCATATTACAAAGAGGATTTTAAATTACAATGCTACTCCTAGTTAATAGGAAAATAAAAGAATAAATGCGAGTTGTTTGATTGATTATGTTGTTATCCTTGCATATCCCTAGCCATCTTTTAGAGCGGATTGGCCGATCGTATCCACCTTCTATACATTATTTACAATGATCCGTATCTGTTTTGACTCAGATTGTACTCTTCTCATTTAGATCAATATCGGTCACAATCCATACTTAATCTTTTTTTCTTATCCGATATCTGCCAAGATACCTCTTAATTTGTCTTAGCCTGACAATTTGATTACACCTTTCCAAATTTTAGTATAAACATGTACAATCTAAAATAGAGGTACAATATATTTCTAAAAATACCCTCGAGTCACGTCCAAGTCAACGCGAATGTTACTGGGTGTACATATATCACAATGACACTCACCGATACAATGTTACAGGTCGAGGGATCCCGTCTAGCTCCTAAGGGGTTGTTTGGTTATCTGGTTCCATATAGTCAGACTCGTGGGAACCAGGAAACCAGCGTTTGGTTGCTCGTTGTATCATGTGAGCCTGCACCCACGCATGCAAGATGGTTGTTTAGTTGCCTGTGCACGGTGTGGATGTTAGGCCAGCACGATGCACAAAGCACTCGTAGCCAGGCTCAAGGGAAACGAGCTCCATGACTGTTTCCCTAGAGCTAGGCTAGGACAGTGTAGGCTCCTATGGCCAGGCTCGTACGAGACATCAACCAAACAGCCCCTAAACTTCCCTACTATACCTCCACAGTATTAGGGAAGATACTGAGTATCCATACGATTATACTCGGGGCAGGGGCTTAGTGGTAAGTGTTTGGGCGAGTACTGATAGGACAATGCAGGGTTTGGTCCTAGGGTGGATATTGAGCTAAGTTCTCCCCTCTTCGAGTTTTTTTTTTAAATTAACTGTTAGGGTTAGTATGGCAAAATAATGAAGATAAATATTTAACATGGAAAAACTCTTGTGGAAAAAGTCACGGAAAAAATCAACTATAATGCTTCAATGTTTACATGTACATGGGATTGGCTTATATAGCAAAAGAGTGTTAGTTTTAGAAGACTTGCACTGACAACCTAACCAAAATATATAGTAAGTTGAGATATTTGAGATATCTCTAACAAATCTCTTCTTAACTCAAAATCTATAATACATCACTAATATTCTTATAAAATATTCATTTGATGATCAAGCTTGAAGAATTTTCAAACATTCTGATAATGCTACTGTCTTGATAAAGACTAAGTACATGTATTACTTTCATAGATTTGATTGAACAACCAAAAAAGGTTCAAAATTTTTGAAACTTTAAGAGAAGGTTTTAAGGCAATGCTTAAACTCTCCTAAAAATTTTGAACCATGATTACACTCATGCAAATTTATAAAATTCTAACATGATTACCATCACATTTATGTTCCATTCGTTTTTTTATTTTTCAAAGCTATCAAATGGAGTTAAATTATTTTTTAAATGTTTTTGTATGATCCTAAACTTCTAAAGATGGTACCATAAAATTTTTAGAGTTTGATTAAGCTTGTACATTTTTATAAAAATATGACCATGCTTTTGTTATTTTTATAAAACATCTCAAAAATTCATTTTTTCAAAAACTTTTATGGAAGATGACATTCTTAAGAGGCATTGTCCCAAATCCAGTCCAAACAAGTTGAAATCCGATCAAAATTTCTAATATTTTGGCCAAAGCACCGAAATTTTGATGAAATTTGTCAAAATTTCAGTGATTTTCATCCTTATGTGAAATTGTCTCCATGCTAGAAAAAAATATGAGCACTCATGGAGTAGCCTACCTCATTCGGTAGAGTAGTGATCTCAACCATAATGTTGAGGGTTCAAGTCCCAGTTATCCCAATATTTTTGGCTTTTTTCCTCTATGCATTTTTGCTCTACCAAAAGAGAAAAAAAATGGCGGATTCTTCTGGATTCGAACCAGTGACCTTGGATGCAAAATTTTTACATAACATTAGTCAAAATACCCAAAATTTTGGTGAAATTTACCAAAATTTATGAAATCATTCTACCAATTTATTTTTTTTATTTCATCAGGATTTAGAATCTCATCCCCGGCCGAAATTTTCAAAATTTCACAAGGATTTTGAACCTTGGTCCTATGACAAGAACCTTGAAGGTCAGTCAATGTAGCATCTCAACTTGAAAAAAAAAAGAAATAGTTAACCATGAGAAATATGTGGTGAAAGTGTACTTACGATTTTCAACAGACTTAAAAGTTTAAAATTTGTCAAAAAATTACCACATCTAGTAAGGGATATGGTTTACATCTTTGTAAAATCTCAAGATCAAACTAAATTGCATTTTCAATATACAGAAAATATAAATTCTTACCGAAATAGTTTTGGAAATGATTCAAGACTAGAGATTGAAATACGTGTGTATCCAATGGAGTCTAGACTAAAGATCCAATTTCGGTCTTTAAAATTGAGTAAAGATGCGGATCATTTTTATCATTGCATGGACCGTACGGCTGCAGGTGGGCTTGTAATGGCATGCAGTGCAACCCATTAAGGTCCTGCAGCCTGCTGTAGCCCTACAGCTTCTAGCCCATCAAGGAATTCATGGAATCCACAGCCCACCCACAGCCCACAGTTCAACTGCTGATTTGTGTATGGGATGAAAACGAAACGGAAACGATCGGTAAATGGTAGTTCTATTTTTGTTTTCATATTTTTTATTGGTAACGGAAATAAAATCGGAAACCCTAGAAACGGATAGTGACAGAAATGGATGTGGAATGGAACGGAGCGGATATGAAAACAAAAGTGGAAATTTTCATAAGAACATAGTACAGATCACAATATACATGACTGCAAAAATAATGTAACTCATTCCACCTCTAAGACGGACACAAGAACAATGTTATATTTACCAGTATCATTAGAGAGTTTTTTTCTCATGTTTGTTAGCTGAAAGCTCGCTATTTGTCTTCCAAACTAGACCATTATGTCCTCCTCCACATCATTATCATTGACATGCTCTTGCTCCATTAAGTATAAAGCTGTAATGCCCTAAAATTTGCATATTATTGTTCAATGTTCATTTATGATTTTCTGAGATTTATGCTGGATTTTCTGGAGTTTATAAATGCAGTTTTGCTATTTTAAGACTTATAAAATTAATTTATTTGTGAAAAATAAAACCAAAATTATGCTGGAAATAACTAGGTTCAAAATGTTTCCAAATATTTTTTAGAATTGTTCTGGAATTTTTGAACTTATTTGATATTTTCTATAAAGCCATTTGTTTTTCTGAAATTATTTTAATTCAAAAATAAATGTAAATTCTCCTGGCTCCTTTTTGGGCTAAGTTTCCAACGGAATTTTCGGTTTTATTTATATGGAATTTCCATTTCCATCGGAAATAGGTCTTCCATTTTCGTTTCCATTTCCGTACCGATATTTTCCGTTTCCGTTTCTGAAAAAAGGCTTCCATTTCCATTTTTCTCCAAAATAGTCGAAAATTCCATTTCTGTTTTCATCCCTATTTGTGCCTCTAGAAAAAAAAATACTGCTGGTTTGCAAATCGGTCAACTATGATTATGAACTGCTAATAATCCATTCTAGTGTACAAAAATGATTAGGAGCAATTTATTATCTCATAACTCATGAGAAAAATTGGTATCTTAATGTATGTTGCTATTGATGCTCTGTTAAACTCACATTGCTCATAAGTCAGAACTCAAACAAGGAAGTCTTCAAGAAAAGAAAAAACACAGACAGGGACAGCATTTTACAACGATGGTAGTTCAAGCTTACCAGATGGATCTGGGGACGCCGAGCTCACCCCGGCTGGGTCCGGCCGCGTAAGGCGGCGAAGCTGGAACGCGCACTACGTGTTCCTGAGGTTGGCGACCCCATTTAGGTGGTTGATGGTAGTGGATGTGACGTTGGGAAAGCTGGCGTCGGCGGTGGTCATGGATGCGCGGAGGAGCTCGGAGATGGCAGCCGACCGTAGAGGCGATGGCTGAAGAAGATGGGGTTCAGATTCAGCACGTCGCGGCACACCTGGTGACGCGGACGGCACGAGGGAGAAGAGGTTGGAGGCAGCGACTCCTTTGGGGCCATCCGCGGTAGCCGACGTGGAGTCTGAACGATGTCTGACAAATGGCTGCAGATAAAAGGGAATGTTTAGGGCCACAATGAGATGACAGAGAAGATGGAGAGGACAATTTTGAAGGGAGCACACTGGTGGCGACGAATTTGGGCAGATTACTTGAGTGGTGCGGAAAGGGCGGACTCTCGTGGATCGATGTGAGAGCCAGAAATTTATAAAGGAGGGGGTCTAAGAATAAAGTGAACCTCTACTAGTAATTAATATTCAAAATTTAATATATAGTAAGTACAATATGTAACACTTGTAACTTATCAGAAATTTCAAAGTTTAATACATACATACATATATACATATACATATACATATATATACATATATGGCGAAATATTCTGTGCAAACCACCAATTCCATGAAAACTCTGTGGAAACCACCTGTAGAAGTTTTGAAAAATTCTCAAAAAATTATCACATGTAGGGGAGGTGAACCTCTACAATCATGCAAAATTTGAAGTTGAAACTCAATCGCATTTGAAAGATATGAAAAAGACAAAGTCAGCATGAATAGTAATTTTTACTGTTTTGGCACTATTCTTTTTGCTGCTTGTCTTTTTCATATCTTTCAAATGCGATTGAGTTTTATCTTCAAATTTTTCAAGATTGTAGAGGTTCACCTCCCCTACATATGGTAATTTTTTGAGAATTTTTCAAAGCTTCTACAGGTGGTTTCCATGGAGTTTTTATGGAATTGGTGGTTTGCACAGAATATTTCGCCTACATATATATATATACACACACATCTCTTTTGATGAGCCGGGGGGCCAGGCCCCACCACGCCCCCCGATGGCTCCGCCGCTACTGCCTCTACTGTTGATCTTGGAGAAGACGAGAGGAGGGAGCACGGCTGCTACTGCCGATACAGGAGTGACGGTGAGGAATAGGGGAGGCAGATGGTGAGATGCACTAGGCTCAGCCTTTTCGCAAGCTAAAAATTATAAAAAATATACCTCTATCACTAGAAGCTCTACCGTAAGTTGAATTGATAACAGATATCTGTTTTATCGTGGATTAAATTGGCTGATGAATTATTTTGTCGCGGATTGAATTGGACGACAGCTGAGACTTCTGTCACTAAATAAAATGGCAATAGAACCTTACCGCCAATTCATTTGGTGGCATATCTTCTGTTGCCAATTGAATTGGGGATAGATGTATATTTTTATATTTTTTTAGCGTATTATTTTTGTAAAATTATTTTAAAAAAATTCTCCTTGCTCAGGTTAAAGGAAGAAGGAAGAGAAAAATAAGGGCAAAATGGTATTTGCACAGCCACTTCATGGCTCAACTGGTGAATAATGGCAAATAAGGAAAGATTTTGAAAATGCAATGGCATATATGGGAGAGGTCATTTTGCAACGGCAGATCAGGGATGCAGGACAATTGCAATGGCATATAAAAATTTTTCCCTTGAAAACGCCACTAGTGGGTCAACTTTTTTCAAAATGCCAGAATTGCCCTTATTCTACCACATCCCTCTCTGGTTCTCCCCATGGATCATCTCTACATTTCTTTCCCCTTTCTATATGTTTGTTGAAATACTAGTACGTGGAACGAGTAATACTAGTACGTGAAACGAGTAAAATGACAATTAGATACAATTTCTTTTGAATTGGAAAGAGCACAAGGGTCATTTCATCTTGATCAAAGGGCTTTGACCTTACCAGAGTGGCATTTCCCAAAGGAATTTGTAATTTTGATGGCATAAAACCAAAAAAGAAAAAGGCAATGATAAAACCCAAAAGCTAGAAAATATCAGCGGCATGGATCAAAACTTTTCGTCAGATTTACCACCTCATCTGAAATGCAGATTGTGTCTTGCTGATATGCCACAGCAAAAGACATTCATTATAAATTGTCGATGCAAATTCGGAGGAAAGAGTGAACAAATTGAACTAGACAAGAAACAAGTTTTGTTTGCTTTTTACACTTCTTTTGTGCGATGGAGCATTGGAGGATATTACACCAAAACGACCAAACCATCGTCACTTTCTCTCTCAACGAGTTCACATTTCATGTTGCCTCCAAACTAGAGGTGGCTAGATAGGCTGCGCCAAACAAGCTAGCTTGAGGCCTAGCACTGTAGGCACGGCTTAGACACGACACGGTCCGAGAGTGAACGGGTCGTGTTGGCCTTGCCCAATGGTCATGCTTGGACCGATAGCCACTGCACCTGCAGGCTAGCAGCAGTCTTGTCTGCAAGCCCATGCATGGCTCGACCTTTGTGCAGCCCATTTACAAGATCTGACAAGACCGTTCAGCCCATTTATTCAAAAATTTTGTTGTTTTTAGCTATTGGAGGTTTAAAAAATTTCTAATTTTTTTTCCTATAAATAGGGTAGTGTGGAGTACATGAACCCTAGGGATCTGCAAGACAAGGCTGCGAGGCCCGACTGGATAAGGCTGGGCCGGGCTGACTGCTCAAAGGCAGAAGGCATCAGGGCTGCGACAAGCGTGCGGAACAAGGAAACCCTGGAGATGGAAACCGATTCTAATTAGGTAGGATACGATTGTAATGTAAGACGGTATCATTTGGATAAGAACCGATATATGGTATCCACTTTGTATCCGACCGGGACTGTCATATGTAAACCGCACCTCCTTCTGCTATATAAAGGGGGGGCGTGGTATCATCAGACCAAATTGCAAGCTATAGGCTAGACACACACATAATCCCAGAGCACAGGACTAGGGTATTATCTCCACCGCGAGAGCCCGAAACTGTATAATTCTTGCGTCTTGTGCTACCATTGAGTTTGGATCCAACGCATAGCCCTATTTTCATTATTGCCGACAACAAACGTCGACAGTTGGCGCGCCAGGTAGGGGCAACGTCAAGATCGATCTCATCAAGCTCAAAGGCAATCCTCGACGAGGTCGTCGCCACCTTCACTCCTACCTAGGCGTTCCGTTTCGGATGCCTGGACATCATCACCAATGATCTTGGCAGGCTCGTCCTTTCGGATTAGGGCAAGATCCAATCTGGAGGGGATTCCGCTGTACAGCCGACTGAGAAACCACTCGGATCAAGGAGGTCCAGGCCCATCTATCCTCGGACAATGGGCCAATAGACTGTTCCCTAATCTGGGCTTGGTTCGGTCACCATCAATCCTCGAGTGTAAAAAAGCTTCGGAAAACCACTCGGATCCAAAGGTCAGTTTGATCTGTTCTGTTGTTTTCCTAAATTAGAAATCGAGGCAGGAGGCTCTCAAGGTTTTCGCGGTGTCTTCGTGAATCAAGACCCACGATGATTCAGCCAGCGAAAGATCACGGCGAAGCATGAAGCGAGCGCTTGTCGATAGGCGCAGGAGGCACGAGCCAAGTCTCTTCAGACCAGAGGACACAACGTTAACGAAGACATCCTGCAAACAAGAATGGCGAACCAATCGGTTTTCCATACCCCTTAGCACAATATCGTCGCCTCAAAGACGCGGCTCGATACCCTAGGACCAATGCTTGGTCTTGATAGCCATGCTGCCCCGATCGTGGCCCAAGTCAAGGCCATGGTGACGGCGGCAGCAATCCAACAGCACCAACAAGAACCGAAGGAGAAAGAATATTCTCGTGCCCGCGCAGCCACTCAGACTGCAAGCAGCGACACATCCCGCAGTCGGACTACGCGCAATCGACTTGAACTTCGTCGGGGTGAGGACGCCCGCAGGAGCATCAGCCGTGATCTTCGCCTGGATCTAGACGCCAGACGAAGGGAATGAGAAGACGACGAATGCCATCGGCGCAAGGATGACTACGAGCATTTCGGCATCAATCATGATGCCCAGGACGATCGCAGAAATCAACAGCAGCACGACAAGGGCGAGACCGAGGATCATCGAGATAGATCTCCACCCCCGCGCTCCCCATGTCGGCGTAGTGATGGGCCTATTGATAGCATCTGTGCCTTCACTTCCCAGTTTCGCCGAGTCGTTTGGCCCGAAGGTTTCAATCCGAAAAGCATCACCAAGTTTGACAGAGAAAGAGACCCAGAAGCCTAGCAGGTATATTCCCTTGCAATCAAGGCAGCCGGGGGTGACCATAACGTAATGACAAATTATCTGCCGGTCACGCTTACCCCTTTGGCTCAGGCCTGGCTCAGAGGACTTCCAGCGAATTCTATAGATTCCTGGGGAGATCTTTACGAGCAGTTCATCACTAACTTCCAGGGTACCTATGAAAGGCCTAGAACTCAATGGGACCTGTACCAACTCCACCAGAGGAAGGACGAGACTCTTCGAGGTTTCATCCGGTGATTCATGCAAAAAAAGAACACGATTCGAGATATCTCAGAAGCCGTCGTCATCGCCGCTTTTCAGAAGGGCGTCAGCGATCCTGACTTGATCAAGAAGATGTCCCGGAAGCCGCCGACTACGGTAAGAGAGATGTTTGAGTTGGCAGATTGTTATGCAACAGCTTCAGACGCTTTGGCTGAACGCCAAGATGATCGTCCCCGACAAAAAGACAGGAAGGACCACGCCGAGTCACCCAAACAGCGAGATAGGAAGCGAAAACCCGAAGAGCAGGTCGCCATGGCTGAGCGCCGCCGACCTCGTGAGCCACGGACGGATGACTACGACACGGTAATGGACGCAACTTGCCCTTTCCATCCTAAGGGAAAACATGCCGCGAAGGATTGCTTCACTTTGAAAAGGCTCGCAAAGGAGAACCGCAGAAGACCGGACTCTGTTAAGGATGAGTCCAAGAAAAAGCAAGAAGCCCCTGAGTATGACGAGGGCGACTACCAGAAGACAGAGCGTGAGCTCAACTACATATTTGGGGGCTCGGCTGCGTATGAGTCTAAGCGGAAGCAAAAGCTTACCACTCGGGACATCAACGCGGTTATGCCAGCGACTCCCCAGTACCTTAGATGGTCCGACGTCTCGATTACTTTTGATCACTCGGATCATCTAGATCACATTCCATATCCAGGTAGATATCCTCTTGTTCTAGACCCTGTGATTCGCAACGTCAAGCTCAAGAGGGTGCTGGTTGATGGAGGAAGTGGACTCAATGTCCTTTTCTCCAAAACTTTCGATGATATGAAGATTCCTCACTCGGAGTTAAAGCGGGGTTCATCGCCGTTTCATGGTGTGATTCCCAGGACTTCTTTGGTTCCACTCGGGCAAATCACCTTGCTAGTCACGTTCGGGACCAAAGATAATTACCGGATGGAATATCTCAACTTTGAGGCGGCCGATTTCGAGACGGCGTATCATGCCATCTTGGGAAGGCCAGGCCTAGCCAGATTCATGGTCGTGCCCCATTATACTTACCTTGTGTTAAAGATGCCAGGGCCGAAGGGGATTATCTCGGTCCACGGTGATGTCAGGCAGTCTTTCACATGTGATAGGGAGAGTGTGAGATGGCCGAGATGCAAGAGATGGCAGCTGACAGGGAGAAAGTCCGACTGGCAGCTGTGCATCATCAAGACGAGGGAGAGGTCCCAGCCAAGAAGCAGATCAAGACAATCATGAAACCTGACGAAGGGACCAAGAAAGTAATCCTCGACCCGTCCAACTCGGCTCAGACAGCCCTGATTGGGACAGGGCTTGTTCGCAAATAGAAAAACACGCTCGTCACTTTTCTTCGGGCAAACTGGGACATTTTTGCGTGGAAACCCTTTGACATGTCCGGTGTCCCTAGGGAGGTGATCGAGCATTCCCTCTATGTTGACGAGAAGGCGAAGCCTATCAAGCAGCGGCTCCGGCGATTTGCTCAGGACTGCCGGGAGGCCATCAGGGAGGAAATCACTAAGCTTTTAGCCGCAGGCTTTATTAAAGAAGTGTATCATCCTGACTGGTTAGCGAACCCAATTCTTGTTCGCAAAAAGAATAAAAGTTGGCGCATGTGTATCGATTTTACCGATCTTAACAAAGCATGCCCGAAAGATCCGTTCGGATTGCCTCGTATTGACCAAGTGGTAGATTCATCAGCAGGATGTGAGCTCTTGAGTTTTTTGGATGCTTACTCCGGATACCATCAAATCAGGCTGAAGGAAGAAGACTGCATCAAGACTTCTTTCATCACTCCGTTTAGGGCATTCTGCTATGTCACAATGCCGTTCGGTTTGAAAACGCTGGCACAACCTATCAGCGCGCTATACAGTAGTGTTTTCACACTCAGATCGGACGCAACGTGGAAGCATATGTGGATGATGTCGTCGTCAAATCACGGGCAAAGGAAGATCTCATCTTCGATTTGGCCGAGACGTTTGAGAGCTTAAGGGCATACAAAATGAAGCTCAACCCCGAGAAGTGCGTATTTGGAGTCCCCTAAGGAAAACTACTTGGATTCATAGTATCACAACGAGGCATTGAAGCAAACCCGGAGAAAATCAATGCCATTCTGAAGATGAAGCCACCAACTTGCTAGAAGGATGTCCAGAAGCTCACAGGATGCATGGTGGCACTCGGCAGGTTCATTTCCCACCTGGGATCGTGGGGGATGCCTTTTTTCAAACTTCTGAAGAGGCAAGGCGGTTTCCAATGGAGTTCCGAGGCGCAGCAAGCTTTCGAGGATCTTAAGGCTTTCTTGTCTTCACCATCGGTTCTCGTCTCGCCAATGCCCGAAAAACCCCTTCTGCTTTACATTGCTGCAACAACTCATGTAGTCAGCTCAGCAATCATCATAGAGCGGGAAGAAGCAGGGCACCTCCAAAAGGTTCAGCGCCCAGTCTACTCTATCAGCGAGGTGTTAGGAGAATCCAAGGCATGGTATCCTCAGGTACAGAAACTGTTATATGCCGTTCTACTAACGTCTCGCAAGCTCAAACATTACTTTCAAGAACATTCAATTTCGGTGGTTACTTCTTTTTCGATTGGGGATATACTCCACAATCGGGAAGCTCCGCCGAGTGGATAGAACTGCAGACTCCCACGACTTCCGAGGAGCTCGAGTATTGGATAATGTATTTTGATGGCTCTCTCATGCTCAGCGGCGCGGGGGCTGGCATGGTGCTTATCTCTCCGACGGGCGAGCACCAGAAATACGTCCTTCAACTCCATTTCCCGGCTTCTAACAACGCCGCCGAGTACGAGGCACTCATCCACGGGCTCCGTATCGCTATATCTCTTAGCGTTCGACGACTGACAATTCACGGCGACTCCATGTTGGTGATCAATCAAGTGTAGAAGGACTGGTCGTGCGTCGGTGACAGCATGGCCGCGTATTGCCAAGAAGTGCAGAAGCTCAAGGACAAATTCAACGGGCTGGAGCTCATCCACGTACTCCGTCGCGACAATGAAGCAGCAGATGAGCTAGCAAGATTAGGCTCCAGTCGGGCAAGGGTTCCGGTTGGTGTATTTGTTGAAGAGCTCCGCAATCCATCAATAAGCCAACAGCAGGAATCAGACAAGCCTGAAGAAAGGCCAGTCGAAGAGGAGGTTTTCATCATCAATCCCGATTGGACAACTCCATTCTTAAACTACTTGTTGAAGGATGAGCTTCCCGAAGACCACGTGCACGCAGAGCGCGTCACACGTCGATGCAAAAGCTATGTGGTAGTCGGGGAGGAGCTCTTCTGAAAAAGTGCCTCTGGGGTTCTACGACGATGCATCTCAGAGCAAGAGGGAAGATATCTACTCAGAGAAATCCACTCGAGAATCTGCGGGCATCATGCGGCGTCAAGTACCATGGTGGGCAAAGCTTACCGTTAAGGCTTCTTCTGGCCGACTGCCGTATCAGATGCCGAAGACGTCATCCGTAGCTACGAAGGATGTCAATACTTTGCTTGACAAATATATGTGCCAGCGCAGGAGCTACAAACTATTCCAATCACCTGGCCATTCGCAGTCTGGGGACTCAACATGGTCGGACCTTTGAAGAAGGCTCAAAGTGGCTTCACTCATCTTTTCATCGCCATTGATAAATTCACGAAGTGGATCGAAGCTAAACCCGTTGCCACAATCACGGCGGCCAAGGCCAAGGAATTTTTTCAAGAAATAGTGGTCAGATTCGGCGTACCAAACAGGATCATCACGGATAATGGTACTCAATTTCGGGGTGAAGAATTTCAAGATTGGTGCGACGAGCTCGGCATCAAGATTTGTTTCGCCTCCGTGGCCCATCCAAGTAGCAATGGACAGGTGGAGCGGGCCAATGGCATGGTGCTGCAAGGACTAAAGGCAAGAATTTTTTATCGTCTCAAGCCTTATGCAACACGATGGGTAAAAGAATTGCCTTCGGTGCTCTGGGGGCTGAGAACCACTCCCAGTAGGGCCACCGGGTAGTCACCTTTTTTCCTGGTATATGGCTCAGAGGCGGTCTTACCTACCGAGATGATGTTCGGATCCCCACGGGTTCGGAGTTACAAGGAGGCAGAGTCGGAAGAAAACCGGATGGAAGATGTAACATCCCAATTTTTAGCATTTTTAATTAATTAATATTACTTTATTTCTAAATATGAATTTTGTGAATTTTCTGAATTTATTTGGATTTTCTGAGATTTATTTGAATTCTTTTGAATTAAAATACATTATCTTTTGTCAAGAAATAATTATAAAAAGATATTCGCAAAATAAAGTTTTTGTGAAAATATTTTATTTAAGTTCAAAATAGCTCAAAATATTTTTGAGAATTTTATGGGAATTTTTAGAGTGTTTATCTGCTCTAAATAAATCAAAACTAATTTTCTTAATTATTTTAATTGGAAAATATGTAAAAACCCGGTAGGAACAGTAATGGGCCAGGACCATTTCTTTGTCCGCCGCCCAACTCTGGAAGGTCGCGTAGTGGCCGTAGGATCTTCATCGTGCGGCTGAGATCAAGCCCGGGTGATTTCCGTTGGATTCCAAGGAAAGGCTAGGGTTGTCTCGCGCTGTGCGTCTCGTAGCCGTTGATCGGAAAAATCAGACGGTCTTACGTCTTCGTCTCCAAGACGCATCCAAGCTGGACTCAGCCGACCTCCATCGTAGCCGCCGCGAACTCTTCGCAGATTAGCGCATTATCCGGTCGTCGAGCACTATTTAAGGAGAGCACCAGGGTTGCCTTGGAGTCGCATACTCGAGCCCTAAGGGGAGTTCCGTCGAGAAGCCACCGTTTGTCGGGAATTCGAGAAAGACGCCGAGCGCCACCGCGAGGAAGAAGTCGCCGATTCGTCGCCATTGAGCACCCGCGAAGCTTGGAACCAGTCGCATCTGCTTCACCCTTGCCCGGAGCACCTTGTGCGCGCCTCCGTTTCGCTTAAGCACCATCGGAGGGGAGATTCACCGCGGAGACCGTCGCCGCCGGAGAAGAAGGTCGCGCTGCCGTCACACCAGTGCTCAAACACAAAAACTGAGCGCGTCACCAGATCCGCGAGGTCGAGATGAGTTCGTAGGTACCTTCGCCGCCGGTCGCCGGCGACCCTAGGGCCGTGTGCGCCGCCGGAGGACGTGGCATGATGCTTCGTTGCCACGTGGCGGACACGCTGGCAACATTGCTGAGGTGGCTCTTGCGTGGCCTTGCGTGGCGCTGCGTCACCTGACGAGTCATCTGCCGCACCAGCGCTGAGTCAGCCGCCGTGGGGCCCGTCTGTCAGCGCCAGGTCGATCCGATCGGGATGACGTCACACTGACGTCACGCCTACGCAATAAAGCCGATTTTCTTTATAAAAATAATTCGGGTTAATATTGATTTCCCAATTTTCAGGAATTTCTGGATTTTAAATATTCCGAGAGCTCGTTCTCCCTCATACGAACTCCGATTGAGGTGATTCAAATTCCTAAAAATTTGTAAAATTGACATCTTTCTAATGGTGGCTTTTATTTGAATTTTTGAATTTGTTTGCTCTTTGGTTTTGGTTTTTATTTGCTTTTCTCTCTCGATTCGCGTAGACGTTGAATTGTGCGAGGCTTCGGAAGGGGATTTCTCAGCTCAGGAATTATTTCCAGACCAGGAGCAGGAACTTAACGAAGGTAAGTTGTGCTTTGATCATGTTGCACCCATAAACTAGATTGCATGCTATTTTGATTTACCCTAACACTTGTTATTTTATGTGTATAAATGATTTTGACCTATATTGGGATTTAGATATTATACCCTTTTGAATTACACCCTACCTTGTTAAATTGTATGCCATGATCCACTTGTCACCCTAGGTTGGTTGATTATAGTTGGTTAATAGAAAATCAACATGGATGGTTAGAACGGAATAGAATTACTTAGCCATGCTACGTCATCACATGCTCTTGGAATATTGTTTATTAATCTTGACTAATGGAATATGGAACTATGATAATAATTTGTGGGCCACGTGTGGTCGCACAAAGAGATTGAGTTGTTGTGACAGCAGAGTCACGCAACGATGTTGATTTGTGAAGAGCACGTGGTGTTTGGTAATCAATTGGGGTGGGAAAAATGATTTAAACTGAGGCAAGTGGCAAGATTGTTTCTGGTGGGCCAAGAGTGGCAATTGGGCGGTCGCATTTGGATTTTGGTGGGCCAAGAGTGGCAATTGGGCGGTCGCATTTGGTGGGCCAAGAGTGGCAATTGGGCGGTCGTATTTGGTTTTATGATGAACTTTTGGTTAGTCTTGCCTCGGTCAACTAAGGGTTAGACTTTTGCAAAATAAAACTTGGGATGGATGGCAGGTTGCCATGAAAGGTTGAATCTTGACTTAGGATAAGAAACTTGGTTTACTTGAGAATTACTGAATCTATTACTTGTTACTATTTGTTTTTGTCTTTTCAATCTATTAATGTGTGTGTTTCAAATGCTGCTTTACTGCTTATGAACCATAAGCCTCCCTTTGGAATAAGCCTGCATATAGTTATAATAGAGATGCATTCTGTGCACAACTTGTTGAGTACGTGTTGGTGTACTCACCCTTGCCTACAAACATCATCGGTGTTGAAGAAGGAGTACCATGGAGAGACGAATGTTTAGGGTGCGAGCCTTGTCGGTTGCTGTGGTATACTGAGGGGTTACCTCGTCTTCATTCATTTGCAGTTCAATTGGTTGTTTAGCCTTGTGAGGCATTGTTAAGTAAGTTGACCATAAGGTCATACAACTGCTACTATTTAATATATTATGTCTTTTATCTTATATACGTTGTGTATGATTGTGATATTCACGATGTTGAGCTCGTGTGCACTAAGCGTGATCTGGACTAGTGCGATTATACACAGAGGGTCCTGATTGCAAATTCGGGTCCCGACAGAGGTGGTATCAGAGCCATACTGACTGTAGGTCTTGACCCTAGATAGTTGATCGTCTCTATAGGTCCTTAAAAATTATTTTCTAAAGTAAAAGACCTAACTCAAGAGAATAATGTGTTCTTGACTTATCTCATTCTTCTATCTCTGTCCTTATCAAAAATTCCTTCTTACCTTGTGCTGAAATTTCTTTCTCTTAACTCCGCTGAATTGAGTTAAAATCTTACCTGAGTTATCTTGAGTAGGAAACGATATACCACACTTTAGGAGGTGTCGTCGAGTGCCTACTGCTACCATAATGATCATGACGGAAGGAATCACCAAGCCCACAGAAGAGTGAATCAACGAAGTGAATCAAGAGCTAGAAGACCCAGAGCTTCAAGTAGCCGATTGAGACTCGCCTGTGGGAGTCGCGTTCCCTAAGATAGGAGTGTCGCCCATGAAGACGGTAGATTTGTAGGATGAAATGGTTCTTCTTGACTGCTGAGTGTGCAGTATGCGTTGCAAAGCTTTTAGGCTTATATAAGCAACCATACCCAGTTATTAATAGTGATAGCTTAAAATGATTGGGTTAAAACCTATCTCCCCTGAATTAGGATTCTTGCTCCTTATCTATGCTAATTTCTCTTCCCTAAACCCTTGAGGTAATCAAGCAGATAGTTCAGAATAGTGATAGCAATAGAGCCAAAGAGAATGGAAATCAACCCAATGGAAACTCCCAGGAATGGTATGGTCAAAATGTATTCAGAGAAGGACGCTACCCCTGCATCTTGCTCGAAACCTAGATATTGCTCTATGAAGCGCGGTCAACCAAACAAGTTAGAGGATCGAGCGTGCATTCGCTGTGGGGAAATTAGGCATACCTCAAATAAGCATGCAATCAATTGCTCTAGTTGCAAGGGAAATCATACAATTAGAAAAGGTCCTATGAGTAACATCACCTATCACCTTTGTGAAAGACAAGACCATTGTCCACCTCAGTGTCCCTTGGATCCAATAGTTATTGCCGTAATCTAGCATCAACAGAATCTACGAACCACTAGTTGCTCGAGGATTATCCATAAGAAGGGGGAACCTTGTGGCACCGGATACGTCGCTTGGAGAGTTAAAAATGCACCCTCCTAAAACCTATCGACCTTAATTAGAAAACCAGTAAGTGGCTATCACCCACAGGAGGTCCCTTGTATGGTGAAAAAGATCGTTTTGCTAGGAGATGTGTTGCGAACCAAAAAGTGATGAACCCTGAAAGGAACGTCATTGAGTGCTACAACTGTCACAAAAAAATCCATTATGCCAATCAATGTCCACAGAAAAGACAAAAATTTCTTATAACCGTAGATATACCGAAGACACCTTAGTCCAGTATATAACGCTAAAAGGGAGCAGTGAAATTGCGAGAGAAATTTGCCAAGAAAAGCAATTAAAGAAAAGGCGTCTAGGTAAAGATACTCTTCTAATCATTAAATGCTCAAGAACGAAAATTCACCCTAGACTCTGCTATAATTGCCACAAACCTAAGCATTTTGCTAAGAAATGCCCTCAAAGAAAAGCAATCATGATGGTTCAAGTCAATCCCAACTCCGTCCCTGTTAAAGCCCCAAATCAAGAAAATCCGGAGCCGTGAGTTTACTTAGTACGATATCATAACCCTACTTGTAAAGTAAAGAGATTAGTGATGAATTCCATGTAAAGGTTTTCTTGTCGAAAGAAATGAAGCAGGATTGGTTAATACATTGGTATACGGAATATTGGAATGAAAAAGCAATAATGGAAACGATGAGTTAGATGTTTTTCTAAGAGTATTCCGGCGTTTACAGTTCACCTGAAAATGATGCATGGGAAATAGTGGTTAGTTTAGTGGTACCCAGTGTGAGCTTGTTAAGCAAAGGATTTGTCATTGTCAAGTAAAGTACCGTTTTAAACCAGAAGGTTAAGGGTTCAGTGCTTATTGAGTAAGTAAAGTTCAAGCACATCAAATGTCGAATGGATACTTAGACCTTTGACGTTACTATTGAAATTAGTTGGACGCTCAAACCATAAAGCTATTTTGGTGAAGGATATATCGATTTAAAACCCTAGATATGAAAAAAACAAGGAGTTTCAAGTGATGATAGTTCGTGTTAGTCAGCTAAGAAATAATAGTGTGGAAGTTGCCAATTAGATGATACGTCAGTTGTCAGAGAATATATTGATACATTTTCTAAGAAATTGCCTAATATGCCATCATATCAAATAATCAAGTTCGGGAGAAAATTAGTGCCTGGTAGAGCACCAATGGTGGAAAGACCATGTCATATAGATATATATTAGAAAAAAAATCGAGAGAATGCACTGAATTATGCTTTAAACAAAGAAAAGATCAAAAACAAGTATCTAATGTCAGGATCAAAGGAAATTGGAATTTCTCTAGGATAAAGCTTCGCTTAGGTAATTATCAATCAAGGAGTCATGCGAAGAATGTTTCTAGGGTTGCGTTCTCTACACGATATGAACAAAATGAATTTTTGTTATATTTCTCAGATTGACTAATGCCTCGTGTATGTATAAGGTGTTTATGGATTATTGGGATAAATTCATAACGACCATATAGATAACATCTCTAGAAATAAGTTTTGCGAGAATAGTGGTCGCACGCTAAAGTTCAATAAGTAGAAGAAAAGATGGAATCTTGTTAGCCACGCAAGGACTGCTAAAGGAGTCAATATTGAAACAAGCAAGATGGAAATTGTGTTATATCGGAATCAACCAAAATTCGTTACTTAGATTGAAGGTTCTAGGAAGGGCAAGACATTATCACGGGTTCATAGTAAGGTTTTCGACAATAGTTAAACCTCTTATGCGACTGTGGAAGTAGTTTTCGAAAACCGAAGAAACAATTAATATCCACGTCTGTGTTAGTGTTACTAGCTATGTAGAGTAGTTCGGCATAAGTAAGTGATACTTGTAGATATGATTTGAGATACGAATTGGCAGGAAAGGGGTCAAGGTTGTTGCCTATGCAATGAGGTAATTAAGAGGAGAATCACCCTACGTATAACTTGGAGTTAGCTGTCATAAGTACGCGCATTCAAATTATGGTGTCACTAACTCAATAAGGATAGATGTGAATCATAAGAGTCTAAATTGTACATCCACTAATTAAACCTTAATACAGAACAAAGGAAATGATTGGAAATAATCAAGGGCTTTAGTGTTAAAAATCCACAAGTATTATAAGCCCAATATGATAGATGACGTTTGAACTACGAGGCTGTAGTGCAAGTAAGTTGATAATGAACGGTTAATCAGGGTTATGCAAATGATTCAGGAGGTCGAAATCAAAAAAATCGTTGACAAAGTTTCATATCAACATTAGAAGATAAAATCACAGAAAGTTCGAGGGGAGAAAAATAAAAAAAATTCAAGTTAAAGAAGAAGGCTTAGCCAAGAAGTAGAATTTCGAGTGATTAGGATACCCTGAGGATTTAAGGTCAAATCAGTGTGCCGGATAGGAAGATCCTAAGCCAATGATACTTGAGGAAACCATGATCTAGTATTCGATTCATCCGGAAAGTGTTAAGAGATTCCATATCAAGGGAAAACTTGCACCTAGGTAGGTTGGACCATTTAAGATCTTATGCCGCCGAGGAGAAGTTGCGTAACAGTTGGAATTGCCACAGTCATTAGCAGGAGTTCATGATGTGTTCCATGTGTCTCAGTTTAAGAAATGTCTTAGAGTGCCAGCAGAGCAGACGCCGTTAGAAGTTATCAAGTTGCAGGAAAATCTGACTTATAAAGAGCAACCGATTAAGATTCTGAACGTAATGGAGCATAGAACCAGAAATAAGTCCGCTCGCTTTTTCGGAGTTCAATGAGGTAATCATTCAGGAAATGAAATAACTTGGGAGCGTGAAGAAGATCTGAAGAAAGAATTCTAAAACCTATTCTCTAGTCAGCCCTGAATCTCGGGGTTGAGATTCCGTTAAGGGGGGGAGGTTTGTAACATTCCAATTTTTAGCATTTTTAATTAATTAATATTACTTTATTTCTAAATATGAATTTTGTGAATTTTCTGAATTTATTTGGATTTTCTGAGATTTATTTGAATTCTTTTGAATTAAAATACATTATCTTTTGTCAAGAAATAATTATAAAAAGATATTCGCAAAATAAAGTTTTTGTGAAAATATTTTATTTAAGTTCAGAATAGCTCAAAATATTTTTGAGAATTTTATGGGAATTTTTAGAGTGTTTATCTGCTCTAAATAAATCAAAACTAATTTTCTTAATTATTTTAATTGGAAAATACGTAAAAACCCGGTAGGAACAGTAATGGGCCAGGACCATTTACTGTGCCGCTCGGCCCAGCTTCTGGAAGGTCGCGTAGTGGCCGTAGGATCTTCATCGTGCGGCTGAGATCAAGCCCGGGTGATTTCCGTTGGATTCCAAGGAAAGGCTAGGGTTGTCTCGCGCCGTGCGTCTCGTAGCCGTTGATCGGAAAAATCAGACGGTCTTACGTCTTCGTCTCCAAGATGCATCCGAGCTAGACTCAGCCGACCTCCATCGTAGCCGCCACGGACTCTTCGCAGATTAGCGCATTATCCGGCCGTCGAGCACTATTTAAGGAGAGCACCAGGGTCGCCTTGGAGTCGCATACTCGAGCCCTATGGGGAGTTCCGTCGAGAAGCCACCGTTTGCCGGGAATTCGAGAAAGACGCCGACTGCCACCGCGAGGAAGAAGTCGTCGATTCGTCGCCATTGAGCACCCGCGAAGCTTGGAACCAGTCGCATCTGCTTCGCCCTTGCCCGGAGCACCTTGTGCGCGCCTCCGTTTCGCTTAAGCACCATCGGAGGAGATTCATCATGAGACCGCCGCCACGGAGAAGAAGGCATGTTGCCGTCACACCGGTGCTCAAACACAAAAAGCGAAGCGCGTCACGGATCCGCGAGTCGAGATGAGTTTGTAGGTACCTTCGCCGCCATCGCCCGCGACCCTAGGGCCGTGTCGTCATGGGAGGGCGTGGCATGATGATTCGTTGCCACGTGGCGGACACGCCGCAACATTGCCGAGGTGGCTCTTGCGTGGCCTTGCGTGGTGCCAAGCACACCGACGAGTCATCTGCCGCAGACCAGGAGTCGTCACCGCCGTGGGGCCCGTCTGTCGCTGCTGTGTCGATCCGATCGGGATGACGTCCACATCGACGCCACGCCTCGCAATAAAGCCGATTTTCTTTATAAAAATAATTCGGGTTAATATTGATTTCCCAATTTTCAGGAATTTCGGATTTTAAATATTCCGAGCTCGTTCTCCCTCATACGAACTCCGATTGAGGTGATTCAAATTCCTAAAATTTGTAAAATTGACATCTTTCTAATGGTGGCTTTTATTTGAATTTTTGAATTTGTTTGCTCTTTGGTTTTGGTTTTTATTTGCTTTTCTCTCTCGATTCGCGAGACGTTGAATTGTGCGAGGCTTGGAAGGGATTTCTCAGCTCAGGAATTATTTCCGGACAGAGCGTGAACTTAACGAAGGCAAGTTGTGCTTTGATCATGTTGCACACATAAACTAGATTGCATGCTATTTTGATTTACCCTAACACTTGTTATTTTATGTGTATAAATGATTTTGACCTAGATTGGGATTTAGATATTATACCCTTTTGAATTACACCCTACCTTGTTAAATTGTATGCCATGATCCACTTGTCACCCTAGGTTGGTTGATTATAGTTGGTTAATAGAAAATCAACATGGATGGTTAGAACGGAATAGAATTACTTAGCCATGCTCGTCATCACATGCTCTTGGAATATTGTTTATTAATCTTGACTAATGGAATATGGAACTATGATAATAATTTGTGGGCCACGTGTGAGTCGCACAAAGAGATTGAGTTGTTGTGACAATGAGAGTCACATAGCGATGTTGATTTGTGAAAAGCACGTGGTGTTTGGTAATCAATTGGGGTGGGAAAAATGATTTAAACCGAGGCAAGTGGCAAGATTGTTTACGTGGGCCAAGAGTGGCAATTAGTGATCGCATTTGGATTTTGGTGGGCCAAGAGTGGCAATTGGTGATCGCATTTGGTGGGCCAAGAGTGGCAATTGGGCGGTCGTATTTGGTTTTATGATGAACTTTTGGTTAGTCTTGCCTCGGTCAACTAAGGGTTAGACTTTTGCAAAATAAAACTTGGGATGGATGGCAGGTTGCCATGAAAGGTTGAATCTTGACTTAGGATGAGAAACTTGGTTTACTTGAGAATTACTGAATCTATTACTTGTTACTATTTGTTTTACTGTCGGGCAGAGTGCTTAAACGAAAAAGAATGAGAGCCACTCGGGCAAGCGCCATGATCAAAAGGGAAGAAAGACTTAACAACGATGAAATCTTACTGCTTCAATAAGAGCATCCCTCGCCCCGACGAGCTTCGAGACACCTTCCATCAGCACGTCGACGGCGGCAATGTCCCGGGCCACGGCCTCTTCCTCCGCAAGCTTGGCTAGCGCAAGATCGTAGTCGGCCCAGAGCTCGACGAGGAAGGCCTCCTCCTCATCGGGCGTCGCAGGAGCCTCATCTTTAAGAACGAAGATCAGTTCCTCCGCCGGGGGTGGAGAAGGCGGGGCCTCGTTGTCATATGAAAAAGATCCGACAGAAGATGCCATCGAAGATCCAAGAAAAAATGGAGCGAGTTGCAGAGGACTTAGAGGTGGGTGATCGCTCATGCAGCGGTGACATCCTTATATACCCAAGGCGCAGAAACCGAACAGTTCCGAATAAATACAAGTGCGGGAAGCCGAAGCAGCCCTGAAGACGTGCTGGCACCAGACCTCGAAGCGGCCGAGAAGATGTACGGTCAAGGGATATCAAATCAGGCGCGGCGCATGCAAACATTAAAATCAAGAAACTCCTGAAGACACAATGAAGCAATTAAAAGCCAAACATGGCTCAACCGCTAGACGATTTTTCCCCAATGTGCAAAAGAATAATTACATATCAAGTTCCAAACAAATATAAATCTACATGGGACCCAGATCCAAGTTTTCTACAAGGCCTACAGAAGTGTCCCTCACCTCGTCAAGTAGGGCAGTAGCCTGGCCGTCATCAATGGTACAGGCAAAGCCCTCCTTAATGGCTTCGAGCTCTATCCTCAGATATCGGGATTTCGTGATGGCTAGGGCTTGGCTGGCACTCGTAACCGCTGTCTCCTTCAGATGCTCCACTAGCTTCTGAGGCCCTTCCACCAGCCGCTGGATTATGACGTCTGTATCGCTGGGTCCGGCCTCTTCGCGATTCAGAGTTTGGAGCATTGCATTGGAGCCTTCCCGGAGCTTTTCAATTCGCACTTCGGCAGATTTGATCCTTTCATCTAAAACATGGTATTGGGCTTGCGAGTTAATCCGGTATTCTGCGAAACCAGCCGGGTCAGCTCAAGGACGCCAAAAAACATAAAGACAAAGAGCGAGTGGGGAGTAAACCTTCCAGCTCCTTCTGTAGCTTCTCCGACTTGGTCTGGGCCTCACACTCAGATTTCTCCAGCCCGGTGATTCGCTTTCGGGCGGCTTCAAGCTCTTCCTGGAGACCTGCGACAATGAAGACCAAGAACAGAACAAGAAAAATGAATCAAGAGGCAGAGTGCCGAAGAAGTCAGACGGGGCAATTACCGCGAGAGGAGCTTGTTAGGTTCAACTTGTCCGCCTCGGTGGTCTCAATTTGGTCTCGGAGCCTTTTCATTTCTTGATGGCTCTCACTCCGGACCCTGTCCAGCTCCTCCCGGAATCCAATGCAGACCTGTTCGAGTTCATCCTCATAGAACCGCCTCGTTTTGGTTTTCGGAATAACCTCCTGGAGAATGGCGTTTCTCTTCTCGGCGCGCTCACCCAGACTCTGAAGATAGCAGAATAAGGGATAAAACCACTCTACATACTGAAGGCAAGAAAGAAGAAAGCTCCAATCCAACATGGCAAAGGAAACCCACATGACCCAGTCGGGCACAAGCAACGATGTGGTCAGAAAGCTCCTTCTGCTCCTTCTCCTCATCCCCGTCAAAGAAAGAGGTCCACTCGCCGTCCTCACCAAAGAATCCAACCCACAGCGGAGACTTTGGGCGAGTAGGCGGTGGTCCTCGAGGAATCTCCTCCAGCAGCAGAGAAGGGCAGTCGGCGGAGCTCAGGGGCGCCACCGGACCAGTCAGCTCGGGAGCAGTACGCGGCGAAGGACTGGTTGTGTTATAATTCGCCTCGGCATCCTGAGAGGTGGAGGCAGTCAGAGGAGCAATGGCAGCAGGCTCTGGGACCACTTCAGGGATGGCAGGCGTGACATTAGCTGGCTCCCCAGCCCTCGGCTGGTTCGAGGCACCCTCCGGGCGGCCTCCTGATCATCGACCTCCTTGACTCCTTTCGATGGCACATCCACCGGGACTTCATCGACGGACTTCCTGGAAAAAGAAGCAGTCAGAGCACGATCCGTCCAAACAAGAGGAAGAATTGGCAAACAAAAGGGTTAGATTGCCCGCGAGGCATGGACGGTGACGGGGCTCCAGTTGGGTTCGCGTGCGGAGGAATCTCATTAGCTGAACATTGGGCTGGGGGAACCTTCGGGCTCTTGAACTGGCTTGATGACGAGGAGGACGAAGATGGGGCGTGCGGGGCCGTCGTGCCGCGAAACTTTGGTCCCCCCTTGGCTGCACGTTGGCCACTGACTGCCTCCTTTGCTTCTTAGACATGTAGACGGCTGGATGTTTCCCCTTTCCGCGGGGTCTCCAGCCTCTGCCGCCTTGCCCTTCTTTGCACTCGACGCCGGAGATGAAGCGTCGGCGGGGCGTTTTCGCTTGGCGCTTTTGTGCACAGGAAACTCAGGCAGCGATGCATCAGAAAAGAAGGCGTCACGGCCCTGCAAGCACAGACAACAGACGCATGCTCAATCGCAGCCAACCAAGAGTTGGAAGACCCAACCTTGGGAGATAAGAAGGCATCTTACTGGAGGCGAAGGATTCGACTTCTTGAAGGGTTTTGGGCATCCATCATTGATGATCTGGACGCCCGGAGCGAAGAAATCGGCTAGGTGACTAAGGAGCGCTTTCCATGAAATCAGCTCAGGAACTTCCCGAGTAGGATCGGTCGGTCCTTCATGTTCATATCCTAGATGGACTCGCTCTTTGAGGGGTTGTACTCGACGGGAGCCAAAGTTAAGGATGATTGCCACTCCGGTGAGTCCGTTCTCCTTCAATTCAGCAATCATCCCCATGAGATCTACCACCTGGTCCATCTCGCCACCCGAGGGAAGTGATGTCCAATTGATCGAAGGCTTGGGTGGCACTCCGGAAAAAGCAGGCAGGGAAGGCTTAGGGTTGGAACAATAGAACCACTCCTGGTGCCATCCTTTGTTCGAAGTCTTGAAGGGAATGGCGAAATAGAATTTCTTCAGGCCCTCTCTCAGTTGAAATCCGGTGCCCCCAACCGCTTTAGGGGAACTCTTGCTGGGGAAAGGCTTGAGGAGGAAAAGATGGCGAAAAAGGTTGAAATGTGGGCGAATACCAAGGAAAGCCTCGCAAAAATGAACAAAAACAACAATTTGAAGGATTGAATTGGGATTGAGATGAGTCAATTCAATTTCATAAAATTCAAGAAGACCGTGAAAAAAGCGCACGCGGGAAGGCCAAATCTGCACAAAAAGAAAGATTCGAAGACAACCACCTCCTTAGTGCGAGGCGTGGGACAGGATTCACCCGCGGCAGGTCGGGCGGAAAGCAACACCAATGGCGGGAAGGCGCCGCCAGTAACCAGCTCTTCCAGTCGCTTCTTCGTTGTCACTGAAACGGCCCAATCCTTGGCAGAGGCCGACACGGGAACGTCTTGGGAGGAAGGGGAAGACATCTTCTGGCGAAGAAACTAGCAACGACGTTGGAGTGGAGGCATAAAAAGAAGCTAACCCTAGCGGTGGGGTTTGCGAGAAGGAGCGCTGGAAAGAAGAAGATGAAGAGGCAGGTGAGAGTAGTGCGAAGGAAACCGCTTCATTTGCACCAAGTCTCGCCCTAGGGAACGCTTCGAGATGGGCCGAATGTCATGCACGGAAACCACCGTGCAGAGGTGTTCCTAGGCCGAATTCAGTTTGGGATATGGTATGCCCCATGAAGGGCCAAAAGCCAAATCGCCGCGATAGACGGGATTGGAATACCTTCCAAACCAAACTATAGAACTCCCTTATGATATGCCTCACGAAAGGTCAAAAGCTGGTCACCGTTTAAAACGGAATCAGATATTATAAATGGATTCGAAAAATAGAGATTCCAAGGGCACGCCTCATGATAAGGCTAAGAACCGTATACTGCAGAAAGCAATTGCGGGTGCTGCTTGAATGATTTGTGGTATGCCTCATGACAGGTCAAAGGTTGTGTGCCACGGCACACAGGTACCACTCGGTTAAAAGCCAACTTGAATGAAGATATACTACAAAGCAGGTCGGGTGCTGGTTCAATAAAATTGGGCCGGATACCACTCGGAATGTGTATATGTGGAGCTCTATCGAGTCCATCACAACCTCTTTGCCATATATAGAGCATTCGGCTGAAGATGAAACCAGTCGGGAAAACTTATCCAGAAGATGGCAACTCGGTCGCAAAGCACTCGGGGGCTACTGTGGAGTACATGAACCCTAGGGATCTGCAAGACAAGGTTGCGAGGCCCATTGGATAAAGTAAATTTGAAATTTGGTCGCTCGAGGTAGAAGGCATCAGGGCTGCGACAAGCGTGCGGAACAAGGAAGCCCTGAAGATGGAAACCGATTCTGATTAGGTAGGATACGATTGTAATCTAAGACGGTATCATTTGTATAAGAACCGATATATGGCATCCACTTTGTATCAGACCGGGACTCTCATATGTAAACCGCACCTCCTTTTGCTATATAAAAGGGGGCGTGGTATCATCAGACCAGATTGCAAGCTATAGGCTAGACACACACATAATCCCATAGCACAGGATTAGGTTATTATCTCTACCGCGAGAGCCCGAACCTGTATAAATCTTGCGTCTTGTGCTACCACTGAGTTTGGATCCAACGCATAGCCCTATTTTCATTATTACCGACAACAAATGTCGACAGGTAGCTACAGGCTCCCTTATTTTTCCAGCAGCAAACTTGCAATCTTTTCACTGCATTCTCTTGTAGAAATTTTCTTACTATTGGTGATAATTTATCAAAATTCAAAGTAGTTTTGCGAAAAATCCAAAAAACTAAAATTCAGCTTCTATCATCTGTCAAGAAATTAAGGTAAGAATAGTGATTTAATTTTTCATTGTCCTTATTATTTTGAGTGAGATTAAATTAATAATAACGTAATTATTTCTTGCAGTTTTCTTCATGGAGGACCAGGATTTTGTGTCCTCCCCAGCTTCTGATTTCAAGATTTCACCCGAATAGCTTCTTGCATCCTATCAAGCTGAAGAAACTGCGGTACCTATACCATCCTCAGACTCTACATGTGCTACTATGTCAGTAAACATTAGGGCAAAAAGATCAATGCATAGTATATCAGGATTTTGGGAAGATTTCGAGCAGATTTTTGAGACATCAGTAGGTGTTCAGAGCAGGTATGCTATTTCTAAATATTGTAAGTATAAATTAACTACAAAACCCCGAAGAAACTATGAAAATGATAATGTTTTGCATGAATCTGTTTATGCTTTGAAAACTAAAATTTTGAAATGTTAGAAAGAAATTCCTATGTTATATGCATTTGCATTTATTTTAGAACGTATAGCTAAAGTTCGAGGATTTAGTAATGTTCTCTCACTTACAAATGATGCGGTGGGCACTGATTATTCTACTTATTTTTCAAATGTTCGTGTTAACTTATCTCAAGTTTATGCTACGTAAGATCAGATGTTTTCTAGAGTTCGTTTGCAGTGACCTTCACCAACACCCACAACAGGTAAGAAGAACACTATGTGGAGAAAGATATAGGGAACAAGTAGCTTTACCTCAAGGAGTTTGGGTACAACAATGTCAAGCGTGGATACAATAACAAATGGTGAGGAGCAAGCTGGCTATTTCAACAATGACACTGTCAACTACTAAGAGCAGCAAGAGGACTTCAGTATTTTATAGTGGTGGCATAAGTACAAGATAACATCTAGTGCTTTCCATATTAGTACGGGATATGTTAACAGTTCCTGTCTTCACGGTTTCTTTAGAGTTTACTTTCAGTCTATCTGAAAGAATAATCGAGGAAGAACAAATCTGATAAGTGAAAAGGTGGAAATACTTCTCACTATGAAAAATTGAGAACAAACTGATCAATGAGCTCAACCCACTACAAAAAATGTTGAGCTGGTAGCGACATTTGAAAACCTTTATCTAGATAGTTAGGAAGAATATTGTAATCTTCACTTTTTTCTTATGTCACTAAGCTAGAGGCTGTACTCTTTTTCCTTCGCCAAGCTTTTCTTATTTTGAGTTTTTACTTGGCAAAGTTTTTAACGAGGTAGCTAAACTTTAATAAAGCTTATAATTTAATTAATTAATTCCAATTATTTGTCTTCTTTTAGAATTTTATTTTATATTTTATGTTTTTCCTAATTTACATAGATTTTTAAAAAGTTTTTCTAATTATTCTATTTTTTAATTTTTTGCATTTTTTCTAACTTTTACGATTTTTCATTTTTTCTAACTTTTTTTGTAATTTTGACCCCAAACGGGCCGACCTCAGCCCAACATGATCCGTTGACCCGATCGGATCCGTGCTTGCACGACACAGCCCGAGTGTCACTCGGGCCGTGTTTGGGCTATAGCCTCGGTCCATGGGCTGACACGGCATTGCCCATTTGCTAGCTAGACCTAAACGGATCATGTAGCATTTTAAACGAACCGTGACATGCCAGGCGGGCCGTTTGGCCACCACTACCCATATAAATTATCCATAAGTCCCAAAACTCTTTCTTAATTTGAAGAGAGTAAGCATACTAAGTCATATCGGACGGTTGTTATCAGATCAATCAGCCACCGTCAAAGTCATGTCTCCCTCGATCATGAAATTTGAAGAGAGTAAGCATACTAAGTCATATCGGACGGTTGTTCATGATCAAGTTTGTCTTTTTTATTACTCTTAGCACAGGACGAATTTGATCATGAAATTTTATATGCAGATGGGGTAAGTTGAGATGTATATCCATGATTTTTTTCAGAATTTTTTGAAACTTTTTCTAGTTGGATTGCACTGTGGTTTCACCAAATGTTTGATTGCACAGGATATGTTCTCATCTTTCTATCCTTTTATTTCTTATTTATATTATGTAATGTTTTGAGTATAGATGCTAATGTTCTGGAGACTTTTATCGTCGAACCAAAAGGCAATCAAATACTCAAACGAATAATGTAAGAACCCCTTCCATCATATTTGAATTTATATTTTACTGTTATATATATTGTGTTTAAAATTATTATGCATATGCTTAATTTTGGGAAAATTGGTTATGTTGGTAAGAAAGGTAGATATATCTAATTGTTACGTTCACTCTACCTCGACAAAGTTGATACCCTTATTATTCTAACCCATAAACCTAGGACTGACACCACTACTAGTAGTACCAAAACTAAGACATTGCAAATTAGTTAGCTAAGCTGTCCTATATCAGACATATGGTTGCATGTTCGACTCAGGTCAAAGACTTGCAAGGTTAAGTCCTTCAGATGACTATAGCGAGACTTACATATACCCTCTGCCCTTCAGTCCACCTTGGCATATTGTCCCTTACTACTTGCCCTAATCTAAATGATTACCACCCCAGTTGATTACCAATCACCACGTGCTATCAACAATTCAACATTATTACGTGACCTCCTCGCCACAACAACTCAATATCATCATGTGACAGTACCTGACACACCAATTCATAATCATGTTCTATATTCTATTAGTCCAGATTAAACTTTGATATTTCAAGTACATGAAACGACGTGGCATAGCTAAGCAACTATTACGGTCTAACCAACCCATATTAATTTTAGTATTAACCAACTACCAATGAACCTATATAGAGTGAAAAATAAATCATAGTATACAAATGACAAGTTAGAGTATAGATCAAATAGGTAGATTAGCTAAGTCCCAATTTAATCTGAAACAGTTATATACATGAAATAACATGCAATAAAGTAAAAATAATATAGCATTTTATAAACTGGGTTCAACATGATCAAATCACAACATGCCTTAGAAAAGGTCTTGCACTTACTCTGGAATCTTCTTTTGAGTCAATGGATCTTCCTCGGATACTCCGAGCAATTCGACATCTACGCGAAACGAAAGAGAATGCCAAATAAACACCAAAATATAGAACAAACAAACTCTAGAAATCAAATAAAATTCATCATTGAATAGATTTCAATTTTACAAATTTTTTAAAATTTGAATCACCTCAATTGAAACTTGTATGAGAGAGAATATGCTCTCAAAAAGTTCAAAAATTTAAAATCAGAAAATTAAAAAATCAAATAATAAACTAAATTATTTTTAAATTGATAATTCCCTTTATTATGTTATGCTGATGTCATCATGACGTAGCCCTACCCGAACCAATCGGGTGCTATCCTGTCACCTCGGTCTATAGATCGGTCCATCGTTTGGCTTTGGTCCACGTGGATTCGGGTCCATACCCTTCGATTCCTGTGGTGGCGCGTGGCGACACCCGGTTGGCTACGACATCACCCACGCGATAGCTCTCGATGGATGATGCATGGTAGGATCAGGGCCGTCTCGTCAGATCCAGTGGCTGAGTTGCTAACGAGATGTGGCGCATTCATGACCGTTCGCAGAGGATCCAACGCTTGAGATGAACGCCAAGGAAAGACAATGAACCAGCGGAGCTACTTCACCGAAGATGGAGATGAGACGGTGGCTGCGGTATTGCAGACCCTCTCTGATGACAAAACCAATTGCGCGTGATGCGATTCAAGATGAAGAGTCTAAATCTCACTCGAACGAGGCTTCCCGGGGTTCACCGACGGTGAAATCGATGAATCTGTGTAATGGCAGTGCTCTCAAAATCTCCCAAATCCTAGCAATCGCGCAACCAGACGCAGCGAATAACTTGGGGCTTTGCTTGCGGTGGTGATTGCGCAGTCGACACCCATCTTTTAAAGCCCTAGGACTCCCGTATCTAGCCGACATGGAGAGCTTCGCTCAGCGTCCATGGTGGACATAGCACGAGCTGCTTCAAAACCTCCTTAGAGAAGATGACCAGTGGTCGTCCACCTGGCGAGACGAGCACTCCCGATTTCTACGACGTGTCACAATCTGCACTGAGGATAATATCCAATGATGGCCGTTAGCTAAAGACGTGAACCGTTACAATCAGCGATGTAGTTAGGATTTTAGGTAAGGTTAGTCCAACTTATAAAAAAGATAGCAAGGCAATATATAATATAAAATGTATCAAAAGTACAATATATACAAAAATAATAATAAAGTTTTGCAATAGTTCATAGAATATAACATTTCCACTTCTTCTTTATGTCAGGCTTACGCCTTCTAATAGTCATGAAAGTCTCGATTATATCATCTTCATCCACTTTGGAGAACATATCTCGCTCAATGAAGGTGACTAGACAATCAAGAATCAACTCAATCGGATCTACGAATCTAGAGATATTACTTTCGCAAGATGATTGTATCAATAATGACGAAAATTGATGTAACCCTAATTACGAGATTAATCAGAATCTATGAGGAATTAACCAATCAAACTTTTTAGATCAATCACTTGATACCCTAGAAAGATTTTAAATGGATCAAATTGAAATTATTATGGTGAAATTATGAATCAATCTAAAAATAAAATAGGCATGCAAACGAAGAGCGAAAATGAAGAACGAGATTACTAACATATCAACTTGAGAATCTTGATTTTTTTTATTATCGAGATGTGTTCATAGGAAAAATTCCGATCGCTCGCTAACCAAGAAGCTTTTAGCTTCTTCGTCGTGACGTCCCGCTAGCCGCAAACATGGAAATCAAAACACCAAAAACTATTACATGCAGGATGCAGCCGCCTTTTTCTTGCATGCGCGGCCACCAGACTCAACTCAAGTGCTGATCTTCTAATCACCCGAATGGCCGAATCAACAAGAGATGTCTTCTAGTCGCCCTTGACCGGCCCTTGCTTTGCTTCATTGCTTGCAAGCCATGTGCCTCATTCATTGTTTCTAGTCACTGATTGCCTCACCTTCGCCATAGAAGTAATAACGCATTGACACAACGCAAGTCTCCAGGATCCAGCGGGCTGCGGGCCGGAGCAATGGTTGGGCCACGGTCCAACCGTGCCAACCATTGACTCTGCCCATGGTTACAATAGATCCTGATTAGGGATGACAATCTTACCCGATTACCCGTGTACCCGCGGGTAAAAACGCTAATAAAGGTGGGTATGTTCCTTTTTTATTACCCGCGGGTATATTTATAGGGGTCAAACTCTACCCGACAGGCAAATGGGTATGGGTATGGAGGAGCTTCACCTGTACCTGTTTTGCTCGATTACCCGCCATATCATATTGATATACGGGCTAGAATAGGCACCCAGTTGGCCCCTTGATCTCCAATTTGTGGTAACTCATTTTAGTAATTGTTGAAACTTAAGCATCCGTGTATTATTTGTCTGCATATATTATTTTAATTCTTATTCTCATGTACATTTGAAATTTTGAATCATTGATAATCATTCTTTAATCCATAGAATGTAGTTAATACCCATAACTTCATCAAAAAGATTGTATTAGTACCATAGCTCATTAGCTCCTAGTGCTATTTGGTTGAAAAGATTGTTGATGGTGGTGGGTATTGGGTACCCGTGGGTGACGAGTATGGGCCAGATTTTTCGCCGGCGACCCTTCGCGGGTATACCCGTGGGGAAGATTTTGGTTCGTGGATATGGGTATGGGCAAGTACTACCCATACCCGCCGCACCCGATTGCCATCCCTAATCCTAATCGCCTAGATTTTATCCAACGGTCCGCACTGCATCACACGCGACATGAAAATGGCCAACTGATGGTGATCCAATGGCCATTGGTACCGCTGAAGCATTTAGGCCTTAATTCTTTTATATGGTTTTGGTAATCAATGATAATCAAGACTTGTTGGACTAACAGTTGTTTTGAGAATGCCAAAAGGTGATTGGTCCTTATCTCGAAGTGTGTAAAGGATTATCATGAAGCCATGGTTGAAGTGAAGATAAAGATAAGGTATAAAGATTAAGATTTTATTTTTTAGCATTTTGCCGATCTCGGTGTTGAAGAGACATCGGGTTGTTAGGAATAATTGCCGTACTATCAAGAAGGATTTGATCAATAGCTTGAATTCTAAAAGTGCATCTAATGGCTCAAAAATGGATAGCTCATTTTTTGCATTTTGAAATTTCTTTTGAATTCATGTCTTCAAGGTTTAAGTAGCACTACCTGTGTTTAAACGTGGTACTGCTGGGTTAGGCAGCAGTACCACGTATATAACAGCGGTAGCTTTTTTACAGAAGGCAGGTGTTCCAGAAATTTAGAAGTCGACACTACCGAATTGTTGGTGCGGTAGTGCTGCTTTTAGCGGTAGTACCACACTATCACCTGCGGTAGTTTTTTTAACATAGATGGTATCTTTGCCGAGCTAAAACTATGGCACTACCGGGCTATATAAGCAGTAGTGCTGGTCTTGGGGGAACTTTGATGCAACGGTTAGATCACAGTGCATTTAATGCACTAATTAACCGTTGGAGGCAAAGTCGGCACTACCAGCCCTTAAGAGGGTGGTAGTGCGGGACTAGCTGAATTTTCTAGGATTTTTTTACTGTAACGACTAGTTTAGCTGTGGGAGGTTATAAATACCTCTCCACCTACATTGAAGCCTAGTTGGTGACTTCATTGAACTCATTCTATGCCCAAGCAAGCCTCTCCACTCAAAAGTGCATTCAATTCTTGATCTTTGAGTTTTGGGGAGAAAAATTTGAGTGCATTGCATTAGTTGAGCCATTTGGAAGCACTCAAGAGTCTCAAGCAAACGTCAAGTCTATAACTCTTGGAGATTGTCACCTCCTAGACAGCTTGGAGGCGAGTGATATCGGTGACCTTCTCAAGGAAGCTTGTGAGAAGGCCCGATCAGTTGTGAAGGCTTGGAGCTTACCTACTCGGAGTGGGGAAGAGTTACCATGAGTGATCGAGGAAGGCTCAAGCGGGTGAAACCGGCTTGAAGGATTTAAAGTCACCTCAACGTGGATTAGCGGAGATCGACAAGTCTCCGAGACTATGGGATAAAATTCTTGTCTCTTGCTCTTTACGATTTGCATTTAAAATTCTTGTGTTAAAATTTTTCTTCTTGTTGTCAAGTATAATATTTGTGTTTAGGATATCTCATTGCTTATTATTGAATCGCTAGATAACTTGATAATTTCTAGAGACCATAGTTGTAAAATTGAAGAAAAATCACAATCTATTCATAGTAATTTAAATTAATTGCAATTAAAGTTGAAAATTTAGAAACCTCCTATTCACCCCCTCTAGTCGGTTATCCTTGATCCTACAACCGCTTCCAGAAGATGGGCCAATCAGGTCGCACCAAGCAGGCTGAACCAGTGCACAGTGATGGGCTTTAGCCCATTATTGTTTAATGGTTTTTTCAGGGTTTTTCTATTAAAATAATTCAGGTAATTCATTTTATTTATTTAGAGCAGATTAAATATTAGAAAAATCAAAGAAAATCTCAAAAATACTTTGAGATATTTTGAACTCAAGTAAAATATTTTTATCTAAACTTTATTTTAACTTTATATATGATTAATTAGTTTTCACAGAAGGCCAATATACTTAATTTAAAATAAATTAAAATATAATCCAGAAATCCAATAAATCAAGAAAACCATAAAATGCACAAATAACACAATAAATCAATAAAACTAAAAATTGGGATGTTACAGTGGCCAAGTGGTCATGACATGATTGTTACATCATTTATACCTAACTTTGCATCAGCCTGGCATGTCAAACCCTTACTTTGGTAGTGAAAGATATTTTTACACTCAGTACTTATGACAGTCCATTCCTGTTATGTCCCCACTTTCACATAACAAGGTATAAACCATTGTATCGGCAGGTATTATTCCCAACACATCGGTAAGGATATCCCTTCAAACAAACCTACCCGGATTGTCAGTACTACTACGGCCTTCCAACATGCAAAATTAAACCTACAAAACTTAATTGGTCATAGCAACCCATACTAGCCTTTGTGGTTACATTGATTATCTTGGATTATACAATACTACGTTCGGTCCTTAATTCGACCTAGGTGATAACACTCCCTACAGTGCATGCAAGTCCATGCACTTTCGGCTATTCCTATATCTTGTCTATGTCAAATCATAATTTTTATTTTGACTTTTATACCAAAATACCAAAAATTACTATTCTCATTATGTCGAAAATTTTGGATTTTAAATGAACAATATCCCGACCATTCGCCATCTCATTTCTAAAGCATGGCTAAGCAATTGCACATATAATCGAATATACCCATTTGACATTTTGTAATCTCTAAACCTAACTTACAGTTTTCATGGTTGACATGACAATATTTCACTACAACAAAATAGGCACGTGGAGACGTTTTGCTTAAAACACTTTAAAATTCGTCTCTACAATCAGAACTAGATATGAAATAAAGACGTGTTTTGAGACACTATTAAAGTCGTCACATGATTAAATCCCATAGAGACGAAACTTGAGGCATTTTAAATACATCTCATTTGTAGGGACATATATTGAGACGTTTTAGAATACGTCTGATGCATAGGGACGCATCTTGTATGTCTTAGAATATGTTTCATCTGTAGAGACGAATTGTGAGACGTATTAAATATTTGCGAGATGTATAAAATATTTGCAAAGTGCCCACACCTTGAAATGTTGTTTTGAAAATCTTGTGGTAGCATTATGATCTTGCTAACATAAAAATGAAAACCACGGAACATCAATCGCACATTAGAAGTCAGCATGTACACTTTTGCTTTCATCGTGCGACACTATTTAGCAATTCAAGCTAGCATGCATTTGTTGTTGAATTGAGCTAAAAATTTCATGGAGAACTCTCATTTGCACTACTAACATGCCACAGAATTTTACTGCTGGAATTCAGTCTGTGGCGCATAGGAAAAATATTGAAAGTCAGCATATTCTCTTTTGCTTTCATCGTGCAGCACTATCTAGCAATTCAAGCTTGCATTTGTTGTCAAATTGAGCTAAAAATTTCACGGAGAACTCTCATTTACACTGCTAACATGCCATAGAATTTTGCTGCTAGAATTCAGTCTGTAACGCATAGGAAAATAATGGAAGTTAGTATATACTGTTTTGTTTTCAACGTGCGGCACTATCTGGCAATTCAAGCAAGCATTTGCTATCGAATTGAGCTAAAAATTTCATGAAGAACTCTCATTTGCACTGCTAACACGCCACAAAATTTCACCACTAGAATTCATTCTGTGGCGCATAGGAAAAATAATGGAAGTCAGCATATCCTATTTCACTTTCAACGTGCGGCACTATCTGGCAATTGAAGCTAGCATTTGCTATC
Organism: Guadua angustifolia; assembly: GCA_036346375.1. NCBI lineage: Eukaryota > Viridiplantae > Streptophyta > Magnoliopsida > Poales > Poaceae > Guadua > Guadua angustifolia. The sequence goes on along the minus strand of CM070516.1, from coordinate 14,985,126 downwards.
GAATTGAGCTAAAAATTTCACTGAAAACTCTCATTTGCACTGCTAACATGCCACGGAATTTCACCACTAGAATTCATTCTGTGGCGCATAGGAAAAATAATGGAAGTCAGCATATCCTATTTCGCTTTCAACGTGCGGCACTATCTGGCAATTCAAGCTAGCATTTGCTATCAAATTGAGCTAAAAATTTCACGGAGAACTCTTATTTGCACTGCTAACATGCCACAGAATTTTGCCGCTGGAATTCATTCTGTGGCGTATAGGAAAAATAATGGAAGTCAGCATATTCTATTTCGCTTTCATCATGCGGCACTATCTGGCAATTCAAGCGTGCATTTACTATCAAAATAAGGTAAAAATTTCACGGAGAACTCCCAGTTACACTGTTAACATGCCACATAAATTCGCTGCTGGAATTCATTTCGTGGAGCATAGGAAAAATAATGAAAGTCAGCATAATAAGGCATATCAATTACGAAACAACAGAGAAGCGAAATGATGCATGCTTTCATTTGATTTTAGATAGGTAAAGTGTAACGTCGCAGGAGATTATTCGTCGCAGATGAATATTTTTCTAGTCGTGTGTGAAGTTTTTCCTCTCCCATCTCTCAAAACCCAAAATCCTGCCTTTCTTTTATTTCCCCTCAACCGAACCTCTTGCCCATGCGCCATTTTTTTCCCCTGGCCGAATTGTCTTCCGCTTGGCTTTTCTCCCCATGGCAGCTCCCAAGTCCTTCCTCTTCCTCCCCACCCGAGAGCAGCAAGAGGGGCACCCTCCCCCATTCCAGCGTCTCCATCTCCACTCCTAGCGCCTCTCCTCCTCCACACAGCAGCAAGGGCAGCAGCCTCCTCCTCCCATGGCGCCTCCCAGCAGCATCCAAACCCTCCTCCCCTCCAGGAAGTCCTCCCATGGCGCCTCCCTCCCCAACCGGCGTCTTCCTCCTCCTTCCATTGGTGGCAGCAGCAGTTCCCCCTCTTCTTCCTCCTTGTAGGTGAGTGGATTTGTGCTTTGGAGGTGTTCTTGCTGCTCTAATGGATGTATTTCCTGGTTGGGTAGGTACTAGGGTTCCTAGATCTGAAATTTTGGGGGGAAAAGTGACTCTATTTGGGAGGGAAATCCTCGTCTCTTTCGGGCTGTGCGCTGGCAGTGTGTTGGAGCTTCGTTTCGAGGGTGTTACAAGCATTTCCTGGGGTCTGGCTGTTGCAAAAGTTGTAGATAATCGAATTACCTTTCAATAGAGACTGAAATCACTAAATTTCGTTCAGCCGTTTGAAAGTTATGACCTTTTTAGTACAGACTGCTCTGTGTTGGTTTTCAGTGATAGATGTAATGTTCAACTGAAGGGTAGACCAAGTTGCTGGCCGAATTAGACTTTTTGGTTGCCTAAAGAAAGCTAGAATTTTTCCTTTAGATTAATAAAATGTATTTGTTTACTACATTTGCATTCAAGAATAAAAAGTTATGATGTTTTGAACTTCTGTCCAGAAAACCTGTAAGTTCTGGAAGTTCAGTTTGGGGTTATATGTTCAGTGGTCGATTTGAGGCTCTCTGAGCTATCTCCTGAACATTTGGTAGTAGCAAAAGTTGTAGATAATACTCTTAAGTTTCTGTGAAGCTAAAGAACATGCGATTTGGCCAAACCATTTAAAAGATATGCCCAAATTACTCTCTGCTGTTCAAGTTCTGAACTAGTAATAGGTTCAATTTTGTTCTATGATTTAAAGCTACTTAGAGGCCGAATTAGAATCTTCCATTGCCTGGAAAGTTGTGGGAAATTTCATGTAGATTGTGAAACTGCTATCATTTGCTTGATTCCATTTAATATAGCAATTTCTATGGGCTAAAGTCTGCTTGCTGTCCCGGAATAGTTGCGAATTGCAGAGCTGCTGTTTTCGTGGTTTTGGGCTGTTTTGGGGAATAATTGCAATTGTGTTTTGCATTGTTGGATTGAGTCGGACGTTGATCCGTCCATTTGCGCACTTGTCATTTTCAGGTGTTGTGTCGTCAGGGGTGGCCTCAACCCCGTTTCGCTTCATCTTCAGTTAAAGGCAAGTGCATCCCCTAGTTCGTGGTTAGGGGGGGTTTGTAAGCATATTTAAGTGTGTTCTTAGATTGATAATAGGGGGATGAGTTTGTTGTTCATATTATGATTACGAAAATGATGTCTTACGTTTATGATCATGTTGAAGGTTGCTCCCGTTGTTGATGCAAATGCTAATTAATGTGAAATATTGCATTGATGATGAGATTGGGGTCGTGTCGCGCATGATCATCTGGTAAGGTTGATTCATGGCGAACGATATGTGATTATATCTATTGCATTTTCGCATACATATCATGCATATTGTTATGAGCCCGGTCGGTGAGAAAGACATATAAGGATATATGTCTAATCCGGAGTGCTCCTGAGATGAGTCCTACCTCGTAGTCCCATCCACGGAGTTGGATGGGAGTGAGTCAGTAAGAGTAGGCCCCTCCACTGGGATGGAAGGGAGACGAGGGTGAACACCGACGGGTGTTCCCTCTAGCTATACCGGTATAGGCTAAAAAGAGTTGCATTTTGAGCATAAAAGCATTAAAGCATTGCATTGCAATTGATAAATGTTAATCAATGAGAGAATGGAAATGACAGGGTTGAGGATTGAGTCATGGACTCATCCGAAATGGTTATTGAGGTATGAGTACGGTTTACTTACGTTTTCGAGTTGGTTCTGGAACTTGAAGTTTATCTACGGTTTCTTTTACTTACTGAATTCAATTAAGTAAGATGGATATGTTGTGTTTCAAAGTGTTGTATCTTGCTTTGCCATGATTACATTTCGTTATGGATGCACTTTGCTGAGTCTTGGACTCACGCTTGGTTGTTTCTTGTTTTAGGTACCTTGAAGTTGTCTCGTCGGGATGGGAATAGTGGCACATACACGACTTCGGTCACTAATTCAATTACTGTCTCATAAAGTTTGGTTGTATCTGAGTTGGTTGTAATGTATTATCCGTAGTTGCGTAGTTTGCTAATTGCTGATTGGTGATGTGATTGATTATCTATGGACCTGCTAGAATGTGTCATCCTGGAAAGGAGTGTTTGATATATATAGTATAGCTGCAATGTTTTCCGTCTGCTGAGTGGATGTCCTGTTTTCTAGAGAGGTCATGCCGAAATTTTGTAAATTTCGGTGACTTAGTTTTAAGCCGGTTTTAGACGTTAGTGCTTGGTTGCAGTCAAATTAGTGAAGGTATTAGGTTGTTATGACTTCTTCGGAAATTCTCAGTTCAATTGATTTTGTTGTGGAGAATTATCGTGTGTTCGTAACCCCTTTGGACATGTGTGGGTCCAAGGGGTGTCGCTAGTGAAGCAGGGTTTTGGTAGCATCCGTGGCGCGTTGGCGTCGGGGTGTTACATAAAGAACTCTAGTTGTATTTTTATCATTAATCCACGGGATTTACCGTCAGATATTTCGGCTACAACAGTTTGTAAAAAATTTATTTTGCCACTAAAGTAGAATTTCTTCCCGCTTTTTTTTAGGGAAAATTTCCCTCATATATAACCCAAATCTATTTTCCCACACCTCCATCTCTCCATCTTCTTTAACCTCCTATCATAAATCAAATCAAATCTCTATCAACAGATCCCTTCCAATCTACTGGTGTTGTGCCTTCTTCCGTGCTCTCTATCAACAGATCCCTTCCAATCTACTGGAGCTGTGTAGGTACTCTCTCTAGGTTGCTCCATTGTTGCAGTTTGCACCATTTAATTGATCTAGGGCTGCTATTGCTATTATCCATCTTCCCTGCTCTGCCTACAGGGAAAATAACAAGAGCGATCTGTATATCTGCAAGGAAAACACAAAGAGGGGAGGAAGAAACGCTATTCTTTGTCTCCTGGTCCTCCTCTCTCTTCGTCCTCGACTGCATTCGGCGAAGTTGTCAGCAAAGTCTCTGTCTCTACTGCTTCCACACAACCGCTTGCTTGTAAGTTTGTTTTCATCATTGCTTGATTGTTTATTGGTTGGTTGGCACAGCCGCATTGTCGTGTCTCTGTTCGTTGGCTCATGGTTTGATACTTGGGCATGCACTATAGGTGCTTGTGAAAATGCATGTCTGGTTGAATGGTTGATTGATAGAAATTTTGATGTTTGGAACCTGGTACTTGGATCGGTAATTAACGTGGAATGTATAGCTGCATGATTTATTTGTCCATTAACACTTGTTTGTATGTGTGCACGATTGGTCCCTACTGGAATCTCGACTGAGATGGGCCAATCTCCATTTATCTAGAGATCTGCTGCACTTGTCTTATTTGTGTGTAGTGTGAACAATAGGGTATGCTAGTTTTTAGCTAAACTTAAAATATTTCGGTGTTTGTTTTGACTTATAATCTATAATGTACCCTGATTAATTTTCTTTCTTGTTCAATTATATTCCTATTTGACATAAAAAGGTACGTGTGGATGTAAATTGGATAGTGCAGTGCATTATAGGAACTATGTTTAAATCTGTAGTTACAGCCCATAAAATTTTCTGTAATTTTGATACTTTGGCATTGCATTACATGTGCTTGTAAAAGTATATTTCTAGTTGAATGGTTGATTGATAGAAATTTTGATGTATAGCTACTTGATTTATTAGTCCATTGACACTTGTTTATATGTGTGCATGATGGTGATATAGAAATTTTTAACTATGTGAAATTTGTAGAGTTTAAAGATGCCGATGTGCGTGTTAAATACTTGTATTGTTAATTTAGAAATTGTTCTAATGATACTTATCCTTGTTCAATACTTACACTAAAGATTTGGAAATTCTCTACTGTAAGTCTAAACCCTATATGTTTATGTTATAATTTAAGTTTTTTTAATGTAAACATAATGAATTTTGACAGAGAAAAATCATGCATAACCAATGTAAGCATCCTTTTGATACTTCATTAAAATTTTGGTCTTATTACTACAGCATACCATAGAGTGATGGATCGAGGTTGGATGAGTGAACCAAGGTTAAGTTCTTATAAAAATGGTGTCACACAATTCCTATCTTTTGCATTTTGTGATGTTCCAGATGGTGATAAGATCCTTTGTCCTTGTGTAAATTGTCGAAATAGAATAACACAGGGTTATGATGGAGTTAAAACCCACCTGAGATGTGATGGTATTCTTCAAGGTTATACTAAGTGGGTCCACCATGGAGAGAAATATAATGCACCATCATTTGCATTTACTCCTGTATCAAATAACTCTAGGAATATTCCTATTTCTGTTGTCCCTAGGAGTACTGCTGTAGAAGGTGGCCATGGAATCTTCTATGTTTGTAGAAATTATGTAAGAAGAACTCTGAGTGCGCAAAACAACAACGGAATCCTCATACAACTGGGAGAAAAAGCCATGCTAGGCTGTTAAAAGAGATGGTGATAATTGTTTAGTCTTTGAATTTTGTTATTCTCACAAATCAAAAGGTATTTTACCTGAAACATTGATAAATCTTATTTACTTTATTGCACAGCAAACAGAAAAGAAAGGAAAGGTCCACCTGATTGACCTATGGGATGAAGCACATAAGAAAAAGGATGGCAACTATGCTAACCAGAATATAAAGGCACTAATGGTACATTTATGTTCTTATTAGTTGCATTCAGAAATTAAATTTGGTTTATTACACGATGAGATCCATACATGTTTATTTACATAGGAAATGGCTTATCATGAGCTAGCAAAGAGGAAAACAAATAACAATGGGAATCTTCCATCCAAACATTATGATGAAGTGTTTCAAAATGTAATTGGAAGAGAGACAAAACTTCGAGGGTATTATGATCATAAGTATTTGAGCCATGTAAAGGTTTGTAGTGGACCAACTTTTGTTGGGCAATCTGAGCAAGATGGAAGGCTTAAATTAGCACTAGAAGCAATGGACAAGAAGATAGAAAACATGAGTGGTGAGATGAATCTCATGCAAGCCTTCATAGAACAAAAATTCTCTAGAGAGGATTTGAGAAACATACTGGTAGCATCACAAAATAATGAGGTAAACATCTTTGCGCCATCTTTTTTTTTTTGCAAAGATCAATTGATGAACATTGATACACTATGTGGTAACACTATGATTTATGTTTTTATTGTAGGTGGATAATTTTGAACAAGTTGGTAATAAGATACCAAATGGATTTGATAACAATCTTCAGGATTCATATGACAATGTCCATGCTACACCAGATAATGTGCAGGTGATATAGTATTTTCTCGATAAATTTTAAATTGAAGTTTTGCCAATGTCTTAATACTATCACTTATCATAAGTTGCAGCAATCACATTTTGTCAATTGTGCTAATGCCAAAGAGACTCATGCCAATCCATTTTTACCACATGAACACATGATTGTTAAGGTGAGATATGAAAATCTCACTCTATTGTTTAACCATGTCAAATTTTTAGAACACTTGTATAGTTGATTTGACTTTTAATTGCAGCAAGCACATGTTGAAAGCTCTGCCAAAAGGTCCAAAACTAGCTAGAGTTATGCCGAATCAGATGTACCACGTGAGTGCGAAACGTCTAAGGTATATTCAAACCAATTATGCAAAAACCGAGTAGTGAACATTGATACACTATTCAACAACATTATGATTTATATTTTTTTATTATAGGTTGGCATTTTTGAATGAGTTGATAATGATATGCCAAATGGATTTGATAACAATCTTGAGGATTCTTATGACAACCACACTGCACCCAATAATGTGCAGGTGATGCAGTATTTACTTTGATAAATATTGAATCGAAGTCTGCCAATGTCTTCATGCTACTATTTATCATAACTTGCAGCAGTTGCGTTTTGTCAATTGTACTAAAGCCAAAGAGAGTAAGTCCAATCCATTTTTACCAAATCAACACATGATTGCCAAGGTGTGTTAATAAAATCTTACTTTGTTATGGAACCATACCCAATTTTTATAACATACTAGTATAGTGCCCGTGCGTTGCAACGGTATCTATATTTTGAATGGTTGTCCTGCTATTACGATAACATGAAACAAGAAAAAAATATGATGTGCAAATAATACCTTAGTCAAATATAACATACAACATATCGATATTCTCCATTGTTTAATCATAAATATGATTACAAAAATATTAGATTTTTGGTATCATTACAAAACACATCTACGAGGTGAGTACTCTCTCATAGACTATAGTATTCTCGCGATCGTAACGCATAATCGGCTATTAGTGTCTGCCAAAAAAGAGTAAAATGGACACACAATTAACAAATTGACTCATACTATGACAAAATGAATAAAGCGTAGTTATATCACTTCTCTAACCTGGGTTGCCACCATCGCCAGACTGAGACCTCCGTACCTGGTTGATATCGACACCTACTTTTGGTATCTCAGGATGCCAACCAAGCTCCCCTCATGGGAAGAAGAGAGGATATGACAAAGGGTCGTAGCACCCATGATGAGGCCTGATTGAATAATATGTGTTGTTATTACTGAAAAGAGTTATGTTGTGATCAAAATGCCTATGCAACTCGTTCCCCTCGACCCACACAGCAGCCACCTCTGATGTTATTGGTCTATTATAGGTTCTTTGGTCTAGTTTGTACTCTGTATTTAGTAGAATACGATATTCATCTATGTCTTCAACTTGTCCTAAGCTCCTGAATGTTTCGGAGCCACCGGTTGTCCAGAGAAGTCTGTATACATTCTCTTTCGACTAACGTTCATTGGTTCCATTTCATTACCAACACAAATTGAAGGTTGAAGAAAATAAAAATTTATCTAAAAAATATATTTAGGAAATATGTTAGACTGCAACCTTCTTGAAGAACAAAAGTTAACAAGCACAATATATACAGAGTCTACACATGCAATCTTTCTGTTGATTTCATGAGCAAATTATGTATACGAGAATTGCACTATTCATAAAAAAATGTAGTGGTACCAGTGATTCTAATGTTACACGCAATATTTATTTCAAGACTATTCATGTTACATGCAATGTAGTTTGTTCTAAAAACAGAATTTTTATAATAAAATAAAAATAAACAGTTCATAAGCACTAATATGTCATACTGAGCAATGCCATACTGAGAATGTCGTGCAATACCTGATCAGTGAAGTCATACTTAAATACCTAGAGCTGAAAATGGTGCAAGTAATTGATTTCAGGTAGGCAGGTAGGCAGGAAGACAACAGAACAATATATTTTTACCAAACACTTTGATGCCCAGTGAACAAGTGTCTTCTCTATCGGTTAAACCACTATTTCATCAAGTATAAAAACACATGCTTAGAACTATCAGATCATACAATTAAAAAGATTCGACACATTTAGATCATACTAACTTGTAACACAATAATTCTATGAACTTTCCCAAACCATGTACCAAGAGCACTCATTATGGAATCATTTCACGCCAGACGATACTAAGGGCTGGGCGTCAGAAATCAAAAGATTTTCCATACAACATCAGACAACTACTACAGCCCACAATATCCACTCGGGAGAGCCCACCTATCACAGTAATCCTAACTTCACACTACTACGGAAAGAGCCTTCAGTCCCGGTCCAAAACTGCCTTTAGTACCGGTTTTTGAACCGGTACAGGCCATCCGGGACTGATGCTCAAGGGCATCGGTCCGGTTCCTCACCCGTCTTGATAGAGTATCGATGCGGTTCGAATTCACACGTGGCCGCGCGCGGGGAACCCCTGAGGACCTCATCAGTACCGGTTGGTGTCTCCAACCGGTACTGATGAGGCCCTCATCAGTACCGGTTGGTTTCTCCAACCGGTACTGATGTTTTGTATATATATAGGTCTATTTCTCCAGTAGCTATTATATATATGTGTGTGTGTTAAATCACAACTAATTAAAAGCATAGATAATCAATCATGCACTTTGCCTGATAATTAAATCACTGAACATTCATTAACAAATTTAATTACATCTAATGTATTAAAATATGTACACATATTTGTTCTTCTGCTCATCGTCTAATGTATCAATATATATGTACACAACTTTAATTACAACTTTAGTATTTTTTTCCTTCTGTTCATCGGGATCTTTTACGCGCATCGCTCTTGCTAGCCGTAGATGTCGAACCCGGACGATTCATGGTCCTTATCGAAGGGCGTAACACGTTAAACATTGGTTCGTGAAACTTCGCCTTTTGGATTCTGACCTCATCGTAAATAAAGCCGACGAGTTGTTCTTGGATTGCTCTCACTCGTGCGGCGAGAGTTCGAACCTTGTTCCGCCAAATGTTGAGGCACCTATCGTTAAGTCATTAACTAATCAATACTTGAACTTGTACAAGATATAAGGAGTACCTATACATCATTAAAGCTAGTAATTATATTTACTCACCCCTTGTTGCCTTTTAGCACGCGATTAGCGGCTCGGTTTGGGTGTGCATAAACTTCGCATACATAGTAGCCGCATAAATTGTTACCCGCTGGTGAGTCAAGATCTGCGATGGAAAAAGTTGAAAGCGTGAAATGGATGCAAGGAAATTAAGTTAACTAACTAAAAAGCTAGCATTATGATATCGCATACGAGAGGCAATTGTAATGTCAAATTTCTCCTTGAATACATACGTTTTTAGCACGGAACCGTGTGAATGCACTACACATGTGATTCTGAATTGTACATGATTAGAATTTGTTTCAAATTGAAGGAAATAGAGCTAGTACGGTAATAAAAGGAACAAGAATTAATACCGGTCGAGCATGTCGATAAAGTTTTGATACTTTTCAACTGGTCTCCTTTATGAGTCCATAATTGTGATCGAGCTACGATCTAGCTCGATCATAAGAAGAATCCAAGGAAAACTATACATAGATGTGTCAACATAGATAACTAATTAGTTCTAACATCGTGTTATGAAAAAGGAGTAGAATGGGGTGGTACGAAAACACGTACTCAAATGAGTAGGCTAGATATATCTTTGACTTATATCTTTGACCCATTAGCGCATTGAATACATTAGTCTCTGTTTCGCTTGGGTGGTCTCTAACGGTTGTCTCGTTGATAACTACTGGGTCCATGAAGCCTATGTCGAAAATACGATCCCTTCGGCATCTTTGTATCTCCATGCTACATAAGAAATTAGTTAGGCTTGCAAGTTAGTATAGTACAAGGAAGTGCGATAGTTTTTGTAAATAAATAAGACACTTACAGAGTCCAAGAACCCATCAAGCTCACGCCGAGGCGTCTGTCAGTATAGATAATACATGTAGTCCCAGTCGACAACAAATTGACCTTCACCGCGAAAAAAATCTTGTTGCTTAAACTTGACAGCTGAACATCTCTAGACCATGCTTGGTTGCGTCCAAGTACCATTCATGAAATTGCCGCATCTTTGTCGTTAGTCAAGGGCAGCTCCTCATGCCTGACCAATGACCCACCCATTTTAAATAACCATTTTACTTGGGCAACCTCAATCTTTTCCGTGCCTAATATTTGATTTGCGGTAAGGCCAGTTTCTTCGAAGAATTTTTGCATCTCCTTACTCTTCCCCTCAGCTGACATCTTCTTCTTGGGGCATTCCTTACTCAATGTGCGCTCGTAGTTTGATTGGCGAGGCATTTCCTTTTTATCCTTCAAATTTTTAATAGTCATTAAGCCTTTATAAAATTCTTCTGTGCCAGGTTGAACCTTCTTCTCTGGTGACTTGGGTTTAAGAAATTTAGTTACCTCTCCTTTTACCACCTTCTTGATCTCCTCATCGTTCATATCATACGGCCGCTTCGGAAGTTCAGCCAGCTTCTTGGATTGGGTGGAGGACCCCGTCTTCTTGGGAGCTACTGGCCGAGCTGGCTTCATTCCCTTGGTCGGCGCCTTCTTGGGAGGAGACGGGGTTCTTGTGGCGCTTATGTGCGCGGGAGGTGGTGTAGGAGTCGGCGCCTTCTTGGGAGGAGACGGGCTTCTTTCGGGGCTTATATGTGCAGGAGATGGTGTAGGAGACGGGCTTCTTGTCGGGCTTATATCTTGCAGGAGGTGGTGTAGGAGTCGACGTGTTCTTGGGAGGAGACGGGTTTCTTCTCGGGCTTCTTCGCGGAGAGGACAAGTCCATGTTATCTCGAAAAATTATGTACCGTTCGCCCACAGATGAAATTGTGTCTTGCCTCTCCTAGCCGTAGTCCGTCACCTCCGAGAATTTCGAGGTCAAGGTCCTCGTACCACTGGCGACCTCCTCCATCGAGACCTTGGAGTATCCTAACCGTATCATTGGCCATGGATAAGCTGCCCGGCTCTAATGGGTGAGCCATACCATCACCGCCTTGAAGGTAAGGTTCCGCTTGGATATGCAGCTCACAAGGTGTCCGTGTCGATGTCGTCTCGGGATACTTGTCCAAGTCCGCTTCGCCACCCACGGAACCAGCAGTGCTTCGCTGCCGGAGGGGCTAATGATGTCTGGATTACTTGGGGTTCTTGGCCCGTCTCGCCTTTGTTGGCTCAAGGCTAGCTTGCACCTCTCTTCGGATCTCTTCTTGCATTCTCTCATTTGTTTGATTCAAGCGTTCTTCAAGCGCACTAAGGCTGTTGTGTCTGTCGAGCCTTTCTCCTCGCCCGACTCCTATAGGTCTCGGCGTCTGAGCAAAACCAACCTTCCACGGGACAATGCCGACGCCTGCGTACGTCCGTCGGTGCTCTGGATTTTGCAAGGCCCTTGTTAGCGCGTCGTTCTCCTGTTTGGCACGGCTACCACAGGAAGTCTCCTCGATGGATCTGTACAAGCCTTCGCCACATCTCTTAGCACCTCCCAAACATAGCATTGCCGTTATCATCAAGGCGCGCCGTGAGCATAGAACCAATGCTTTGCTCTGTCGGGCCAATCCGTTGTTGCGGGTGCGATACCCTTCGCTAGCAGGTCCTGTTCCCTCTTCTCCCATTTTGGTATTGCATGGCGGTAACCACCAGGGCCGAGTCGGTGGTGATAATTCTTCTTCTGTGCATTCAGCTTATTCTTCTCACTCAAACTTTGACCTTCGTCCGAAGTCTTGTATTTCACAAACGCATCCCAGTGATCTTGCAACTTTGGGTGCTTGTTGAAGTCGGGCGTTCGATTCTTCTTGATATACTCCGTGCTCAGCTTCTTTTTGTAAGTCTGGAATGCGACCGCCATCTTCTTGAGAGTGTAACTCTTCACCTTCTCTTCGGTCCCTTGGGGGAAGGTGAATGTCTCCTTCACATCGTTCCAAAGCATGTTCTTCGTATCTTGAGGGACCTGATCCCATTTTGCTATGCTAATTGCCACGTGGTCCCTAACGTGGACGCCGCATGCCGAATTGAACGGCCCAAGCGCCCCCGAGGGTGCAAGAGGTCGGCCGTCCTCGCCGACTTCGGTGATAACATGTCTTGCCTTCTTCTTCTTGCTTGGACCTCGCTGATGTGATTGCCTGCCTGGTTGACCGATCTGAAAGCATGGTACAATCATGAACGGGTCAAGATATTGGCTTAGCATGGTAGTGGAACCGACAATCATGAACGTGACTGATTGTTACCTCGCCGGCCTCATCGTGCTCTGCAACCTCATTGGCCTCGGTGGCGGTGCAGAGCTCGCCGAATCTCATGACCATCACTTCCATAATCAAACTTAACATAAATGCTTCTTCGTCCATCGTGCGTTTCTTAGGCTAGAAGAAGCACTGAAAATTAACGAAAATAGATTTAATTTCATGTAAAGTGATGGTACTACTCTAAAAGCGGCGTGGAAGGCGATAGAGAGAGGATGGTGGCGACGCAAGATGTTCCTAATGTAAATCGGCCAAATACTATACGATGGTAATTTTGCTAGAGTTGAGAGGAAATCAAGTGATTGATGTTGTGACCTCATGCTACAAACATATGCACATGTAACCTTAAAATGATATTTATACATTAGAAAAAATTCATATGATACATATACATCTCAAAATGAAAAAATAAAATGAAAAAATTCATATATTCTTAAGAATATATTTGCTTAACAAAAATAATGAATCATTCTTATTCACACTAAGTTGATTCATTATATCGAGAAGTTACAAAAAGAAAAATCGGACAAGTTTAAGATCTTTAAACTTGTCCTAATTTCTTTTGTAACTCTCGATATAATGAATCTGAACTTAGAATAATTCACATGATACATATTCATTTGACATGATACATATACATTTCAAACTTCACATACACATAGAAATATCACACATACATAGAAATCTCACACATACATATAAATCTCACACATACATAGAAATCTCACAACTAGCATAGTGCTCAAGTTGTCAATTTTGTATTGTTCTCGATAACGGGAATAATTCACATGATACATATTCATTTGACATGATACATATACATTTCAAACTTCACATATACATAGAAATCTCACACATACATACAAATCTCACATATACATAGAACCGATCAATAAAATAGAAATTTCAAAATTCACAACTAGCATAGTGCTCAAGTTGTCAATTTTGTATTGTTCTCGAACAACTTGAATAATTCACATGATACATATTCATTTGATATGATACATATACATTTCAAACTTCACATATACATAGAAATCTCACACATACATACAAATCTCACATATACATAGAAACCGATCAATAAAAATAGAAATTTCAAAATTCATCGAAATTAGAATAATTCGCATGATACATATTCATTTCACATGATACATATATATTTCAAACTTCACATATACATAGAAATCTCACACATACATAAGTATTTGAAGATTTGCCTAATAATGACAAGTAAAAGGGACATCACAACTAGCATAGTGCTCAAGTTGTCAATTTTGTATTGTTCTCAGATAACGGGTTGCCTTAAAGACCGTCCTCGTCAGTAGTGTAATACAGCTAAATCGTTCTCCTGAGTTTTTGGCCGGAGTTGTCTCCATTTTCTTGATTCAAGGATTTCTTCTGGAGAAAAGTTTTGTCGCTCACAGTTTATTAAAGGTTTTGAGTTTTTCCGTGAAAGATTTATCGGAATGGTTGTTTTCTCCGAGCCGTTTAGTTCTGCGGCAAGTTGTTTATCCTATCATTTGTCTTATCGCACCAAGAATTAAAATTTTTGTTTGCGCTAAGTGGTTAAAAGATGGACTTTGGTTTGGAGGAGTTTTTGGGAAATTCCCCTCCCTCACCTAATCTCTCTCTTCCTTATATGTGGCTGGCATTGCTTGGAGCATTGGTTGACTCCCCATTTCTCCTCTTTCTTGGTGCCTGCTCCTGGACCGAGTCCTCTCCTTGCTGGCACCCATGGCTTCTCCCTGTGCCTCCTCTCCAATGGTCAGAAGCTGCGCAGCAAGGCAGCAAGCAGCAGCGCCTGGCCAGGTGAGTCTCCTGCGCCCTCACTCCTCCTCCCGGCGGCAGCTCTCCATGGCGTCTCCTTGGCTGCTCTCTCCTGGCGTCCCTGGTCAAGCTTCCCTGGTGCAGCTCAAACACGCCCAGCTCGGCGACCCACCTCCGGCCAGCTCCGGGTGACTCCTCCCCCGGCCGGCGTCCTGCTCCACCTTCCTCTCTTTCCTCCATGAGTATGATTGGAGGTAAAAACCCTAGAAATTTTGGGGGTGAGATTGCTTGCATGCATGGTGTTTGATGAAATGCCTAGCTAGGGTTCTTGTTTTGCAATGTATTTAGTTGAGGGATTTAGAGTCTAGAGTGATTTGCAATCTCTGTTTCGAGCAGATTTTTGCCCCTGTTAGAGCTGCTGTTCGAAAATTCTACAAGCGTTTTCTGGGGGTTTGGCTATAACGAAAGTTGTAGATAAATGAATTACCTTTCAATAGAGACCGAAATCATCAAGTTTCGTTCAGCCATTTAAAAGTTATGACTATTTTACCGCGTGCTGTCCAGAACGCGTTAGTTCTGCGGCTGTCTGCTGTTCGTCGCAAAACTGAGAAATATCGGTGCTTTTCCCGGTCGGTTGGCTATAGAAAAAGTTGTAGATAATCGAATTATCTTTCAATAGCGACTGAAATCACTAAGTTTCGTTCATCCGACTAAAAGTTATGACTGTTTTACCAAGTGCTGTCCCGGGTTGGCAGATTTCAGTTTCCAGGTTTTAGGAGTGGGTTGCGGCCGACTTAGTATGAGTCTTGTGTGATTTATGGGCATGTTTTTGAGTGAGTTATATCCATGTGCAGGTGGTGTGACCCCAGGTGTGGTAACCTCGTCTCGCCACACCGTCTCGAGAAGTTGAAGGCAAGTGCATCAATTGATTGAATTTTGGTGAATTGTAGATTGCATGTCTTGATCGATTTGATATGAGAGCCGCTAATGCTTGTTGTGGTTATATTGACAACACTAGTAGGGATGAAACTTGCATGTGCATCCTTGTTTGTTTGCTATGTGTGTTACATTGAAGAAATATGTGCCTTGTCTATGTGACTTGTTGTGCTAACTTGTGTTCCGTGTTTGAGCTTACTAGTAGGATTAGGGTATTGTTGATATTAAAGCCATGAGTTTTGATTCAAGAATAATGGTTCAATTCGTAGTCATGATAAAAGATTACGGTTTTTGTATGAAGTATTGATGATAAATGAATGTGAGGACGGAGTATGGAATTTGATTGTGAAAACGGTTTGATTTATAATCAAGATAGATGGAGTTAGTAATTACTCGAGTATTGGTGATGTGAGTATGATTATAAGTGTTGAGAACATGATTTTGAGTGTTGCGAATGCGATTATGAGTGTTGAGGATGTGAATGGTAATTTATGGATGTGAGGAGTGGCTGATATTTACGTATTTGACTATGGCTATGCAAATGTGAGGAATGAATGTAGTCTGCAAATTTGTTTATGTCAATTGCATTGTGCATTCATGATGGAAGAGGCGACCCATTCTAATGCGGGCCTCTGTGCTCACCTGTAGTGAGTACGAAAGTCCTACCTCGTAGTCCCATATACGTGGGTGTATGTGAGCGAGTCAGTAAGAGTAGGTACCCTCCACCACGGGGTGGAAGGGGAATGAGAGGGTGCACACTGACGGGTGTGCACTCGCCCATACCAGTATGTGCTAAAAGAGGAGATGAGCATGCATGATGCATCATATGCATGGAAATTGTGAAATATGCATCTGTACTTGCACTGACAATGATGAAATATGTTTAATGAGTTGATTGTGATGTATGGATTGAGATTCTGCTTTGTATGGCATAATTGCATCTGTACTTGCACTGACAATGATGAAATATGTTTAATGAGTTGATTGTGATGTATGGATTGAGATTCTGCTTTGTATGGCATAATTGCATCTGTACTTGCACTGACAATGATGAAATATGTTTAATGAGTTGATTGTGATGTATGGATTGAGATTCTGCTTTGTATGGCATAATTGCATCTGTACTTGCACTGACAATGATGAAATATGTTTAATGAGTTGATTGTGATGTATGGATTGAGATTCTGCTTTGTATGGCATAATTGCATCTGTATTGCACTGACAATGATGGAATATGTTTAATGAGTTGATTGCGATGTATGGATTGAGATTCTGCTTTGTATGGCATAATTGCATCTGTATTGCAGACAATCGACAATGATGAATTATATTTAATGAATTGATTGTGAAGTATGGATGTGAGCTTCTTCTTTTGTATGTTTTGTGCACTTGAGCATGAAAGCTTAAACGCATTCCATTGCATTATGTGTTGCAACGGATAAATGGGATTGATAGGAATGGGAAGAACAGGTTGAGGATTGAGGCGTGGACTCATCCAGAAATGTTTATTGAGGCAGAGGTAAGTTTTGTTACGTTCGAGTTGGTTGCGGTAAGTGGAGTCAATTACTGCTTTTGTTCCTGGATATTTTCAGTTAAGTAATGATTATGGTAAATGAGGAGTGATCGTTCTCTTATGTTTTGGATCTTTTATGAATTCAACGCCTTCATTTAATTACTGAAGGCCAATTAAAAATCTGTTACTCTATGTTTTGAAGTAGCTGTATTTTAGTTTAATTTCTTACTTTGTTTACTTGTTGCACTTTCTTTGAGTCTTGGACTCACGCTTGTTGTTTCTGTTTTTAGGTACCTTGAAGTTGGCTCAAATCGGTTGGGAGTAGTATCACATGCACGCCTTGGCCTTCACAATCTAGTTAACTCGATTCGTTAAGTCTGAATGTAACCGGTGTTTGTAATATGTCTTTTGTCGTGGGAAGTTATTTATTTTATATTGGATGTGAGGTTGGTTAACTAAGGACCTGCTAGAATGATATCATGTGACTGCATATGTTTTCTGTCTGCTGAGTGGATGTCCTATTTTTCTAGAGAGGTCATGCCGAAATTTCGTAAATTTCGGTGACTTAGTTTTAAACCGGTTTTAGAGTTTAGTGGGTGATTGCGGTCAAGTTCTTAGAGGTGTTAGTCTTTTATGTCTTCTTTGGTATTTCTCCGTTTAGTTGATCTTGTTGTGGAGAAGTATCGTGGGTTGGAAACTCTTTAGGACATGTGTGGGTCCTAGGGGGTGTCGCTAGTGAACCAAGGTTTTTTTTTGGTAGCATTCGCGGTGCGTTTTGGCGCCGGGGTGTTACATGTAGGGACAAAGATCATTGACCAATTTGTGACAACATTGCTTCAGTGAAAATGAAACAAGTTTTCCAGCACTTGACAACTTAGAATAATTCACATGATACATAGAAATCTCACACATACATAGAAATCAAGTTCAGAATATGAATATAGATATGAAGAAATCAGCAAGACATAATTAACTAAACAAATCTGGGAGCATGGTGAGAATGGAATGTGAATGATATATAAAAAAGCTACTCGCCCTATTCTAATCAGCAGAAGATAAAAGTGTTCTAATCAGCAAATATGTTCTAATCAGCAGAAGATAAAAGTGTTTGCTATGTTCAGATTTAACAGATAACAAATCAGAATCAATATCAACCACAGTCTATCAGTTCTTTCAATACTCAGCCGAAACTTTTTAGATCAACAGGACACCCAAAACTAGGTGCCCCAGTTTCAATTAACTGAAACCAAGGTGAGAACAGTTCTGTCCACTCCAGTTCACTTAACAGACATCGACAAAACGCTGAACCAGGCATATTGACTCACAAAAGCTCTAAATCACACTACCTGGCAGCACAACACCACACACTAATACTTCACAAGCATCACCCAGTTACAATTGCCGACAAAACTCCTTTGCCATCACAGAAAAGAAAAAGTTCACTACAGCCACAAGCTTAACAAAACAACACACTTCCAAAAAATTTGCTCCACAGATATCCGAAGACAGGCAAAAAGGATAACGCCCAGGCGCCACGATCACATTCCACCATCCAACAGACTACTCAGCCGAAACTTAACATTGACAGAAGCACATATCACAGAATAAATGTTCTACTCATATAAACCCTAGATCATCACTGAGCAATACCTCCCCTAAATGTCAAGTACTAGATCATCAGCACACAGACACAATTGATCTAACAACTAAATGTCAAGTACTGGAAAATTGTTGTTGTCACAAATGGTCTCAATACAGCCCAATCTTCATCGAACAATAATCCCACTCTTGCAAGGTCCCCAACCACCTGACATCTCAAACGCAGCAACGCAACCAAAACCAATCACTCGGGCACCAATGAGGAGGGCACAAACCCTAGGGTTGGCGAAGGCCGGAGGGGAACAGCGGCGGAGGCAAGGCGCGGAGGCAAGGCTTCGGAGGCGAGGATGGCGGCGGTGGGGTCGTCGGAGGAGAGGAGGACGGCGCGCGGTGGGGTCGCTGGAGGCGTCCCGGTCGTCGGAGGTCTTTGCAAATGAGCGGGAGGAGGAGGAGATTGGGGAACAATGGCGGGAGTAGAAAAATTGGGGATGAGGAGGCGGCGGGATGGGTTTATAGGTGCACCATCGGTCGGTTGGTGTATTCAGCAGGATGATGTCTCACATCGATGCGGTTGGATACTCCAACCGTCGATGATGAGACATCGATCCCTGATTGAATACACCAACCGGGACTGATGGGTCAGCCTCGGCGCGGGGAGGGAGCCCTAGGCACTATCAGTCCCGGTTGAAAACACCAACCGGGACTGATGTTAAAACACTCAAAACAATTTAGCGCCCATACTAATCGACAAGAATTCTTCCTCCCCCTTGGCTAGCGTGGCGCTTGAGTTCGCAGAGCTCTCCGTAGTGAGGTCTCGGGTTCGAGCCCGCTCGTGCCCCTAGCTCTTCTTTTTTCGTCTTTCTTTTATTTCTTTTTCTTTTATTTGTTGTTTAACTACTTTTTTCATGAAATAATTTTTAAAAATGCTTTTACCACTTTAGATTCATTTAGTCTTTTTTTTAAGATTTCTTTTTTTGAATCTACTGTTTAACTATTGTTTCATTAAATAATTTTTAAAAATGCTTTTACCACTTTAGATTCATTTAGCCTTTTTTGTAAGATTTCTTTTTTAAATGTCTTGTTTAACTATTATTTCATTAAGAAATTTTTAAAATGCTTTTACAATTTTAGATTCATTTAGCCTTTTTTAAGATTTCTTTTTTGAATCTCTTGTTTAACTATTGTTTCATTAAATAATTTTTAAAAATGCTTTTACCACTTTAGTTTCATTTAGCCTTTTTGTAAGATTTCTTTTTTAAATGTCTTGTTTAACTATTATTTCATTAAATAATTTTTAAAAATGCTTTTACAATTTTAGATTCATTTAGCCTTTTTTTTTAAGATTTCTTTTTTTGAATCTACTGTTTAAGTATTGTTTCATTAAATAATTTTTAAATATGTACTGTTTAAAGTTATTCTTTACAATATTTTTTCCAACCATGTAATATAAATTAACATTATAGAAAATTGTAAGAAATAAAGTAATATTTGCACTCTTATAATTCCATTGCAAACTGTCACCTTGTTATATTAGTACAGAGGGACTTTGAACAATATTGTTAGTCAAATATTAGTACAATTTGAACAGAAAATACAGGAAAACCACTAGAGGAATGAGAAACTAGTATGTTAGTAGTCTATTACACCAAAAGCAATCCTTATTTGCTAACATACTTTGCTTTTACAAGTGATCCTTCATTATGATCGCGGCGTACGTAGGGAGATTCCTCTGTATCATTGAAGACACTAATGTCTCGTCCCACCGTGAAAGGAGGCAGCTCGTCGAACGATTATACTCTTCTTCGTCGTGGCGCCTCAACTCCGACAATCCTTCTTTTACCTGGAAGAACCACGTGGCGCCTTGGCTGATCGCTACTGCTAGTCTTCTCCTTCTGCTTTTTCGGTTTGCTGTCCATGTCCATCACATAGAATACCTGTGTCACATCATTAGCGAGCACGAACGGTTCGTCCCTATAGGCCACTTGCTTGAGGTCCACAGTTGTCATACCGTACTTATCGATATCCACGGTGTCAGTTTGACCCATTGGCACCGAAACAGAGGGACTTTTAATGGCCCGTACTCCAGCTCCCAGATCTCCTCTATGAAACCATAGTAGGTGTCCATCTTTCCATTTTTGTCCAAGGCATCTATACGGACACCACTGTTTTGGTTGGTGCTCTTGTTATCCTGGGTTGTCGTGTAAAATGTGTACCCATTTATCTCATACCCTTGAAATGATATGATTGTTGTGGACGGTCCTCGAGCCAAGAGTTTCAATTGTTCATCGTGCATGCGCTTGCCCAACAATTGCTTTTGTAACCAACTGCGAAATGATCTATTTGCTCCATCGCGATCCACTTATCGACTTCTCTGGGTATTGGGCGTAGACTCATCTCGTGATCATAGATATACGGAGCCACTCTGATTGCTTGTTTCAATCTTGTGAAATGTGCTTGTTTAAATGCAAGTAGATCGTCGCTATAGGATTCTTTTCTCCCTAAAGTCCTTTTTCCCGTAGCCTCCCCTCATGGCGTGATACTGGGGCGCCAATCAGTTCAGATCATCCATGTAACTAACACAAAACTCGATCACCTCCTCTGTCTTGACACCTGCGCAATGCAATATTCTGGGCGAGACCGATTCTGAACATACTTCTTTAGGATACCCATGTACCTCTCGAAAGGAACATATTGTGGAGGAACACAGGTCCGAGAATTTCTATCTCTTTAACAATGTGGACCATGAGATGGACCATAATATCAAAGAAGGATGGAGGGAAGATCATCTCAAGGCTAACTAGACTGTTGACCATGTCATCATGCAGACTAGATAACTTATTCGGCTCGATGACCTTCTGCGACACCGCGTTGAAGAACGAACACAGCTTTATGATTGTCCCTCGTACCCAATCTGGCGAATACCTCGCACCGCTTTCGGAACAAGCTGTGTCATCAACACATGACAATCATGGGATTTTATGTATGCGATTTTATTCTCTTTCATGTTTATGAGTCTCCTTATGTTAGGGAGTATCCACAAGGACCTTCACCTTGTTCAAGAACTTAATCATGTTTTTTTCTCTTCCTTGCTCAAAGTGTAGCTCATGGGGTGGAGGTAATGTTGTCCTTTCTCTCTCTTTTCCGGATGTAGGTCGTTCCGAGTCCCAATAGTCAGAGGTCCTTTCGTGCTTGAAGTGTATCTTTTGACTTACCGTACATATCTAGGAAACCTAGCGAGTTCACGCAGACATTCTTCGTGATATGCATGAAGTCCAATGAGTGGCGGACCTCTATGTCTTTCGATGAAGGTAAGTCCCAAAATATTGACTTCTTCTTCCAAATGGCCTTCGTGTGACCTTGTTCACCGGACGGAGTTTGCTACGAGACCTTTTCCAAATACTACTTTCAGATCCTTTACCAAAGAAAATACAAGCGTCCCACTGCGATGCATGGGATTCTTACGTTTCTCTTCTGTCCCATCAAAATTCTCACCCTTCCTCCGTAACGGGTCCTTCATATGGAGGAACCTACGGTGGCTCATGTACACAACCTTTCGAGAGTTTTTTAGGTACTTGCTGTCCGTATCCTCTAAGCAGTGAATGCAGGCTTTATATCCTATGATAGATAGGCCCGATAGATTACCAAGTGCAGGCCAGTCGTTGATGGTTACGAATAGCAATGCACGTAGAGTGAAGTGCTCTCTTTTGTACTCATCCCATACACGTACACCATCGTTCCACAGTGTTAACAGATCTTCAACCAACGGTTTGAGGTACACATCAATGTCGTTTCAGGTTGCTTCGGCCTTGGATAAGCAATGGCATCATAATGTACTTCCGCTTCATACACGACCAAGGAGGAAGGTTGTAGATACATAGAGTCACGGGCCAAGTCTTTGGATCGCTGCTCATATCGCCAACAGGTTCATCCCATCCGTACTCAACCCAAACCTTATGTTCCTTGCATCCTCAGCAAAGTCCGGGTATGTTCTATCGACTTTCCTCCACTGGGAGCCATCAGCAACGTGCCTTAGCCTTCCGTCGTCCTTACGGTCTTCCTTGTGCTAGCGCATCATCTGGGCATGCGCTTTGTTCGCAAATAAACGCTTCAACCGGGGGATTACAGGGAAATACCACACCACCTTAGCAGGAGGTCTCTTCTTCTTGCGCTACCCCTCTACCTCACCTCGGTCATCACGCCTGGTCTTATACGCGAAGTTTTGCACACGGACAAGCTTCCAATCCTCATACTCATTGCGATAAAGGATACAATCATTACGACATGTATGTATCTTCTGTACCTCCAACCCCAAAGGGCAGACAACTTGTTTGGCATCGTACGTAGTTTCGGGCAGTGTGTTCCCCTCTGGAAGTAACTTCTTTATGAGGCATAACAACTCGTCGAATCCCTTATCGGACAATCCATTGGTCGCCTTCCATTGCATCAGTTCTAGTGTGGTACGCAACTTTTTATGGCCCTGTCGACAGTTTGGGTACAACAGTGTTCCGTGGTCCTCCCATAGGCGCTGGAACTTTTCGTAATGTCTTTCATCGATGTATTCTCCCTCTCCATCACGCAGCATCTGGTCTAGGTCATCATCACCACACTCCCCCAATGTATCTTCGAAAGAACCATGTTGACCAGCGTCCGGGATATTGTTGTCTGCCTCTTCTTCTTCACCGTCTTCCTGTATAATCTCTTCTTCACCGTGCTTGGTCCAGCAGGTATAGTTTGACATGAAACCTCTTGTGAGCAAATGAAAGTGAAGGTGGCTGGATTTTGGCCACTCCTTCTCATTCTTGCAGTCTATGCATGGACAGCATATGTAGCAGACGTCGTGTGTGCATCGGCAAGACGAAGAAAATCTTGCAAACCACCGCAAGAACTCCGGGAGCGTCGATCCATGTACATCCATCGCCGGTCCATCTACATTATGTTACATCAAGATAAGCTGTTACCTCATTTTCCGATAATGAATTGTTGAACCAAAACCTAAATATTAGCTAGATCCACACCTTCAATCCGAGCTAAATAATAATCCAAGCAAAATATAAACCCACACAATAAGTTTTTGCAACCTACAAAAAGAATTGGTCGATCGAGTCCGGATTCAAAATTACGAACAAAATTCACGACAACTTTGTTTGCAAATTCTGTTCAAATTGTAACACCCTAAAAATTTCTAAATTATTATTCAATCATTTATTTTTATTTTTTCTAAATCTCTAGCACTTAATTAATGATGTTTTCAAAAATAATTTGTCGATGGAAATTAAAACCAAAATTATACTAGAAGTAATTTTCTAAGTTTAAAATATTCCAAAGTATTTTTGAAAACTTTTCTCAAATATTGAACTCATTTTATATTTTCTATAAAGCCATTCATATTTCTGATATTATTTTAATTCGCAAATGAATTTAAATTTCTTCTTTTCCACATAACCATTGCCATTTGAAGATCCCAAACTCCATGATTTCCATGCACCATTCTCCCCCCGACTACGTGCAACCAAACCTCATCCTTTATCGACCGATGGAACTAAAACCTAAATTTAAGCTAGATCCACACATTAAAGGCGAGCTACATTATAATCCAAGCAAATTCTAAGCTTACACAACAAGTTTTTGTATCCTATTTGAAAAGATCAAGCTAGATCTCTACATTCATATTAATCTTTCATCAATCATGGGAAAAGATCAATTTTTTTTCATAATTCAAGCAAAAAAGAGGCTCCATTTAACACCAAATGATGTGAGGAATGATGTTACTAACCTTAGTTACCTTGGTTGCGAGTAAAATGACCAAAATTTTGAAATTTGGGCAGCACCTCCCTCTACATTCATAATCTTTGATCAATCATGGGAAAAGATCAAATTTTCTTCATAATTCAAGCAAAAAAAAGGCTCCATTCAACACCAAATGAAGTGAGGAATGATATTACTAACCTTAGCTACCTTGGTTGTGAATAAAATGACCAAAATTTTGAAATTTTGGGCAGCACCTCCCCTCCTTTCAAGCTCTTGGCTGAAGCTCCACTGTTCTTTTCATGATTTGGAATGATCTGGGTCCGCAGAGAGCGGAGGAGGAAGAAGTTTAATTAGGGACCCGATCGGTTGAAGACACGAACCGGCATCGATGATATAACATCGCGATGCGGTTGGTGTCACGAACCGTACTATTTAGTGGGTGCTAAATAGTACGGTTCGTGAAACCAACCGGCATCTTGATGTTATCTCATCGATGCGGTTCGTGTCTTCAACCGTACTAATCACTCCCGTAGGCTGTGGCCGTTGAACCGGACTGATCTAAATATCAGGTCCGGTTAAACTCTAACCGTCTTGATGGGCGGTAGGAAAGGTCGGTTCAGTAGTAGTGTCAGCTAGGTCTTATCATGCTCAACAAGTATGAACAGATACTTCGATGCTACAGGTTAAAGTGAAAAGCCCAAAATTCTCCACAGCACATTACCATAGTAGGACTATAGAGGTACGTCCAATTACCTATCCTTTATACGCAAAAATAATGATGTGGCACATATTTCCTCTGCAAATTCTATGAGTGTTCCTACAATTCCATTTGTGCAGGTCAATTCGCTAGTAGGAGTGAGGTGCATGCAGCGCACATGTGTGGTCTGGTGCATGTGGCGCACTGTTCACAAGAAAGATGACGTGCTCAGCCAGGAGATCAAGCATGGAGATGGGCAGCATGGAATTGGTGCAGTATGCACATGCAGGTGGACAGTTTAAACCATGCATGCATCAGATTTGCAAACACACATCAGTTAAGCCACAGAGCATACAAATTGCCAAAACATTGATAAAACTGAAGAAGACTATGACAAAACTGAAGAAGACTATGAGACATTTCTTACAGATGGAACCGCAAGCGGAGAGCGGCCTGCAAGTGACATCGTCAGTGCTGGGCGGCCTGAACCATCAGATGCTTCCTCAGTTCTAAGTTCTAATTCAATCAGGCATGAACTGATCGAATTCACGGACCAACTGCGGCGACATAAATAACTAATCTTGAGAATGCAATTAAAATCGATCGATCATACGGTATGGAATACTGGCTTGAGCTAATTGTTACGCATGTTAAAATCGATCGATCATACGGTATGCAATTAAAATCGATGGATCAACTGTAGGCATGTATACGATTTTTTCTCCTGCGTATTCATTTCAGGCACAGTGCAAAATTGGCTTGAGTTTGTTACGCTTTATTACACTGGAGCGGGAGAATGTTGTTGTACTCCATTAAGATTAGGTTTTCGTATAATTATATGTAGAACAATAATAATACTTTAGAGAAAGAATCAATATAATACTGTAGAAGATAACATAGAAGTGGATTCTAGCTCTGGCCTCTGGGAACGATATTGCTGGATAGGAGCAACACACAGAATGCAGTTTTCTTATACATATGCAAAGAAGTTGATACGCACACAGAAGTTGGTACATAATTTTTTTCTTATACCTACATAGTTGAACTGCAGATGGCGGTGGTTCCCAGAGGCCAGAGCTGAAGTCATGTTATTTCTGGGCTGAAGTTATACGTAGGCAATACACAGAATGCAGTTTTCAAGCTATAGAGGAAAATATTTCTTTTACTGAAAAGCTATAGCGTCCAGAAGAGGCGATGGCGCAAAGCAGTGCAGGGTACATAAACTGAACAGACTTATCCGAAATAGAGTAGGTTCAGAAATGCTGTTGCGGCGAGCAAGATCAAGGTGACCAAGGAAATCCGGTAGTTCACGGACCTGGGGCTGAAGGAGGCCAAGGAGCTGGTGGAGAAGGCGCCCGCAGTGATCAAGGGTGGCGTGTCGAAGGAGGAAGGAGCTGACTGATCGAAGGCCGTTGGTGCCAAGGTCGTCAAACACATGAAATCAAACACATGCAGCAACCATGAAATCGAACACAAGACAGCAACCATGAAGCATAAGAAGCACATGCAGCAGAACCAGCACTACTAACCTTGATGGCCGGGCGTTGCGTTGCATTGCGCGTGGATGGAAGACGGCTGGGCAGAGCGGTGCAGTTGGGCGAGAGAAATGACACGCGCGGGAAATGAAACGGCGAGAGAGATGACACAGACGGCCGGGCGTTCGTTTCAGTTGGGCGAGAGAAATGAAGCGGCGTTGCGTTGCGTTGGCGTTGCGCGTGGATGGAAGACGGCTGGGCAGAGCGATGCAGTTGGGCGAGAGAGATGACACAGACGCGCGCGGGAAATAAAGCGGCGAGAGAAATGAAGCGGCGTTTCGTTTCTTGCGCTATTCATTCGACCGTTTAGTTTCTTGCGCGCCGTCTGTGGCACTGATACAGAGGTGGGTAAAAACAACAGTAGTAAAGAGGTGGGTAAGTAAATAGCAGTGGCAGAAGTAGTAATTTTGATGAAATGACGTAGGAAGAAACTCTCACTTTATATAGTAGAGATATAATTGAACCAACTTTCAATTGTAGCAAGCACATGTTGAAAGCTCCGCCAAAAGGCCCAAAACTAGTCATAGTTTCGCGGATTCATCTTTACCACGTGATGATGAAACCAATCAGGTTATATTCAAACTATTAATGAAAATGACTTCTGGTTATGTTGTTTCTTGTTGTAGTAATACTAATCTTGTTTTCACATTCACATGTGTTGATCATTAAATTATGTTTATCATAGGGGCCTCAGAGAATGCCAGTACTAGAGCATAGTTCATCTAAATTAGTATGTCTTTATCATTTTTATTAAAAAAAGATATTTATAGTTTGTGAATTATGATGTTCTTTTTTCATGAATGACAATGGTCCTGTTTCTCAATATGATAGGATCAAAGGAAAGTTTTCTTGTTTTCATTGAATGTGATAAACAGAGGTAAAGTTGTAGCTAAAGGTAATTTAGTGACTAAAGATATACACACATGTGGTTGAAGGAAACATGCTTGGAGACGAATATTATGGGGTGGTGGTTCGCGGTGTTACAAATATTGGAGATGAGAGGCTGCCTAGACCGTATAAAAATTTCCATACAGTATAAAAATTTCCATACAGTAAGAGATGCAATTGGTCATGTTATTGCTTGGCCTCGGTTATATGTAAGATCATTTCCATAAACTCAACGAGTATACTTTTCAATGTGTAATACTTGCTTATATCCTATTATTCATATAATATCTATCACTATTCAGGTTAAAAAGCCTAAGAATAAAACTTCCCCCTGGGCACAAGTTGGTATGTCACTTCAAATTTCATTAATTAAACTAGTGCTTCATTTGTCATAAGCGCTCATGCCAAATTATCTTTTCTTTTAATGGGTTCTTTTGTAGGATAATGGAGGACTATAAAAAGAATAGAGGGAAGAGTGGAACACCTGATGCACAAGTTTCTACTTGAAGAAAGCTTATAGATAGATTCCAACAATTGAGAAGATCTCATGCACAAGTTTCTTTTAATAGGATGTTTTATCCGTGTGTTTCTTTCATATTAATCTTTTATTTAGTTGTGAACTCTATTATTTTATATGAATGTTTCATTTAGTTGGGAACTCCACTACTCTTAATACAAGTACATATTGCTGCCATGGGCTATATTACTTCACTACTTTCTATATACTTTGAGAATATGATGGTACCCATGAAATGGTACATAATGGAGAAAATAGATATATGGAATACTGTCTTAATACGACGATACACATCCATATAAAATATAATGTACTGACCAAAATTTAACAAAATTACGCATTAGATAGGGCATCTAGATATACGTGCATACATAATATGTACACATCACATAACGTCTCTATGAAATGCATATTAAGACATTTTATACATGTTTCTACTAAAGCGTCTCTCAGCTCATAGAGATGCAATTTAACATCTCTATGCATCAATTGAGACTTCTATAGATGTTTCTACAAAAGCGTCTCTATGTTCATAGAGTTGTAATTTAATGTCTCTATACATCAACTGAGACTTCCTGTAGATGTTTCTACAAAAGTGTCTCTAAGTTTATAGAGTTGCAATTTAACGTCTCTATAGAACGTCTTAAATGATGTAGACATGCTTAACAAAATGTCTCTATATTTTTGAGACGATCCATGTGGAGACACTCCTATGACGCTTTATAAAAATGACTCTGTGGTCTTGTGGAGATGAAATAAAATGTCTCTAGCCTACAAAGAATACGTCTCTACAGGGATGTTGTGTTGTAGTGTTTATTAAGAAAATTCCATGAAATACAAGGTTATATCTACAGTACCCATAATACAGTAATTTTTTGAAAGTACTCATATGCATACATAAATTTGTAAAGCAATATAAATTAATTGAAATATTGTGATCGACATGATCAAATAGAGTGCTTGCCTTGCTCGTCAATTTCAGTAGCAAAGTTAGGGTCGACGGTGAAAGTGTCCGAAGCATCAATATCTATAGGTCATACATCAAATAGCAATAAGAAGCAAAAGAATTCAAATGAAGTCAAAACCCAAAAATCAATAAGCAATAGAGTGGTTACAGTTTTATAAAAATTTAGAAATTGGCTTTGCAAACTTTGAAGTTTATTTGTATTAGTTATAGATTTTTAAATTGCAAATGTGCCACTAGTAATATTTAAATAGAAATGTAATTCATAAAAATTTAAATTTTAATTATTGTTACACAACTAGAAACACATAATTTTATAAGAGTTTAGGGACTAATTTCATAAATTTTGGGGATAAATTTCCATAGTTACTATTTGATTTTTAAATAGGTTGAAAATCAACCTAAATAGGATTTCAATTCAAACTTATACCAAACTTAAATATTTTTGGAAAATATACATTTCATCATTTTAGGTGAATTTTGGAATTGGTTTCATCTAATTTGGATTTTGTTTGCAGAAGTTACAAGCATTTCAATTTTAAATGTATTAGGACTCATTCTAATAAGAATTCAAATTTAAAAGAGGTCAAATTTTAATTTTTAGAATCATAAAGTTTGTTATTTTATAAAAATTTAGAAATTGGTTTGACTAAATTTGGAGCTCATTTGTAAGAGTTATAATCATTTGAATTTTGTATGTTTTTAAAATCCTAGAAAATAAAAAAATGATTTCTAACATAGAAGAAGATTTATTATTTCCTAGATTTTCTTTAATTTTCATATTAATCCTAGTCACTGACATGTGGGGTCCACATGCCAGTTACTCACTCACATAATAACGGTTCAAATTAAGTTCTAATTTAATCGGAGCCCACATGTCATAGACTCATTAACTAAAACTGGGTTTAATTTGACTTTAATGGAGATTCTGACATGGGGGACCCACATGGCAGCAGCTCAGCTCAGGTGAGAGGGGACTGATGAGTGGAACCCACTCATCATTGAGACAAAAATAGAGGAGGCTTAGGGGAGCTCATCGGCAGTGAGGAAGGGCTGGCCAAGTTCGACCATTGGCGGGGTAGTCTAGAAAAGAGGATAGCGAACCTAGTGGATCAGTTGGTGGCAACGGAGCATGGTTAGAGGTGGCCGAAGGTGAGAGGATGTGGCCGAGAGGGCCTTGAGTAGCTACAAGCGAGTGACAAAGGTGCTTAAGCTCGAAGAATGAAGGGGAAAGCATCTAAGGAGGTTGGGGAGTCCATTTCAGTGCCTTGCATGGTAGTGGATGGCTAAGGAGGTCTAGTGATAGTCACCAGAGGCGGAGAAGATGGAAGAAGAATCGGTGGTACTATGATCCAAATGATCTGCGAAACAAGATGGCAAAGGTCTTAAGGAAACATAGGGGAGCTATGAGCAGAAGGAATTGAGGAGGTGCCTACTCGGTGAGCTCAATTGAACTTCATGGCCATGGAGTCCTTCTGCAGCAATGGTGGACTTATGTGGCGGTCTAGGGAACTCGAACAGGAAGAGGATAGAGAGGATGAGGGGAAGGCAATAGCAATCTCAGCTTGGCCTTAGGCCATTTCCAACAGCATTCTTTAAATCTAGATCCCTATATCCTCATATACAAAATTCTCTAAAAAGATTTCTTCCTTATATCTCTTTCCTCTCCAGCAGCATTCCCCAAATCCCACTCTCTATTTTCTCCCTCCTATATTATAATGATATTTCATAACTGCTATATGAGCCACATTTATTTTTTACCGGGCCAAATTTGACCGGCTATTTTTAATTGTGAAAATCTAAAATTTGAAATTTATTGTAACGGCCAGTGTAACGGCTATATTGTAACAGCCATCTATGGTTGTAATCGGAAGTACATGTATTTCTGACGTCTCGCTTTCACTAGGCAAGAACAAAGCATTCATCTCGTGGAGAAACAAGACCGGAGTTGTAGAATCCAACTATAGAATTGTAACAGATGTTGCCTCTCTTAAATCGATATAGAATTGTAGAATCCGACTGTGATAGAACCACATGATGGAATAAGATCCACATCACAATAGCAACTATGCCCAGCGAAAAGCTCCTACATACATACAGACATGCAGTACATCATGTCCTGCTCCCAAACCTGCCTGTGCAGCTAGCTAGCCAAGCAGAACAGCTGTGTTGAATGAAACTGATCCAGGACTATGGTCCATTGATTGGCAGCAAGTGAACAAAATTGTACTTGCGAATAACCACGCATAGGCCGTACTCAAGTTGTACAAACAATTCAAAATCCTAAATCCGATCAAAACATTCCTTAAATATTCATGTGTTCAAAGGCCAAATTAACATTTGAAAAAAAACTATACCTGAGCAGTCCGCAAGGTTTTTGCATTAATTTGAGATGAATTGGGCATCACTAAGCTTTTAGCAGCCAACTTCCCGGAAGATCTACATTCTGACACAAAACTGATTTAGAAAATGCAAAAAGTCTACCAACATTCTGACACAAAGTAGATCTGGAAGAAGTCGCAACTCTATCAGCATTTTGATATGAAGAAGATCTACATGAGGTCGTAGCTCTATCAGCATGCTGATACGAAGCCGATTTAGTAGAGGCTGCAGCTCTACCAGCATTCATCCTATCAGATAAAAGCACACAATTTCATCTCAACTCTCTTGTGGAATGGATCCTTCGAGTCTTGGGTGTTCCTGTTTTCTGAATTTCTACCTGTGTGCAGTGGTCATTGTAAGGCAAATCTGAGTATGACTAGCCACTGAAGAATTCACAACAGTACAGCACATAATCCTTGCAATTGCAATACTGCACCAGCAAGCGCAAGTTAGCATAAATCTTCCCAGTAGCTCTAGTAACTCCATTTTTCTTGTACCCTTTATTACTTCCTGCAAAATTAGAGCTGGTTAGAGATACTTCTCATTGGGAAATCCATAAAGTTGTAAACCCAACCTGGCATACCCGGTGGCAATCAAACTTGCAAACTCAACAAACTGTCTCAAGTCATCACGCCCCTTTTAATTGATTTTACTTACGTTTTCCTTAATTGTTCATAAGTTTGACTAACAGTAGAAATCAAACTCTAGAAGCATAGCAAACCCGGAACTTCAAGGAGTGTAAAATGGTAAAACTTTGATGCCGGGTGCCATATATCATAGCATTTTGCAGCAAAAAAACATTTTGGAACAAAGAACAAAGAAACTAGCATTCTGATCTGATCTCCCTCCCCAGGGGTTGAGTCGCCCCCCTGACCGGATAACCGCCTTCATCAAACTCCCCGGAGTAAGCTTCTTCCTCCTGCGGCAGAAGCATGGTGTGAATACAACCTCTCTGCAATTATACCCCCCCTGCAAAAAACCCCAAAAAAATCCCAACCCAAAAGCGAGATGATTCACACAACAGGCCTACGCCTAGAAACTATCCGCATCGATTCCTGGTTTCTAGGTGTCGGAATTGCAGGGGTGTCAGGCGCAGGGAAGTAGCAAGAAAATTTCAGAGAAGATTGGTGTTGGTGGGAAGAATCGGCAGGCACATCAAGTTTCAAGTCGGCTTCAATTTAGTATTAACAGCTGGGATCGAGTAGTTAATGTGAGATCGGGCGGCTAATAGTTGAAGTAGTAATTACTGAAGGGTTAAACTTTTTTTGTCGTTGTTACTGTTCACCGTATGGAAACTTATCTCTGTAATTTTGAACCTGGCTTATAAGCCCATGCTTTTGGAGTAAAGGGACAACAGAAAAGATTCCCCAACTTAGCTTCCAAGTAAAGTAGTTGCAGCGTAGCCTCTGTTCTTGGTGTTCTTCCTGTGATATTGCTTATTCTCTGCAAATCTTCTTCTGTTTGTGGTGTTTTGTCAATCGCTGCTATCAAGGTCCTGACAAGGGTACAGAGCGATCAGGTCCTCAGACTAAAACTCGGATCGGTCGAGGTTGGCGACGATCTCTAGAATCGCCGCTGTAAAATCCCTAGACTGGTTGGAGTGGGAATCAGGCGCATGGTTGTAACAACCCGATCCCAAGAGGCGATGGCGAGTAAGGAAGAAGTTGCCGAGGTAAAAGCTGAAATCGCTGTGATTAAAGAGCATCTTACTGATCTGAGAACACTGAAGACTGAGTTCAAGGAGATGAAGGAAATCTTGTTGCGCATGTGTCAACCTGGGCCATCCAGTCCCCGTTTGAAGACAAATGAAAATCTGATCAGGAATAGTGTTTCGGGTGCTGGTGAAGTTGACGCTGGTGTGGTGGCGACTGATTTGTCCGCTACAGAGGCACAGGTAATGAATCAAAACTCCTTTTGCCCACCATTAACACAAGGAAATAGGAGAACTGAAGGGGGACTGGAACATCCTCAGTTTATGGGGGAACAAAACATGTTGGGGGTGGAAGATTTCAACCAAGTGAATAGATCAAATTTAAATGCATATAATCATGAGAACTGGGGAGGTGCTAGCACCTTCCAGTACCCAAACAATCTCGAAGCACATGGTTCCAGACGGCCGATGGATAATAGATGGGGAAATCAGGGCACTAAATTACATCAACCGGGAGTTCACTGGATTGATGGGCATACAAATCAAACTATGGGGGGAAATTACCGCACGAAGCCTTATGTAGAAGCAGTAATCAGAGGGCCTAAGTTAGAAATACCTTTGTTTGATGGAGATGGAGCTTTGAATTGGTTAAAGCAATGTGAAAAGTTTTTTTATATATCTGGAACCCCAACAAATCAATGGGTAAATTTGGCAATAGCCCATTTAACTAGAAGATCTGCAACTTGGATAAAAAGAATTGGGATTCCCACGAATCTATTGACCTGGCCACAATTTTGTGCAATGATCAGTGACCGTTTCTTGGAGTTATCAGCACATGAGGCAGTTGAATCTTTGCAAAATATTAAACAACAAACAACTGTGTCAGATTATATTGATAGATTTGAAGAGTGTATTGCTTTGGTGAAGAGGGATCATTCTTATTTACAAGAACATTTCCTTTTGAGTTGTTTTATTGGGGGTTTAAAAAATGACATCAAACATGATGTGAGTGGTCAGAGGCCGCAGGGACTGATGGAGTGTTATTGGTATGCTAGAGTCTATGAGAAGTCAGCAGCTGCAAAAAGAAGTCAATCATTATCAAACCTTAATAGAAACATATTTGGAGGAAATGGTTCTAAGTTTGGGCAAGTGAATAACAAGCTTACTTTTCAGAAAAATGCTTTGCCAAACAAAGGTGAGGATAAAGTAAAAAACCTTTACTGGTACTGCAAAAAGCCCTGGAATCCTTCTCATAAGTGTAAAGTAAAAAGAGCAATACATGCGTTGCTGATGAAGGAGGAATGTGAGGGAGGACAAACAGTTGAAGAACATGAGCCAGCCAATGAGGGGGAGTTTGTATCAGCACCTGGAAGTCCAGCAGAAGAGGTGTTCCAAACGTGTCAGGAACAAGTTATGCAGATCTCGTTGAATGCAGCCCAGGGTGTTGTGGGCATGTCGACCTTCACATTGATTGCAAATGTTCAGGGGCGCCGGGCTATGGCTCTAATTGACAGTGGCAGTACTAACTCCTTTCTGGATTATGAGTTGGCTATAAAGATGAATTGCCAAATACAATATGGAATGGCTAAAAAAGTGGTAGTAGTAGGAGGGGGAGAACTACCTTGTGATGCTAGGGTGGAAAATCTAGAATACATTGTGCAGGGTGTACACTTTAGAAACACGTTCAGTTTACTGCCACTGAAGAACTATGACATCATATTGGGTGCGGACTGGATCTTTGAGCACAGTCCTATTGGAATGGATTTGAAGCAACGCAGTCTGACCATATTTAAGCAGAATCAAAGCATAAAATTCATGGATCACACTCAACCGATAGGAAGATGTAACATTAATGCTACCAAGCTCAGCAAAATGATACAAAAGAGGGTGGTCGGCTGTGTGATTCAAGTGCAATTCATGGCTGAACTCCAGGACAATGTAGAGAACATTATTCCGGAAGACATCAGAACAATCTTGCAACGGTACCCAGAAATCAGAGAGGCCCCTAGAGGGTTACCTCCTCGTAGAGCTTGTGATCATGCCATCCGTCTGCAGCCAGGATCAGAACCACCTAACCTCAGGCTTTACCGCACTCCTCACTACCAAAAGGAAGAGATGGAAAACATTATTAAACAGTTGTTGGCTAATGAAGAGATTAGAGAGAGCGTAAGCCCATATGCTGCTCCGGCTGTGATGGTCAGGAAGAAAGATGGGTCCTGCAGGTTATGCGTTGACTACAGGCAGCTAAACTCTATGACCGTGAAGAACAAATTCCCCATTCCGGTAATTGAAGATCTATTGGATGAACTCCATGGTGCTGAGATCTTTACAAAGCTTGACTTGCGATCAGGTTTTCATCAGGTGAGAATGAAGGAAGAGGATATTCCAAAAACAGCCTTTAGAACTCACTTTGGGCATTATGAATACCTAGTGATGCCCTTTGGCTTATCAAATGCTCCTGCAACATTCCAAGCATTAATGAACTCAATTTTTGCTTCATATCTAAGGAAGGGAATACTGGTATTCTTTGATGATATTTTAGTATATAGTGAGAATAGGCAGGAGCACTTGAAGCTATTGGAAGAAGTGATGAAAATTTTGCAACACAACAAACTGAAGGTGAAGCTCAGCAAATGTGTTTTTGCTACCTCACAAGTGGAGTACTTTGGCCATATCATTAGTGGAAAAGGAGTTGCAACTACTCCTAAAAAAATCATGGATATCCTGAATTGGCCGAAGCCAAAGAATATCACCAAACTGAGGGGGTTCTTAGGTCTAACGGGATATTACAGGAGGTTTGTCAAAGGTTATGGACAAATTTGCAAAATGTTATTTGAGATGTTGAAGAAGGATTCATGGAATTGGGGTGAGGAGCAGACAAAGGCATTTGAAGAACTGAAAAGGATCATGACTAGCTGCCCAGTGCTAGCTTTGTCGGACTTTTCCAAACCATTTGTTATAGAAACTGATGCATGTGGTGGCGGTATTGGAGGAGTATTGATGCAAGCTGGGAAACCTATTGCATATTTTAGCAAAATGTTGGGACCAAAAGCTGCTGCACAATCAATATATGAAAAAGAAGCCTTGGCTGTCTTGGAAGCAATAAAAAGATGGAGACACTACTTCTGGGGTGGAAAACTTGTGATTAAAGTGGATCAAAAAAGTCTCCAATACATAGCGACTCAGAGAATCTCTAAGGGAATACAACAAAAGTTGCTGTTAAAGCTCCTGGAATTTGATTATCAAATTGAATATAAGAAGGGGAAGGAGAATGTGATAGCAGATGCACTTTCGAGAAGAGATAGTGCTGAAGGTACTAATGGTGAATATTGCCAATCCATAGCGGTTGCAACACCTGAATGGATATTAGATGTAAAGAACAGCTATGTGAATGATGAACACAGTCAGAAGCTATTAAGAGAAGTGCATTGTTCCACTGATCCAACTCCTAAATATACTCTGAGAGCTGGAATACTGAGATATAAAGGAAGAATCTATGTGGAAGAAAAGGGAGAAGTGAGGCAAAGAATCATTACTGATTTTCATGCATCCAGCTTCGGGGGGCACTCGGGTGTACGGGTTACATATCACCGAATTAAAAAGGTGTTCTACTGGCCAAAGTTGAGAAAAGAAGTGGAGCAATGGGTAGCTCAGTGTCCAGTATGCCAGATTTCTAAACCAGAAAATATACATATTCCGGGTTTGCTGGATCCCTTGGACATCCCGGAGATGGCTTGGACCCATATCTCGATGGATTTCGTAGAAGGATTACCCAAGTCTCACGGCAAAGATGTGGTACTAGTGGTGGTTGATCGCCTTACAAAATACTCTCATTTTATTGGTCTATCTCACCCATTTACAGTTGAACAAGTGGTGCAATTATTCATTGACAACATTTTGAAGCTCCATGGAATTCCAGTGGCAATAGTGACAGATCATGACAAAATTTTCACTAGCAAATTTTTCACTGAAATTTTCAAGGCTATGGGCATTTCACTCCGGATGAGTACAGCTTATCATCCCCAAAGTGATGGTCAAACGGAGCGCGTTAACCAGTGTTTAGAATCTTATTTGAGGTGTATGGCTTTTCAGAAACCGAAGGGATGGTTTTTGTGGTTGCCATTTGCTGAGTGGTGGTATAATACGTCCTATCATACTTCACTCAAGTGTTCACCTTTCCAGGCCTTGTATGGGTATCCTCCACCTCAAGTTGGTGAATTCGCTGTGCCTTGTGCCATATCAGAGGAAGCAAAGACAACTATCAGGCAACAGGAAGAAATGATCAAGTATGTTAAGAAGAACTTGCAGCATTCTCAGGATAGAATGAAGTATTTTGCAGATAAGCACAGATCAGAGAGAGTGTTGGCTGTGGGTGATATGGTTTACTTAAAACTTCAACCGTATCGTCTCAATGCTTTTGGACTTCGTGTGTAATACTACGAGTTTTCTCCGAGTCTTGGAATTTCTTCATCCGGATAGTTGGTGGACCAATATGAGGATCTGCTTGGTTATAAATTCATCTGGTTTGGAGGGGGGCTAGTGTACTCATCCACCTAGTCACCTAATCTCCCCTCCACCTAATCCTCCCTCCCCCTTTTTCCTCAATTCGGCTGGCAGCCTCTCCCTTCCTCTCGATTCGGTTTCCTCCCCTCTCCCTTTTGATTTCCACGCCCAAGGCAGCAGCAGGGAGCTCCATGGCCTCCTCCTCCTCAGCATGGTGAGGGAGCGGCAGCAACTCCAGCTTGGGTGGCGCCTGCTCCTCCTCCTCCCCCAAATGGCGCTGCTGTCCTCCTTCTAGCCGATCCCTTCCTCCATTGCTTGGATCTGGTGAGTGGTTTTTCCCCCCATGATTGAGTGCTTTGGAGCTCAGATCTAGAGTCCCTACGCTGGTTAGTGGTGGTTCTAGGGTTCTAGAGTTGAAATTTTGGGGGGGGGGGAAACTAGCAGATTTGGAGGGAAACCTAAAATCCATTTTCGAGCAGATTTCTGGTCTGTGTTGCCGCTCGGTTTTGGGGTTCCTAGGTTGGTCAAATGCTCGGTCAGCTGTAGAGTTTGTTGTAGATCTCCCTTTCCCCGTTAATTGAAGCACAAGAACGCAGAAATCTGTTAAGCCATTTAAAAGCTATGCCACTTTTCCTGCCGGCTGTCCAGAATGTGCTTTTTGTGGAGCTGAAATGTTCCACTGCGATTTAG
Organism: Guadua angustifolia; assembly: GCA_036346375.1. NCBI lineage: Eukaryota > Viridiplantae > Streptophyta > Magnoliopsida > Poales > Poaceae > Guadua > Guadua angustifolia. The sequence continues at coordinate 14,947,212 of CM070516.1, read as the reverse complement.
GCTTAGCTAGAGGCCGAATGACTCTTCCTTTTGCCTAGAGAAATGTAGGAAATTTCCTGTAGTTTAATAAAATATACTTGTTTTCTTGATTCGCAGTTAGGAATAAAAAGTTACATTGCTTCAAAGTTGCTGTCCTGTTTTCGGCATGTTCTGTGCAGACAGAGTTTGGTCTGTTGATTAGAGAGCTTTTTGGGGGCTTTAACCTTAGTTCCTGTTTGAGGGGCTATGGGGTAACATTAGATTGTCTTTTGTGGTTAATTAGAGTCCAAAATAATGAACTTTCACTAAACCATTTGGAAGTTACGCCATTTTTAGTGCTGCTGTCCCAAAATGAAGCGTATGCGTGCAGCTTGTGTTCGTTTCAAATCTGGGATTTCATGAGACACTTTCAACTTAATTGGCTGTGTGATCATCCTAGGTTATCCTCTTGCGGTCGTTAGGGTATAAGAACGCGAATTTTGGTCAAGCCATTTGGTAGTTGCGATCATTTTAATGAGGGTTGTCCAAACTGCGGTACGATAGGATTCGTGTTTGGGTTTAATGGTCGGATTAGAGCGTAGAAGCGCGTTGTAAAGTTGTAACTTGTTTAGTTTAGAGTATGAGAAATGCATTGTGGTTTCTTTTTAGGTAGAGTAGCCTCGGGTGTGGCTTCCTCCTCGCGTTACCCCGCTCCTCACGGGTAGAGGCAAGTGTGAAGTGGCATTTTCGGCTTGATGTCGGGTGTCACACCTTCTCTGTCTTTATATTTGGCTTGAATGGTGATGATCATGAGTATGATTAAGTTATGCATTGACCGTGGTTAAGTTGTAGATGCAATTTATTCATATTAATCGTATCTGTGCATTCATAAAGGAAGAGGTGTCCCATTTTGATGTGGACCTCTGTGTTCACACGTAGTGAACACAAAAGACCCACCTCGTAGTTCCATACCTTTAGAGTATGGGAGCGAGTCAGTAAGCGTGGGCACCCTCCACGGGATGGAGGGGATGGGGGTGCGCACCGACGGGTGTGCACCCGGCAATACCATTATGAGCTCCATAAAGAGGCATGCATGTGCATATAAATGGCATTGTAGGAGAAAGAAGTGCATGAGATGAGTTAAAAATGAGGAGTTGTTGAGTTCATTACTTGTATGTTTAAATTTCTTATTGTATGGACGCAAATTTATCTATTGTGCTATTTGCTTTGTCACTTTACACTTTGCTGAGTGATGAACTCACACTTGTTGTTGGTTGTTTTATTTTAGGTTCCTCCCGAGCGGCATCGTGGGGTTTGGGCTAGCACTTCACTCACACCAACTAAATGTAGCTCAAATAGTTGTGTTAACCTTCTTTTGCTTATGTCTCTATGGGTAATGGAATCCGATTTCATTTAGATAAATTTTAAGTAATGATGCTATGTGGTTGCCTCCTTAGTGTACTAGTGAAATTAGTGGTCTCCCTTTATGTGTATCCTGTTTATCCCTTTAATCATGTTGTTCTCATGTACTTATGGTTAGTTGAAGGTACTTGGTTGTTTGGTGGGAAGTGGTACCATATCTTGTGGTACCTTGTTATTATTATCTGTTTATCATCTTCTGTCTGCTGAGTGGATGTCCTGATTTTAGGAGAGGTGCTGCCGAAATTTCCGAGAAATTTTGGTAGCCCTCTACCATGATAGTAAGGTTCTGCTTCTGCTATTTAGTGTCTTTGGCTTGCTCGTTTGTTAAGGGTGTAACATTCAGGGCACATGTGTGCCGGGGTGTTACATCGTGGAGCGCTTAAACTTCGGTCGAAATTCTATGGACCTTTCAGGGTTGAAGCTCGAGTGGGCAAAGTGGCTTACAGGTTGCAGTTGCCAGAGGGGTGTAACATACATCCTGTATTCCATGTGAGCCAGCTTAAGAAGCATCTTGGGTCTAGTGCAGTGCCAATGCCAGGACTGTTGCTTGTTACTGAAGATGGACAAATCAAAATGGAACCAGTAGCTGTGCTTGACCGTCATTTGATACCTCAGAAGGGAGAACCGGTTGCACAATGGTTGATTTAGTGGCAAAACTTATCTCTAGAGGATGCTACATGGGAGGATGTTACTTTTATTCGAAGATCCTTTCCAGATTTTACTCCTTGAGGACAAGGAGTGAGTCGGAGGGGGCAATTGTCAGGCGCAGGGAAGTAGCAAGAAAATTTCAGAGAAGATTGGTGTTGGCGGGAAGAATTGGCAGGCACATCAAGTTTCAAGTCGGCTTCAATTTAGTATTAACGGTTGGGATCGAGTAGTTAAAGTGAGATCGGGCGGCTAATAGTTGAAGTAGTAATTACTGGAGGGTTAAACTCTTTTTGTCGTTGTTACTGTTCACCGTATGGAAACTTATCTCTGTAATTTTGAACCTGGCTTATAAGCCCATGCTTTTGGAGTAAAGGGACAACAGAAAAGATTCCCCAACTTAGCTTCCAAGTAAAGTAGTTGCAGCGTAGCCTCTGTTCTTGGTGTTCTTCCTGTGATATTGCTTATTCTCTGCAAATCTTCCTCTGTTTGTGGTGTTTTGTCGATCGCTACTATCAAGGTCCTGACAAGGGCCAACAGGAACAGGGACAAGGCTGACCTCTTCTCGGCCTCCTCCTCGGCAGGCGACTTCTTCTTTGCGGGAGTCGGCGGGAGGCCGTCGGCGTCGTCGTGGGACATGGTCGAAGCTTCCGGAACAGATGCTCTTGCCCACCGTGTCGAGATGGTGGGATCGATAGATCTCTTCCCCAATCGCGCGGAGCAGCGCCGGCCTCCTGCGGGGTCCTCGCGGGCGCGGGACGGACCGACCGTTGCCTCCAGCCGACGCCAAGCAGGATGAGGAAGGGAGATTCTCTCTCCTATCCCTAAATATAGAGATGCAAATGAGGAAGCTGTTGGAGCATGATTTTGGTGCTACAGTACTATGGATTCCCTAAGTTTTGAGATAGAGAAGAGGATGAAGAAGCTTTTGGAGATGCTCTTATAGGCAGGAAAGAAGAGATTTGAGCTTGACACATGAGCTCGGTGCAAACAAGGGGAGAGGAGACAGAGAGAAAAGGACACCAGCAATAGCATTCACAGGATTTTCCGGTGAAAACTTTGCACATATGCATCTGGCTTTCAGCGGAGGTAGCAAGGGTGTAGGCCTGTAGGGCAAGCAACAGGTAGCTCAGTAGCCTCGATAGGTCTGAACGAGCGGGTAGCGTGGCAAGGGGATGGGTATGGGCGGAGGGAACAAGTCTCGAAGTTCAACGATGTCAGTTAGGTGTGGTTAGGCGTCGAGGTTAGGAATCTCCTGCGACATGGCGCCATTCTCCTGCCATGGACATGCACTGGCTCAGGCATGAGCGCACATGGCACACAGGCGAGCGAGGCAGGGTGCGCACAACACAACTGGGTGAATAATAGACGAGACCAGGGAGTCAGCCGTGCCCAGTGGCAGTGAAAGAGGGAGAGAGGGGCTGACGGGTGGGGTCGGGCCCACTCGTCAGTGATAGAGAGAAGAGAGGAAGCAAAATAGGGTACGTGTAGTTTGAGGTTTTATGCCTTCTTGATAGAGAACATGGACTTGGAGTAAAGGTGCTTTCCTTTTTCTAGGTTTTTTTTACTTTTGTTTTTAATTTCATTCTATAGTCAAAGCGTCTGGTATTTAATTGAGCAAACAAATGGACTTCCCATTTTGTGAATTTTTTTAAAGGGTCCTAATGAGCTTGTGATACTACCATAGAAATTTTTATAAAACTTTTTGGAGATAATTTGAAGGTTATTTAGTATTTATGGGTATTTTTCCAGACATTGTAATAATACAAAATGGAAGTTTGAAATTCTAAAGCCCTTCAAGGTTAAATTAAAAGCACATTTCTTAATTGCAAAAAATCCAAAGAAATGCCAAAATTCAAATTAAGACCAAATTCAAATCTTATGCTTCCATTTCACTTTTTACAAACTATGGGTTGTTACATAATGTTTTGGAAATTATTATTATTTATATTTAATTCATAAATTAGCTTTGAGCAAACGAAACATATATCAACCCGACTGACCATACATATAATTACAAGTATTTGCAAAAGTCTTGTGGAGTACTAAAGTACTCACTTTGCTTGTTGAAAATTTGCTAGTTGAGGATGAGGCTTTGGAAATGGGATACTTCCATGCCACCGGATTTGAAGATGACAACGAGGCCAAATATTAGGTCGCAAACCCTAGTCAGTTGCCTGTGGGCTCTATTATTATTTATCTTCCGCTACATACTTTGTTTGATGTATCCGGCTTTCAAGGCCCAGTATGTAAGATTACTTAAATATTATCAATGAACTCCTTTATTTAATTTTTTGTATGGACGATGATGCTATATATATTCTAAGTAACTGTGTGTATTAGACACTAATAATAGGACTAGTACAAAAATACAAAGGACGGTCCGGAATCATGTGATCCCATGTTCTGGAAGATGCCTAGTATATACTTTCCTAAAGATTGAAAAGTTCCCATGCTCAAAAATTTTTTTGCGTTTAAGTCCTTCGAAAAATCCATAATTACGTATCGGTTCTTTTCGTGTCTTTTTAGAGGAGGACCTTAAAAAAACGTGAATCTTTCGTGAGAGGATCCTAAATAGATACAAAAAAAACATAGTGGCGTTTGGATCATTCCGGCTATTTTTTTGCGAAAAGGACTTTTTCGATTTAGCACGATCACGGATCCGGTTCAGAAAATCGCGGATCTTTCGTTAGAGGACCCTAAATAGATACCGGAAAAAAACGTAGTGATGTTTTGATCATTCCGGTTATTTTTTTATGAAAAGGACCTTTTCGATTTAACACGATCACGGATCCTTCATGAGAGAATCCCAGATAGATGCGAAAAAAACGTGATTTCGTTTGTGTCCTTTCAGCCGTTCCGCTCATTTTTTTCGACGATTTAAAAAAAACATCACCGAATTTTTTTTTTCTATAGAAAAACAACACGCACAGCGTGTTATGCCGCGAAAAATTTCCTAGTTACTACACATTTGCACGGGTTAATGCACTTTTCTGAGCAAGGAAGGGTGCCGTTGGAATTTTTTTTCCTTGTAATTGCACACATAGGACTGCAAGATCTGTTTAACAAAACATCTATTCTGTGATGCATTTGCACCATTGTGCATGAGCTTAATAACATGAGATCCATATAATGCTACGAAAGTTGTGTTACTGCACGGAACTGTCTGTGCTACTGCACCATTGGATGAGGGTTACTGTACTTTTCTGAGGGCACGTGGGACTTTTATAAGCACAGAGGGATGACATGGTGAATATGTTTTGATCCTGGGAAAGATGTCTTACTGCACAAAACCTGACAAGTTACTGCAACATCGATCCACTGGATGGTTGCACTTTACTAGGCGGAGGGAAGAGATGGTAGTTTTTTTTTTCCCTTGCGGTTGCAATATGGAATTGCAATATCTCTCTAACCAAACATCAGGACATTTGCATCTTTGTGTTCGAAATTATGAGCTCAACAAAATAAGATACATCTTGAATATGTTTTGATGCTGTGAATGACGTGTACTGCAGTACTGGATGGAAGAAGTCGTGTTACTGAATTGAGCATGGATGAGTGAAAGGGGGTGGGTGGAAGTCAGAGTGGGGGGCTAACGGGACGTGGTGGTAGTGAGATTTCTTGTGCCATTGTTGCTGAGATGGGAGGTGGGTTTTGTCCATGGGAAGGGAAGTGGTATAGAATAGTTATTCTATATATAGAGAGTATAGAATAGTTTTGCTACGCAAAAACATAAATAATAAATTACTCAATTGGAGAACATAGTATCTCTATTCTTTTTTACTCAATGTTTTTATTTTTTAGGTCTCCTAGATGTGATTTTAACTGTCATTTTTTATAATTTTACATTAAGATATACTGTTAAATTATGATATTATGAAAGTATTTTTAATGATAAATCTAATGGTAATTTTCATATAGATAATCTAGATGCACTACTGCAGAACGGCACATCAGAATCGGTTCTTTTTTATCATTAGAATCGGTTCTAGTCGCGATCGATGTCCTTAGATAGTGATGAGGTGGAGCTATCGAATCGGTTTTGACCCGATCGTGATAAAACGCCATCGAATCGGTTCTTTAAGGAAGTGATTGTGATGATACCATCATCGAATCGGTTCTTTAAGGAAGTGATTACGATGACCCCATCATCGAATCGGTTCTTTTAAGAAAAGTGATTACGATGACATACTCATCGAATCGGTTCCACAAAAGAACCGATTCGATGAGTGTGTCATCGTAATCACTTTTCTTAAAGAACCGATTCGATGATAGTCATCGAATCACTTCCTTAAAGAACCGATTCGATGAGTGTGTCATCGTAATCACTTTTCTTAAAGAACCGATTCGATGAGGTGGTCATCGAATCACTTCCCTTAAAGAACCGATTCGATGATGGTATCATCACAATCACTTCCCTTAAAGAACCGATTCGATGACCCATTGGGGTGTGCCATTTTGCAATTTCTCCAAAAAAGCCTGATTAAAACAATATGCACAATATATATATCATCACATTCACAACCACGTAGGCAGGATGCATATATCACATTCACGTAACGTAAACGCTTTAATTACAACACATATATATCATAGTCGTTCACAATAGACAACACAAACATGACAATCAGTACATGGACTTCCTCTTATACATATCACATTGACATATATTATATTGTTTACATATGGACTAGTACGATACGTCAGGATCTCTAAACCTGCCATCCTCGATATAACTTCTAACCAAGACTAATCGCATAAGTGGTCTCGTAAATTGTTGAGTGCTTTGTTGTCTAAACTCTTCTAGGGATATTGATCTTCCGCAAAATGAAATGATCAGATTAATTTCAGTTTCAAAATTTCTATGTAAAAGGCTAAGTATATTATTATGCACGCATAAAATTAGGGAAACATAGATAAGTATTAGGGGCAATCACAAAATAGACAGGAACTACGAAAGGTGTTTAGAAAATATTTGGATTATAAAAGATTAATTCAAAAGCAGAAAAAATTCCAAATGTGAGAAGCTAATATTCTAGTAAAGACATTGAGTAATGCCTCAATGCGCTGAAAGGACAAATGTAAAAGCTACTCCTTCATGCCATTATATTTGTCTATAGCGTTGTAAAACGTTGTCGAACGCCTACGATCAATCACAAATTATAGACGCAATCAGCGGATCAAGAACAATAGACACATAATGTAAGAGGTGAAATTCTCTCTACGCTTTTTATTGATTCTATCTTTTGATTCTCAAATAACAAATATTTTAAAACAGATACTCCTAAGGCCAAGCAAAAATATAGTGATGTAATTTTCTACTAAAATTCAAATGGAACAATATTCTGTCATGTAGCACCGTCTTTTAGAAGCTTCATGTTTTGGATTGGACCACACTAGTGTTTCATGTAGAGCTAACTAATACTAGTGCTTTTAGATAATGGCAGGTGTTCCAATAGAATTATTTTGTATTACTTCATAAATCTAATACTTCGGTCGTATTAGAAAATTATACCTTAGGGAAATGGTGTGAGTTGCCGCACCACGATGAGCATGTACTGCATGACATAGAAGCCACAATGGTCACCGCTGCCTGTTGATGGCACTGCGAAGAAAGAAAAAGAAATTCAGCCCACGAAGATTAGATGTCAAAAAAATTAATCATATATATGCTAGGCACTTGTACCTTAAATCGCTTATATCGCAGTGTCTTGCCCTTTTTGTCGTCGTATGGCCCTCCTTCATCGACATAGTCCGAGAAACCCTACATACATTGGAGAGCACCATTGAGTCAAAAAAATAAACGTGGTTAAATTCCTCGATGTGTTAGGTTTCAATAATGCGCTTACGCAAAGGAGGCTTGATCGCGTATGCCATCGGTCTCTTCTCGATCGAGTTAAATGTGTAGATCGTGTTTTCACTCGAACGAGGACGAGTAGAACCCAATGGTTGCTTATTAAATAAAATGTAGTGCAAGGAAATAAGTTCACGACGGTTTTAAGTGCGTATAAGTAATTGAATCGAAAAGTACTACTTACTCGTGGTACGGCAATACAATGAAGTCCTTCTTCGACTCAGCTTGCAATACCCCCTTGATGTAGCTAGCAACGAACCCCGGTTGAAGCCTAGCCATGATCGCAGACACAAGCTCGGGGTCGACAAACCCAACTTCGTGTAGATTCGTCACGGCTCGTTGTCTCATTATCCTGCAACTCGTGTTGAATGTGAGAAAACATAATGCAAAATCCTATAAAAGTCATGAGCGCAAGCTATATGGTGTGATACTCACAGCGTCCATGATCGTAAAGTAGAAATATCGACGGCTTTCATTTGGTACACACGGAATAGATCCTCAAAACTGACGGGGAATGTTCCATTCTCCTCATGGTGAAAATGTACCATTTTATACTTCACGTTGAAGTCGACTCGACGCTCTTCCCCCTTCACCTTATCAAGGTACCATCCATGGAGGAGGCGAGTCCACTTGCCTAGCTCATTCAGTTCGTGCGATGCAATCAGGGGCTTTCCATGCTCGTAGGCCTTATAATCATACAGGGTGCTTGTGGCCTGTGCTGACTCTTCTTTCTGGGCCGAAGGAGTCTCCGAGGTCGGGGCAGTGGGCTTTTCAGGTACCTTAAGGCCAGGGCTCTCTGTCGCTTTGCCCTCTTGGCGGAAGGAGTCTCGGAGGCCTCTTGTGGTTGTACGGAGTCTCGGAGGCCTCCTGTGGTTCTCGGAGCAGAGCAGGAGGAGGCGCAAGCAGGAGCAGGAGCGTAAGCAGGCAGGCGGTGTAGCCGAGGCAGATCAGCCTTGAGGCAGGAGCGAGGCGGAGGAGCAGGAGCGGGATCAGCGCAGGAGCGGGAGCAGAGGCAAGCGCAGGAGGAACCTCTACGGCACGCATATATTTAACTTATCGCAGAGTAATCTTGAATGGTAGAGAAGACGTGGAGGGACTTTTTACCTTGACCAGTACGACACCCGTCGTGGGCCACTTGATGAACGACATGCGTGCTTGCCCGAGAGTGGTGATATCTTCGTTGGGGGGAAATCGAGCACATGTGATAAGAAGTCTTCGTGGGCGAGTCCACCGCACCCTCATGTAGCCCTTCCCCACAGTGACCCACGCGACAAGTCGGTGTCGTTGCATGGAAATGCAACCACAGCGTCACTTTGACGGAAATCCATCCTCCGTCAAGATGGTGAGTCGGCACTTCGCAGCACCTGCAAGAAGTGTACAACTTGAGGAAAAACATTGCGGAGTTACACTCGTAGCTTGAACTCGGGAAAAATTAATTATTACCTTCACCGGGACCGGTCAGATCATTTTGGAACCGCAATGATAGGTCGGGCACGACTTCTCTCACGAGAGTCGAGGGCATCCGCTCGACTCGGGAAATCATCGCCATCATCTCGGCCCTCAGCGATCCTCACGCGTGCCGCCATCTCCCCTCATCTCCCTCTTATCTCTTCCTCACGTGCCGCCTCCCCCTCATCTCCTCCTTAATCTCCTCCTCACCGCTCCCTTAGTGCGTTGAGGCGCTCACTGCGTGCCCGCCATGACCTTGAGTTGGCACTCGCAGAGTCATCTTGAAAGTAGGACTTCTTCGTGTCCCGCCTCTCACGGCAAGCACCGCCCTTATGGTTGGACTTCCCGATCGCAGACGACAGATGTCCTCGCCCTTGGCTCAGAAGGTCCCCTTTCTTTTCACGGCTTACCTCTTCTGTAATAAGCGAAGCACTGAATTAGATTTGAAATACAACAAGTTGGGTCAATTGTATTGTACTAAGTTAGATGTCTTACGATGGTAGAGACGACTTGAGCGGTAGCGAGTGGTTTGCAACTACAAGCTGCCCGTCAGAGTTTTCTTTGTCCTCGCTAATACCCGCTATGCGTGCCGCTCCTCGAGATATGTGGGAGTAAGGCATCACCGTCCCGGAGTGAGCGCCTCCTCGGCTTGTCGTGCCCACTCGCCTTCTTCCCTCATAGCCGCATGTACCGAGGTGGTGCGGGTGCGTGTTAAGCCTCTCGGACAGCGGTGTTCCTCTCTCTCATACTGCTGCCTCGGCGCACCCTTCATCCTCGTGAACTCCGCCCAAACATCGTGGGTCACAAATGGATACTTCTCGAATGGTGTACGGCCTTTCAAAGACGTACTCGTTTGCATAAGGGTCTTGAAGTGCCTCAAGGCCACACCCATCCTATTCAAGGCGTGCTGCCTCGCCGTGGGTTCATCGTCCTCCTCTATAATCCATTTACTCTTAACCTCGCCCCACAACCGATTCTTCCGCTTCACGACATCCTTTCTCCAATCCTTAATTGTTATGGGCACTCTCTCCTCACCAATTGGCCAATAAATGACCGTATCGCCCCATGTACTTAGGAGGGCCCGTGCAGGACACTTCGGCATTGAAGCGGAGAACTGCGGCGTTCTCCTGTAGCCCCTTTGTTTGGTCCTCGGCTCTTCCTCACCTTACTCGGCCCTTGAGTAGTTGGAACCATGCTCGGCCCCTCAAGAAGACTCTTCTACTCTATCTCGCATTTGCCGATTCTCTCTAGTTGCGACATTTTGAGTTTTCTTATCTGATAAGGTCATATGTGTGACATGAGAGAAAGCAATTTGAAGCTACTATATGCACTTGACAATAAATCTTGTAAAGGATCAACAGATAATTCATAGTATGCAATTGTTCCGAACAAAAGTCTATCTATTGACCAACTCAGATAAAAAAACAAAAGCCCATTCCATATGACAAGTGAATTTAGCACTAGCAGATGTTTACTTACACCAACAAGTTTCAGATTTCACAACATCAACAGAGAATATGAGCATTAAAGTACTAATGCAAGAATAGCAACACAAGAAGGTCAAGTTAGTAAGCGACATAACATGCAATATCTGTTGACCAACTAAATACGTACCAACGATAACCCCTAATCTCTAAATAGGTTTGGTCCTAATCCCATTCGAGGATATGTGGTTCGGGCAAGTTCCTAAGCCGTTGTACAACTTCAGAGAAAATTTCGGCAGCATCTCCCCGCTGTTCTCCAGATACACGTCTCGACAACAGGTCAAGAGGGGTGTGTATCCGGAGAACACCAGGGAAACGCTACCGAAATCAACTCTGAAGTTGTACAACATAGCTCAGGAACTTGCTCGAACCACATATCCTCGAACTAATCCAAAAACGTGGACAATTGAGATCGTTTGCTTATGAATATGCTGAAATGGCATATTCATAATCAAGTACTTTCGAGCAGAGACGATATATTACGATTTTGAACTCTAACGAGATCATATTACAAGAACAATAATAACATACGTGTAAAAAATACAAGTACAAAGAAAAAGCACTATACCGGCAGCGTGGCGCCAAGTAGTTTTCATAAATTGAACTTCTCAGAAATCAACTTTGCAAATAACCCCATAGTACTATCTCATTATTTGGTTTGTGTTTCAAATGTAATCTGGCTAGAATTTAACTATTGCATCCACCAAGACTTAATATGTTGTTATTTACTAATCGAGATGGACTCACGACCAATTTCCATGTTTGTACTGAGTGACATAAGAGCAAGTTTTATATATTATTCCATACAACAATATGAGAACATATACATGATTCAAGAATGACCATACTAACATATTTGAGAAGATGAAATAAATTATGTAGACTATGGCATTCATGAAAAGAATCATGTCTACTATGGTAGTATGGAGGAAATAATATGTGATTGCTCTCGATTTTAGGGTTTGGTTTGAAGATTATAAATCTTCAACCTTACTCATGAATGGGCAAGACAATAAATTGAGTGAATAAGGCCTCAAACCCTTACCACCTTAACATGCACAAATGGAATTGATATCAAGATTCACTGTTATGTAAAGTCCTCAATTAAATTCAGAGCAGTATGTATCCAAATTAATATATAAGTGAGATATACTAATCATGTCAATATAGCTTATTGTAACCTGCCAACATAAGAAGTAACTAACCCAATAGACAGAATGTAGTATCTGCAGTTTATTACTTTTATCAACAAGATCCAGATCAGTAGGCTAATTGAACAAGAAAAGCTACTGGAGCATATACAGAATCTGATCAACAAGCTGCTAACCGAATTGATGAATCATAGGCAATAGTCACATATAAGCCAAAACTGAACTAGATTAACAATCTGACTATCAAACAGTTGAAATAATCAAAAACTTGTAATGCATCTAAGTCTACCGTTCAAGGCCTTATTCTCAAAATAAATTGCCAATATCAATTCTACCCTATAATCATCACAGAGGCAATACCAATCTCAACCCCACAGGCAGCAGAACAAGAAGAGAGTAATCTGAACCCCAAGGCATAAAAGATTTTCACTGTGAACATGTGAACATGCCAATATCAAGGCGAGATTTTTCACTGTGAACATGCCAATATCAAGGCGAGATTTTGCATTACTGCACGTGAGGGGCTGCGGTGTGGGGCGCGGCGTGAAGCGACGCGGCGTCGAAGGCACCGGGGAGTGGGGGCGGCGTCGGCGTCGAAGGGCACCGGAGCGGTGTGGGGGTCGCGGTGAAGCGGCGTCGGCGTCGAAGGGCACCGAGGAGCGGCGCGGCGTCGGGCGGTGTGGTGGGTGGCGTGGGGCGTCCTCGGCGGCAGACGGCAGGGAGGCGTCCTCGGCGTCGGCGGCGACGGGCGGGAGGCGTGAAGGCGGGCGGCGGCCGCACTGCGGACTAGGGTTAGCGTCGGCGACGGCGGGAGGTGAGAAGAAGCGGAAGGCGGGCGCTAGGGCGCGTGGAGAAAGAAGGCTGTGGCGAATGGTTATGGGCCGGGTTTTAAGAATTATGTTAGTCATTAGTATCACTCTTTTAAGAAAACCGTCATCGATGCTTAATCATTAGTATCACTCTTTTGAGAAAACCGATACTGATGCTTTATCATCACTTTTCTAATAGAACCCTGATGTTAGTCATTAGTATCACTTTTTTAATAAAACCGATACTAATGTTTTATCATTAGTATCACTCTTTTAAGAAAACCGATCGATGCTTAATCATTAGTATCAATCTTTTCAGAAAACCGATACTGATGCTTTATCATCACTTTTCTAATAGAACCCTGATGTTAGTCATTAGTATCACTTTTTTAATAAAACCGATACTAATGTTTTATCATTAGTATCACTCTTTTAAGAAAACCGATACTGATGCTTAATCATTAGTATCACTCTTTTGAGAAAACCGATACTGATGCTTTATCATCACTTTTCTAATAGAACCCTGATGTTAGTCATTAGTATCACTTTTTAATAAAACCGATATCGATGTTTTATCATTAGTATCACTCTTTTAAGAAAACCGACATCGATGCTTAACCATTAGTATCACTTTTTAATAAAACGACATCGATGCTTTATCATCACTTTTCTAATAGAACCTCGATGTTAGTCATTAGTATCACTTTTTAATAAAACTCGATCGATGCTTTATCATTAGTATCACTCTTTTAAGAAAACCGATATCGATACTTAATCATTAGTATCACTCTTTTCGTAAAACCGACATCGATGTTAACCATTAGTATCACTTTTTAATAAAACCGACATCGATGCTTTATCATCACTTTTCTAATAGAACCTCGATGTTAGTCATTAGTATCACTTTTTTAATAAAACCGATACTGATGCTTTATCATTAGTATCACTCTTTTAAGAAAACCGATATTGATTCTTCATCATTAGTATCACTCTTTTAAGAAAACCGACATCGATGCTTCATCATTAGTATCACTCTTTTAATAAAACCGACATCGATGCTTGATCATCACTTTTCTAATAGAACAACGATGTTGAGTCGTCAAGATCACTTTTTTAATAAAACCGAAATCGATGTAGTTTATTGCACTATTCCTTTTCGGACATCTGCAAGTTACGAATTGTAACATCCCAAAACTTTAATAAAATAAAATCAATATTTTGAAATTGAATATTATTCTTTCTGAGTTTTCTTGGCATTATTGATTTTTATTTGGAGTTCTTGGATTTTCATGTTGCAAGAAAAATTCAACAAATGGAAATAAACAATGAAAAGGAGAAAAGGCAAAAAAATGTAAAAAGTAAAAATTTATAAAATTTGCCATGAGAACCCTGATTATTAAATTTAATCATTTTAGCTAGCAAATGAAATTTTATGCATAAAGAAATGCAAATAAAACCGATACTGATACTTTATCATTAGTATCACTCTTTTAAGAAAACCGATATTGATTCTTCATCATTAGTATCACTCTTTTAAGAAAACCGATACTGATGCTTCATCATTAGTATCACTCTTTTAATAAAACCGACATCGATGCTTGATCATCACTTTTGTAATAGAACAACGATGTTAATAAATCAAGATCACTTTTTTAATAAAACCGAACATCGATGTAGTTTATTGCACTATTCCTTTTCGGACATCTGCAAGTTCTGAATTGTAACATCCCAAAACTTTAATAAAATAAAAATCAATATTTTGAAATTGAATATTATTCTTTCTGAGTTTTCTTGGCATTATTGATTTTTATTTGGAGTTCTTGGATTTTCATGTTGCAAGAAAAATTCAACAAATGGAAATAAACAATGAAAAGGAGAAAAGGCAAAAAAATGTAAAAAGTAAAAATTTATAAAATTTGCCATGAGAACCCTGATCATTAAATTTAATCATTTTAGCTAGCAAATGAAATTTTATGCATAAAGAAATGAAGAGATAAATTGAAAAGACAACTTTTATTCTCAAATAATGCATTGTCAGAATTTGTGCAAAATATTGGGACAGCAAATGGACTTGAGAAAATTTATATGAGAACCTCATTTCTATATCTACAGTAATTAAAAATAAAATAAAATAATAAAATGGTTTGAGACTTATTAAAATTAGAAAACTGAAAACTTGGGAAAATGGAAATTTCAATGTCAGAATTTTAATTAAATAATGACTCGAGTATTTGAGCTGAAAATTTTACATAAGTATCTGTAGCTCAAATTCAATTCACTACTACAGCGAGGCTTATATCAGATGCACGATCACAGACGGTTTTGAAAAACCGTCTGTAATATGGAACATCACAGACGGTTATGTACTCAAACCGGCAGTGCTAATATCACAGACGGTTTTATATTACAGCCGTTTGTGATGTAATAACTATCACAGACGGTTTCAAAATATAACAAATCAGTAATTGCTACAAGATCATTACGACGGGTTTAAAGTAAAACCGTCTGTGATATCACAGACGGTTATATAACACAACCGTCTGTAATATCTACAGTAGTCATTACAGACGGTTATATTTAGAAACCGTCTGTGATATTTTTTGCATTACAGACGGTTACCGTAATATAAAATCGCTCGTGATAAAATCGTCCGAGGTCAGAAAAAGCGAGCCTCGCTCCATCCACTTTGTTTGTAGGGTTTGGTTTCTATCCTAAGTGGCGGTGCGCGAAGTGAGGCGATTTTTTAAAAGAAAGCCATTGATTTCAAGGGTGATATTAGATTCATTTGATTTTGGTGATCTAAGGTTAGTAATGAGTTCTCTAATTGCATGCATCCAATTCAATATATATCTAGGTTGGTTAGAGAGAATTAATTTAAAGATTGTTTGGTTAGATCTAGCTTAATTGTAGGCTGGATCCATATGTTGTTTGTGATATTTGGTTAGTAATGTGTTTTAATTGCATTATATTCAACATCTAGCTTGATAAGGAAGGAATTTGATGATTTTTTAGATCTCGCTTGTAGAACCATGTGTTGGTTTTTTGATGAATAAGGTTAGCTAGTAATGGTTCTATTTGCATAATATAATATTCGATCATGATGTAGCTAGCTAGCTTGTTAAGGATAGAATTTAAAGATTATTTAGATCTAGCTTATAGATCAATTCAAGTCTTTTGGTGATCTAAGATTAGTAATGGGTTCTAATTTCATTATTATATTGAAGATTAATTTGAATTTTGTTAATTATTTCTTTGTGATGTAATTAAGGTATGTAATTGCATAATTAGTTTAAGAATGTGTGCATACGCACTACACTGGCTGCACTTAATATTTAACACTAAGTGTTACATGTGTAGCGAGATGGATCGAAGTCGATGTACGCCGAGAACCGTCATTTAGTGCTTGAGTACCTTAATGGCGCTTCCACTTTCAAAAGAGCTGCAGAGGAGGATATGTTTAATAAGGGGTGCAATTCATGTCATGTCCGTGCATTGATTGCGAAAATCAAGATGTTTGAAACTCGCCGCAGATCGGCTACACTTGATTCAAGGGGTTTCAAAAGGGCTATACATGTTGGACCACCATGGCGAAGAGCATAATATACGTGAAGCAACAAGTAGTGTTAATATCGATCGACGATGTCAATGATATGTCGGATGATCATATCGATTGTGCTTCCGATGAGGACAGGTTGCACGATGACAATTTGGATCGAGATGCTTTCGCGATGCGAAGGAAACCTTGATGACAGGGAATATGGATGCCTGTGGCTTAATGGAGGACTCGGAGAAACCTTTGTTCGCAGGGTGCAAGTTGAAATACACAAGGTTATCATCCGTGCTTCAACTACTCAAATTGAAGGCAAGCAACGGTTGGTCCGACAAGAGTTTCACAATAATTACGCCTATTGGCTAACATGCTTCCAGAGGGAAGCGAAGTTGTCGACAAGCACCTACAAAGCCAAGGTGTTCTTTGTCCCTTGGGAATGGAAGTAGAAAGAATACATGCATGTCCAAACGATCAGTATCTGTCCGCAAAGAGTACACAAACTTGCATATATGTCCGTGTGCAACGATCCCCGCACAAGCGTAAGAGTTATTCAGATGATGATGGCGAGAGCATTGAGGTGAAAAAATGTCCTCCGCTAAGGTGGCATGGTATCTCACAGTAATTCCCCATTTGAAGCGCTTTGTTTGCGAACCCAAAGGAGGCAAAACTGCTATGCTGGCACTTTGAGGAGCGAAGAATGATGGAATGCTAAGGCACCTCGCCGATTCCATCCAAAGGAGAAACATCGACAGAGCTTTCAAGAATTGGTGCGGATCCGAGAAATATAAGGTTTGGATTGAGTACAGATGGAATGAATCCTTTCGGTAACATGAGCAAATGCAAGCATAGCACTTGGCCCTGTAATCGTCAGATCTACAACCTTCCTCCTTGGTTGTGTATGAAGCGGAAGTACATTATGTTGTCTCAGTGCTTATCCAAGGACCGAAACAACTCAGAACGATATTGATGTGTACCTAGCTCCATTGGTGGAAGATCTAAAAACACCGTGGGTTACCGGGTACACGATGGGATGCGTATAAACGAGAGAACTTTACTTTGTAATCGCTTGTTGTTCTCGCACCATAAATGATTACCCCCCCTTGCTAACTGCTGTGCCGTAGTACAAAAGGAACCAAAGCTCGCACTCACCGCTTAGATGATACCGAGAGTTTATGGTGAATCACTCCAAGCAAAACCGTGTACATGCGTCACCGTAGGTTCCTTCGAGAATCACCCATATCGCAAGATGAAGCAACTTTTCGACGGAAGGAACGAAATGGTCCAGCTCCAAGGCGTTTGAGCGGAGAGATGTTCATGACATTGTTAAGGATTTGATGTTGCGATGGAAAGGGCGAAATCAAGTACCGTGAAAAGAGCATGTGGAAGAAGAGATCAATATTCGGGACCTACCTTCTTCGGGAGCACCTAGAAGTTCGCCATCGATCGATGTCATGCACGAGAGAAGAATGTCTCGTGACAGCGTGATTGGTCTCTTACTCAACATTAAGGGTAAAACAAAGGATGGTATCAACGCACGGCTTGACTTGGTCGATATGGGCATAAGACCCGAGTTAGCACCGAAAGAGACCGATAAAGGCCGACGCATTTTGGAACACGCTTGTTATACTCTGTCAAAGGCCGAAGAACTGAATCGTGCGGTGCTTGCATGGTGTGAAAGTTCCGTCCTACATTCCTCCAACATGAAGAGACTTGTTTCGTTGGAAGATTTGAAATTAATCGGCATGAAGTCTCATGATTGTCATGTGCTTGATGACACAGATGCTCCCTCGTCGCAATTAGAAGTATTTTGCGGCCAAGGTCCGTGAGACAATCACTAGGTCTGTGTTATTTCTTTAACACAATCGCCGAAGGTCATCGATCCCGAAGGACTAGATGCTCTGCAAGCTGAGGTGGTGATGACTCTATGTAATCTTGAGATGTATTTCCCTCCATCATTTTTCGATATCATGGTCCATCTCATTGTTCACCTTGTGACAAAGATAAAGATATGCGGGCGTTGTTCCTACGTAGCATGTACCCGCTCGAGAGGTACATGGGAATTCTCAAGTCTTACGACGGAATCGATCTCGTCCTGAGGGTAGCATTGTCGAAGGTTATGCAACGTAAGAGGCCGCCGAGTTCTCAAGGCCGATTACATGGCCCAGTCGAACCAATAGGTGTGCCTCGATCTCGCCATGAGGGGAGGCTCGAGGTATCGGGACCATTGGAAGGAAAGCAATCACGCTGATTCGGTGATTATGCTCGAGCCCATTTCACGGTTTTGCAACACATGGCTGTAGTGTCCGCCTATATCGTCGAGCACAAGCAATGGCTAAAGCAAGAGAATCCAAAGACGGCAGAGTCTTGGATCACGAGACAAGATAACCTTCGGTTCAACAAATGGTTGAAGGAGCAACCTATCACTGGGAGCTCGCCGATGACACGCCGACATGGTTGGCAAAAGGACCAACTTTACAGCTTGTCACATGGAAAGGATATGACTTAAATGGGTACACATTTTACACGAGAGATCGGGATATGAAGAGCACAAACCGTAGCAGTGGTGTCCGTGATAGATGCATTCAATAATACCGCTGGTTGACGAGGAGCTCCTACTATGGGTTCATAGAGGAGATATGGGAGCTCGACTACGTTACTTTTCAAGATTCCCTATTTCGGTGTGTTGGGTCCACCTCCAAAGACGTGAAGGTCGACAGAATGGCATCACTATCGTGGACCTCGAACGTGTCGGATACCAAGACGAACCATTCGTACTCGCTAACCAAGTTGTTCAAGTCTTCTATGTAACCGATTGGCCCAACAAGAAGCGCCACGAAGTTCTTGAGGAAAAAGGAGAATTGTCGGAGTTGAGAATGTAGTAGATGAGGAAGAGTACAATCAATTTGATGAGTTGCCACCCATCGGAAATGACATCCCGGTCCTAGAAGAACAACATGAGGAAGCAAGCTACACACGCCGATCATCATGAAGGGCTAATTTTCATACAAAAGAATAAGCATGTGGTATGAAGTTATGAGAAGGGTGCATTGTCATCATGCTTACTAATTTTCATGTGTAATAATATTACATTAATGCTATTGTAAAGATGATACGACCCATCATGCTTTGTACATATGATTGTGATGATCTTTGTAAGTAGCTTGTGAAGCATCCCGAATTATGTATATATGATTGTGATGATCTTTGTAAGTAGCTTGTGAAGCATCTGGATTGATGGAAAAGATGCAAGTATAAGAGCACGATTTATTCGATTAATATCAATATGATTCCAAATACATGATTCAAAGATGGCCATTCGTACATAATTGATGACAAGAACAGTAATCATGTCTACTTTGGCAATATGGAAATAGTTGTATGTGATTGCTCTCAGATTTTAGGGTTTGAATTGAGGATTAGAATTCCACTTCAACCACAAGATAGCCTATATTCTCATAAAGACAACTTTCCCGTAAGATACAACAAAGTGGCATGCATAAGAGTCGATCGAATCGAACCGACAAGTGAATGTCATGAGCAGATATATCATGACGGTTTCTTAACATAACAACAGGATATAGATTTGTCATGAGCGGTTATGTTACCTAACCGCTCGGATATCTCAACATCGAGACGGTTCTATTATATAACCGTCGTGATGTCACTAACATCCTGAGCGGTTCTATTATAGAACCGCTCATATATTTAAACATCACTGCATCGCTTCTATTATAGAACCGCTCAGGATATCTCATCACTGCATCGCTATATTATAGAACCGTCTGTGATGTGCTCTCTCTATATATCTCCCTGCATGCAGATCTCATTCACAGCGCCAAACCCTAAACCTTGAGACGTTTGCCTCCATGGCGGCCTCCCCTCGGCGCCCTCCCTCCCGTCCCCGACCAAGGCGTCCTCCCCTCGGCGTCCTCCCCCTCGCCCTCCCGGCCTCCCTGCCTCGGCGTCCTCCCCTCGGCGTCCTCCTCCCTCAAGGCCCTCCCCTAAGCTTCAACCGTGAGTATTTCTGGGGACTAGCCATTGAGCTAGAGGTTGCCGATCTGGAGGCACCGCCTGGCCATTTGCTCTATTTTTGGTGTTGCTCGCTAGTTAGTGAGTTCGGGATATTTTCGTGATTATTCTCGGTCTTGCAAAGGGCCACGATCTGCGGCTTGGGGACCTTATGCGTGTGGGCTTAATGTTCAAGTGATGATTTAGGGATGGAATAGAATAATTGTGACAACAAATCTTAGCAATAATTTCACTTTCATATATATATATATTTGATTAGTGTGAGTTCGGCAAAGGATGTTTGTTTTCTCGTTGTTTAGAGCCCAGTGAGCGATAATTAGTTAAAATGTCTTTGTTCGCTGGCTAGGAGCGATGGTGTGTGGTTGTACATGTTCATATGTGAGATGGTGCTGTGGGTTGTACATGCTATGGTTGTACATGGTCCTGGAATAAAACAGGGGAAACCTTTTGATCTAAAATATATATATATATATTTGATTAGCTCTATTGCAAACCTGTCTTTATATGCTTAGTTAGTGAATATGCATATAAGATAACCAATTGAGTAGATTTATACTTAACCTGTCAAGTATTAAATCTGTTATTGAGATAAAGTTGTCACAATCTAGTCTATTACTTGTCCATTGTGGCGAGGAGGGCCTTTTAAGGCAACCCGACATCTGAGAACATTCAAACAATCAATATGAGCTTTATGCTAATTGCTTTATTCGTAATACTGTACATGTTCATATGTGAGATCCTGAGCTTCTGTTCAATTATTCTGTTAACTGTCAAATGGTTGAATCCATATGTATTCTTCTCGCTTGTTTGTTGTGTGGATGTCCTAGTTTTAGGAGGTGTCTTTTAAATTTTTATTAAGTTCTAAGCAACCTCCTAGTTCGCTTCTTTTGCTAGAAGGCTAATAACAAGCCATCTAGGCTAGTTCTTTTAAAAGGCTAATAACAAGCCATCTAGGCTAGTTCTTTTAAAAGGCTAATAACAAGCCATCTAGGCTAGTTCTTTAGATGCAAGTATAACAAACTCATTCACTCTAATGTGATTTTATTTGTTCTTCACTTTTAGTTCGCTCAAACTATTTTAACTTGTAAAGAAGATGTCGTCCTCTAATCCATCGTCTGAAGGACATGATGTGCCCTCAAAAGAAGAATCGACCCGCGCTGCAAGAGGACCAAACAAAAGGCCAACAGATCGATATACCATTACAGAGATCGATCCAAATGATGGGGCCCCTAGAAAGCCAAAAAAGGCGCGAATGCATTTCGGAGTATGTGTGGGATAGTAGGCCGGGAACGGGTTCCGATCACGCTATCTTCCTAGAGGTTGGTGACTATTGAGGCTCGCAATGCCTTGCTAATGGAAATTCTTTCATCATTCAACATTCCAGAAGAATTCGCTCCCCTAGTGCGACGGTATGCACTGCTAGCGGCAGAAAGGCATGGAAGACCTTTAAGCATACGCCAGAGACTACGCCAAGAAGGATCTGGTTCCATACCAAGTATGGGTTCATTGATGAGGACACGGGAGGCGTTTTGTTGGGATGAAGACCACGTAGCGAATTAAAGGCGTCACGAAGTGAAGCAAACAAGGCCTTGCAAGCAAGAACACTCACCCCTACAGACTTCGGCCCATGCTGCTACGCTGGGAAGAGAGCGCAATGGGACAGGAGGACGAGGAGGGTATCGCGCCATTTCCATTGATCCCATATCAACGTGCGGTAGATCGCTAAGAGCGAGCGCGAGGTCGATGCCACGCCCTCCGCGAACTGCCTCCTTCAGAAACCCCGTGGACGAGGAAGTCCGCCAACGCCTGGTAATATATAAATCGAACTACCAATTTTACGTAATTAGTCCATGACTTCATAAGTGAAATAACTTGTCCGGATCTTGCAGGTAGCGTTGAGTACACAATCGTGCGATGGCTCTTTTTTCCCGACAGAGAGAAAGATGCACTTTGTCATAGCCTTGGGAAACAAGGAACACCTCGGTTGTACAAGAGGCAAAGGGTTTTTGTTCCATAGAAAATCTGGATTCCTGATTTACTTCCACATATACCGAAGTAAGAAGAGAACTAAAGCCGAGCGCGAGTCAAATCTTATAAAGAATTTGGAGGACAAGTTGAGAGGAGAGTTGAGAGAAGAGTTGAGGGGAGAACTGAGAGAAGAATTTTATGAAAGGATACGAATCCTCGAGGAAAGGCTCACCAATTAAGAAAGAAATACTGCACAAGCCCCATAAGTATGTCCGCAAGTCACCCCATCGTCAGAAGAGCAGTGTGCATCCGCTCCTCCAAGTGACCAAGATGAACATAGCGGACTTATCCTCAGATGTGACATTAAAGCGCCACGCCGGTGCAATCTCTAAGTGAGAATTAGCAATGGCACTGCTCCTCGGACGGCCGCTTGGGGCATGGCGATCCATCCCCAAAGGGGACCATGGTGCACTGCACCATCATAGCGCCGGTTTCACCAAGGTCAATGTGGGCGGGTATTTGATAGTTTCAAAATTGTCGATCTACGTAAGCCGCCAAACGAGCGAGATCGTGAAACTTGGGGATGCCATTGGCACATTCATCCAATGTCCTAGCAACATACATCTCCTCGCTCGTCCTTCACTATGCAACAACCGCGACGATCCGATTCGCTTATTGTATCGCCGCTCGATCGGTTGGCTACCAAATCAGCAGTGAGAGCGACTCCACTTGATGTACATAACGTTGACCTCTTTCCTGCGCATTCCTCTCCGTGAAGGGTTCATACAAAACAAAGAAAGGCAAGGGCAAACAGAAGAAAGAAAGGCAAGAACAAGTCGACTATCCATCTGCACGAGTTGGCTAAACAATACAAGCTAGAGAGCCATTACTAACGAAGGCAGCAGAATTTCACTTAGTATAAGTTGCCAACAATTGCATAAGTGGTACACCCAAGAAGCCGGAAAGCCGAGCGTGAACGCATAACAAGTATCAGCGTTAAGTTCAAGTATGAACATCTATTCAACGACTCATGGGGCTTCTTCACTACGATTTTCTGGACTTGTTCCATCTCTACAACCTCGACGCCATCGATGCCGCACTCATAAGATGCTGGACCTTGTAAGTGTGTGCTATCACAATCTACATTCATCTAATAGTGATAAATGTCCTCCAATATATATATAATTCGCCTTTGTATATATAGATACATGCAACTTAAAGCGACACGGAAGAAACTATCGATCGGTTTCTCGACCCACATATAGTCTCAAAGCAAACAATGGATGATGATATAAACATGGTCGAGGCATACGTCACAGAGGCATTGCTAGCACAAAAAGATAAAGAACTCATACTTATACCCCATAACCCAAGGTAAGTGCTACCACATGCTATACTTTGGTCTCATCTGCACACAACTCGCTTTCATTCATTGTCCATTGTGATATACCTGTAGGTTTCACCGGGTTCTAATTGTAATTGAACCAGCCACAAAGCCGGTTAAGTACCTTGATTCCTTCGTGGCGGAAACCACGACTTGGTACCTATCGCAAAATTACTCGTGAGTAATCACGTTTCCTCCGCATATGGTCGTAAGTTGTTCCGTGTTTATATTGCTATTGGAATGGCTTAGGCTAACCTTTTGCAATCTTGTAGAGCGCTCAAACACGTGAAAGATTGGACTAAACTACAAAGATGATTTGAACTTTCCTAGATCCGCTATACACAACAATTCTATTTCAAACCCCTAATAGTGACTCTAGAACTAACCGTAGGTTTTATTTGCAAGTACCACCAAGAAGGTCGTGAAATAACCTATGTGGATTTTATGTTTGCCACAACATGCAAACCATCGCCGCTAAAAAAAATAGCAAGATGGTTAAAACTGCTGCGTTGAATCAGTCGATTTGAGCAACATTAGAGGAAAGTTTGTTTCTTCCTGCTCACGTATAATAATAAAGACGGCGTGTTCCACGCAGCCGATAACTTCCGAGTTGTACAATTGTCAAATGGTATTCATTAATTCGAAAATATGTCCAAAACTAGCTGTTATTCTTGTTTGTACGATTCATTGTATTGTGACATGATATTATCCTTAATACATATTTGCTCATCTTGAATGCAACAACTTAACAATGTCTTGCTTGTTGAAGTAGATGTTTTTTCACTCGTGAGAACCTCCATTATTTATGGTTTGTTGTTCAAATTTCAATCTACTTAGATTCTCATCAATATTTACGAGACCTCCATTATTTATGATAGACTTAAAATATAAACATTTGTAGCTTTTTCTGTTCACGATAATGTTCATCTACTTATAAGATGATATGCAACTACTGCCTTCTCTTATCGAACCCATCAAGCAGTGATTTGTTTCACCATAATGCTTTTCAGGTCACCAGTGCCACTGCAGTAGTCGACGGCATGTTTATGCACACTACAGTTACTTGGGAGATCGAACATGGTACTTTGGTAAGATGTACTTGATAGATTATTAGAAGGGTAATTAAAGATTGAACAAGTCGATAAAAGGTCTTCATGCCCGAAGGACTGGAGAAAAAAGGAGCGAGAGGAAGTCGATGGACGGTGGTACGCTGGAAGAAGACAATTTTACATCGGCTTCCTCCCCGCCTCCTTTTCTCCATTCAAGTCGGCAAGTTCCAAAATCCTTCCGCATGCAAGACCCGACTTGCAATCACATTTGTTCAATCTTAATTACCCTACCTAAAGTAATCTATCAAGTACATCTACAATTTTACCAAAGTACCATGTTCGATCTCCCACTGCGGCACGACGCGGGACGCCAAGATCGTGAGCATGTCGCCCACCATACTCAAGACTGTGGGCTACACGGTGATTCTCCAAGCAAAGCCACTTCAGATGGCATGAAACAAATCACACACTCTAGTGTGTCCGGCTCGATGGAGAAAGTCTGGTTGCCATCGCCGCCATGCCGTCATGCTCTTGGTTGATTTATTAGTCGAGTTCCATCAACATTATCGTAAGAAGGTGGAAAGCGCTACAAATGTTTATATTTTAAGTCTATCCCTGATCGGACAAACTGCTGCCTCAATGCATATAGGAAGTGCAGATATTCAATTACAACATCTATAACTGGTTGTGCCTTATAAATATCAAGCAGAAATATTGATGGAAATTTCAACAACACCATAACAAATGGAGGTTCTCGGGGTGTGGGAAAAAAGGTCATCACAGACGGTTCTTATTTGAAACCGTCTGTGATAATTTCATATCACAGACGGTTATGGTTTGAAACCGTCTGTGATAATTTCATATCACAAACGGTTCTTATTTGAAACCGCTCAGGATATTTTCATATCACGCATTTGCTATGGTTTGAAACCGCCTCGTGATAATTTCATGTCACTGCATCGCTTCTCATTTGAAACCGCTCGTGATATTTAGTTACGCATTGCACGGTTTCAAATAATAACCGCTCGGATAATTAATTTCACAGACGGTTTATTAATACAACCGTCTGTGATATATATTTTCTCGTGACGGTATAGAACCGCTCGATGATCTCTTCATCACAGCATTTATTAGATCGACGGTTCACAAAAACCATCTCTCGGCGACATTTAAGAACCGTCTCGTGATGAAGTTTTCAGAGTAGTGATTGAAAACAAAATTTCAAAAATAATATAATTCATTTTAATTCAAATATAAATCAAGACAGAGACTAGAGATTTAAATAGCCATTATTGAAAGAATATTTATAAATTTTTGTAACTTTATTTAATCCCAAATTTTTACCAGGACAACACTGGTTGGAGACTTTAGTCAAAAGTTTCATCACTTTTACCTCCATTTGACCTTCAAGAAAATCGAGAGAGAGGAAGAAAATGCACCCCAACCGCCTGCTCTTCTGGTCGCCATCGACACATGGGCCATTTCTATTTCCATTCTATTCTCATATGCATAGTCGTATCTTCGGGTCGGCAAGGCCCTGTGCCCCACTGCTGCTGCCTTTCTTCCCCTGGGCCCTGCTCGTCCACCGTAGGGCGCTGGTTCTCCGGCAAGGACGCACCCCATGCCGATGCATCGAACCGCCGCTTTGGCTACTCGCCATTATCTTCCTCATCATCACAAGACGGCCAAATGCACGGTTCAAAGACTGAAGCCATGACATTTTCTCCCGCTAACTCTCGTCCGACCGAGCCAAAGCATGGTGATCATTGCTGCTGGCCCAAGACTCAACAAGCCACAAAACGACTACAAAACCATTCCACTACCACACTAGTATCCTTTCCTTCCTTTCGCCAGAGGGCTCTCAGCCTTTCTTCTTTCCGCCATTACCGCAGGAGCCAGGAAAGGGGGAACGCCAATCAAGACGAGCCAAAGTTCGCTGAGTTCCGCCGGCCATCTTCTCCGGCCAGCGCACCGGTGCAGGTGCCGCTCGCCTTTTCTCCTGCGCCGATTCCAGAAACCGAATCCTCGCCCCATCGATGCCATCAACTCCTCCAACCAAAGAGTCACCGAGTAGAGCCTTCGCCAGAGGTCCTCGGCGTGCCGCCGCAGCGCAGGGCGACCTCACGTCGGCTTCCGCTCAACCACCAAACCGCCACCAACGATTCGCTTTGTCATGCCGATGTTCGGTGCCGCCATTTCCATTGCTCCGGCCACCGTCACGGCCGGCGAGTCCAAACCGCGGTTCGCTTTTTACTCACCGCCATGCGGTCCCCACCAAGGACCGAGTCGGCAAGTAGCCAATAGGGAAAGCGCCATCCTTAGGGGGGAAAGCGATTTCCAATTTAGGAAAATTTGATTTTGAGGATTTTTCATACCGAATTGATTCAAGTTTGAATATCTTTTGAACCACTGGTCCAATTTAGATGAAATAAATTTTAAAATTCATGTAAAATCAAGTAGATTTAGAATGTCCAAAAATATTTTTAGAATAATCACTGTGTGATTTTTAGTAAATGAAATACATGAGGAGAGTTTTATGCCTTAAGAAATTAATAAAGGTAACTCTAGGCAAAATAAAGAAAAGTGAATTTTTATGGAACCTTGATATCTGTAATGTACTTAAAAATGTAAAGTAATGGTATTTAGGTGAAGATACTCCAGTAGTTTAATAAATCTTCAAGGGAAAACATGTCACATGAACAGTTAAGAATGAATGTTTGCTTAAATAAAGTAGAAAAGATATGATCAGAAATTATAAAATACAAAATTAGATGAGTCAATGACAGCATTGAATTCAATTGAGATTCTGGTTATTCATGCACTAACTTGCATGCATAATCACACATGTGCTAGTATGCACATATATGATGATTCATATATATATTCTAGCAATAAGAGTTGCTATCAATAACTAAGATTGTAATAAAATAATGCCAAACCAACTTTAAAACACTTCTAGGATTGTTTACTATTAATACCTGAAAAATGAATCAAAAATCATGTATAGTGTAGTTGGAAATCAAGTTTGAAGCTTGGCCGATTTAAGGTTGCAAATATGAACATTTAGGCTATTTCAGCGATAGATAAAATAACTCGCTTAAATACTAAAATCAGTAAAACTAGTTTAGAATCACTGTATAAAGTTTATTCTACCATATTCTATAAAAAGAATCTTATTTTATTAAGGTTTGCATAATAATCTTATTAACTCAAAACCCTGAAGTAATAACCTTTCGTTTCACTTTCTTGCCGATTCCGAATAGTGTAAACTATATAATGCCACATAAGCCTTTTCAGCGATGAATATAATATCATGTCTAAATCCAAAAACTTATGGACTTAGATCGGTAGTGCTCCCCAAAGTATAGACTACCATAATATGAAGAAATAATCTTATTTCGTCATGTCTTGAATACAAATCCTGTTAGGAGAATAACCTAAAGCATTATGATTCCCGAACTTTATGATTTGAGTAAGCGCTCTCGGTATTAATGAGGAAACCTGTAGTTAAGTTATTTGTATCACCAGAACCTTATATCACATAAATAAAGCCAGTAGCCTAAATCAGTAGATCTAACTTGCGTAAAACTAATTCTACGCGAAATCAATTGAAGATAAAGAACTAATCCTTCATAGTCCAATGTGATCATTTAAACCTTTTCATTAACTCACAAGGCAGCTCATCTAAATCTGAATTTAGTAAAGAATAGTCCAGAAATGATCTTTAGAATATGATCTGCAGCAATCCAAGAAAATATTCTTATGTTATCTTGCTTCGAATCTGAATCTTAATAGAGCAAAACCCATAAGTAATAAAGTTATCGGAAATGTATTATGCATAGTAAAATCAATGAAAACTTGCAACTAATGATTAATTCTATTAATCCAAACAATCTTTGCATCTTGAATTCATAAAATAAGATTAATAAATTCTTAAAAGAGCAACCCTGTTCCTTGTGAAGAGTTTTATTTGTTCTTTCCATCTCCTTTCTTTTTGCCCTTATTAAAGTTAGTGTTTTGCTTTATTTCCGTTGATCGACGTGTAGAACCCGACGTTGTTGATTCTGTCGTCACCGCCATCAACCGCAATCCTCGCTCTTCGTCAGAATCGCATACAAGCAAGGCAAGCATCCTTGACCATATTGCTCCCAATATTTTATATTCCTTTGTGCATCAAATTGTTTTATGCATGCTTATTTTATGTAAATTGCTATCTTGTGGTTTGGTAGATATACCGTTGTCACATGAATCTCCTTTGATGATTATGAACATGTGAACCTTGATAACCATAGATTGAGGATAGGCATTACTTAATGTCATCTTGGGTATATGCGATCATATTATTCATGCTTAGTCATGCTTTAGAATAAATGATGTACATGATCAACTCAATATTTGTTTCTAAAACCCGGAAATGGCATCGTTGAGTTATGGATATTTTGAGTAAAACCCAAAATAAAACTATGAATTGGACGTGGCGATTATTGGCAATAGCCGAGGTGCAAAAAGGAATTGCACGTAGGGTAGGGTGAAGTGTCGCCTGCGGTCAAATTAAGGACCGAGCAATGGGACGCTATTGATCCAAGAATTCGGCAACCACGAGGGTGAGTATGGGTTAGCCATAGCTTATTGGGTTATTTAGACTTGGCTTTGCCTCATTGGTAGGCGGAGCTAGCACAGTGATTCCGGTCCGGCCCACTCGATCGGGTATTCCAAGTAGGTCTACTTGCTAATGTAACGCAGTACGCCCGCCATGTTTAGAAACGCTGTGTTGGGTGTGTGAAAGTGGATCCACGGCTTGGGTGTGTGTTTTAGTTCTATGGCGGGGTTAACGTCCGGTGGATCAAAGTCATGTCTAGGTAATGGAACGCCTGTGTATGATCGCCGCAAGCACAATGTCCTAATGGAGGCATGTGTGACCTTGCAAAAGGATGATCATTCCTTGTGGGTAAAGTTGTACACTCGCAGTTTAAATCTAATTAATTAGCGCCATCACGTCAAGGGCACTTGGTGAAGTCATTCCAATGTTAGATTTTGGTATTTTTCAAAACCGAGTTTTGCTGAAACTGTTTGGCAATCGTGTTTTTATGTCGGGTCGACATTGTTGGATTTCGTGAATGTGAATGATTCGCACGCCATGGAGGACCGTGAGTGTTAATTATGCTTTACTTATTTGTTATCCATTAATCTTGCTCTTATAAATTCCGTTGCAAATAACTTGATTTACAAATGAAATTCGCTTTATGCAAATTAACTGTAGAAGCCTTTCCTTTGAAATGGCCTGCATGTATTATAGGATTTGCTCAAGTCTTGCTGAGTACGTAAAGTACTCACCCTTGCTTAATTATTATGTAGGTGGATTAGAATGCGAAGCTTGAAGGTTGTTTCATCGCGAGTTGCGATCCGATTGCCATGGTTTTCTAAGGATTTATGCACGTCGGGTTATGCGGGATTGGATGGGTACACTACAAGGCAATTGCTTCTTTTGTCGCTATATTTCTCGAGTTGTAATATTTAACGTATAATCGTTTCCGCTTAATTAATGTTTTGTATGGTTGTGATTTCCAATTGTTGTAAACATGTGAGTGCTAGCTATCGATCCGAGGAATAGCACAAGTAATCACATGGAGGTTCCTGTTCATCCGAACGGGGTCTCACAGAGTTGGTATCAGAGCTATACTGACCGTAGGATAAACCTTAGATAGAATGGTCGATAGCATTGGAGAAGCAAATTCAAAAGTTTATTTTCAAAAGTTATTGAATTTGCAAAATGTAGACTCTGCCATTCTTTTCTCAATCTTAAGATTCTACTCTTATCCCTACATTCATTTTGATTTGTAAACAAACTCTTCTTTCCTGAAAAAGAAATCCTTGCCATGGTTTATCTTCGCTACTGATTCTGAAGATGTTCAAGAGATGTTGCTGTCATCCTTCATGCCGACCCAAGAATGTTGCAATATCTACGCCAACAGTCTCAAGAAAGCATACAACACTTCGCTAACCTCGACAAAACAGAAGCTCAACTTGAAGACTCTACTTCACGGAGAAACAGCTTCACCTACAGGAAAAGGCGGAAGATTAGAATGTAGTAGGATCAAACTTAAGATAAGAACCCATACACGTAGCATAATATTCCGCTCTAGTTATATAGAGCAATATATGTTGTTGTTGTGTCTTGCTATTGTGAATTGGTTTTTATGTCTGTTTGTCAGGATTGATTTATATGTGAACTTAACCTCTAAGGTTAAAGTTTCATACTAAATTGTCCTCATGTATGAATATGGAAATCTCAACCCATAGGGTAAATAAGTAATTATAAAACAGCTTATCTCTTCTTTATAGAAATTCTTACTTGGGTAACCAGTTTAGTCATTAACTCTTCCTAAAAATTTAATCTCATCCAGATTAGTAATATAGTCTCTATTACTACTCTTAGCTTTGCTTAAGAGCACACCATTCATATATAAACTAAGTTCAAGATATCACCGTATTAGTAAACACCAAACAAAATTAAGCTGCTTTAGGTTAATTAAAACATAATCTATTTCACCAATAATTCTTGACCATGTTTTAAAACTCACCTCACTGCTTATCTAGATTATGTACCATAAAAATGAGTTAGAACCAGGAAAGTTATATACTTCTGAATAGAAACTTTATAATGGTTGTTAAAAACGAAAACTGGAAAGAAAATCAGAAACTCTATTTTCTAAAAGAAATATAAAAAGATTAGCATCAGTTAAACACACACTCTTCCCATCTATAGAATTTAATCTTCTTATCTGTATACTCATTCTTCACTCCTAAGTTACTCTTTCTAGAAGTATTTCTTTCCTTATCTTTTGCGAAATGAAAACCACCAACAGATCTTTTGAAAAAGAATTCTAGTAACAAGTCAGCAGCAACGTCATGACGTCTATATCAGCATCTTCAAGAAGATGAAGGCAATGAAGTATCTCAACCTTTCCGGCTTCATAGAAGCAGCAAATCGGCACAACCCCTCCAACTTCATCGAAGTCTCGGAAGACTAACATAGCAAGTGGTGCGAAGATTAAAAGAGACTCGTCGCCGAATAACCTACAATAAATGATAGCATTATACAAACTGCACATAATTCTAGCTATGTAGAAAACCTTTTATACATAAATACATATGGCCAGTAGAAGGAAAGAACCATAGATGCCCTTCCTATATACTAAGTTGAATATATATAGTATTTCTGTGTTATTGAAATTTTGTTGTAAATCTTTTCTATTGCTTTCGGGTTACTCTCGTGAATGTTAAACCACTAGGTTGAAATTTGCGATGTGTTAACCCTGCTTAATAAGAAATTTAATTAAGAAAATTTTTAAAGAACGAAATGTTGCCTTATAAACTAAGCTAAAAACCACTTAGTCCGCACAGAAACCTTTCCTAAAATAATATTTTAAAGAACGAAATGTTGCCTTGTAACCCAACAAGACCTCATATAAATGGCTTTACTCTAATAAATGTTGTTGCAGAATGCCTGCGACACAATACAATTCATTAATACATCTACTAAAAGTAATGAGTGATGAAAAAAAAATTTATCCTTTATAACCGATCTGTAACTTTTCCCAAATAACTCTAGTCAAGATGCATTCTTTCATTCATCTTAAATATTCTAACATACTCTGTATCTCTCTTTGAATTAACTTATTCTTGCTAATGATTCTTGGTATAAAATGCTAACACTCCTCATCTACTTTGTGAAACTCCGCAAGACACTCAAAAAAGAAGAAATGATAATCCCATCCAAGTCCAACCATTCTTTTGTATTTAGCAAAGCACCCTTTTCAACGAAAGCAATTGTCTTAACTATCCACTTTCTGTTCACGAAGAAATGTTAGAATCAGAACCATGGTGTAAATGCTCACCCTAATTTAACAAAATCATCAAGTGCACACCTTTGATTTAGCAAAAGACCTAAATAATTCCAACGCTATGAATTTTGCTAGAAAGGAAATGGTTTAGACTAGAAACCTACTTATACCTTATTTGATACCTACACATTGTTATTTTGTCACAACCCACCAATCAATTCAGGTTTGACTCCTATGGAGAAATAGGTCCGTTGATTAGAGTGCAATCAATTGCTTTAGCCGTGAAGGAAATTATTCCGAAAACGCCCTATAAACAATATCACTTGTTACCTTGAAGGTCAAGATTATTGTCCGCCTAATGCTTTTCGATCTAATACCATCCAATTATTCCTAATAAATATTGTTGCAGGATGCCTAAGTCAAGATCCGCTTTGTTTCGAGAACCAAGTAAAATTTGTAAGTCTTGAGGGGCCGCCTCCCTTTTTGAATGGTTAGACCCAAAGAGAGAAAAGGAGGGTCCAGACCATACGTTCCCAACGCCCTACTCCCAGGCGGTGGGTGTGTTTGTATTGATGTCGGCCTGTGGGTTAAAGGAGGGCTACGCAGCGCCGGTATGAGGGTTTGGACGGAGAACTATGAGCGTGAAGGCCGAGGGGAGATGTTCGGCTATGTATGAGAGCTGTTTTGTTCTCCCCCTCCGCCCCACGCCGAGGGCCAAGCATCCCTTATATAGCAGAAGCCGGTTACAAGAGCGAAAGGAAAAAATGGATGGCCCACGCCGAGTTCGGCTTCCGCTTTTCGCCCTCGGTCCGACGGA